>VXBA01002926.1:109675-133742 GCA_013399895.1 Serilophus lunatus | reverse complement strand
TTTTTTTTTCCTGTAAATTTAATGCTTGCTTAACATTGCAGAGCTGGTTTTGACTCCAGTATATTCTCTGAACACTGACACATTTATTATTAAGATCTGTTATCATCTGATAAATATTTTATATATCTGATTGTCAAATTTAGACAAGCTCATTCAAGCCTTTCTCTGTCATAGAATAGTCCACCCTTATATTCTGCTCAGTGATCTGCCAGCCAAACAGACAGATTACTGAGCTTCACAACTGTATATCACGAAGAAACATAAGCATACTTCCTTGGTGACAGTGTCACTACATAGCCTCCCCATAAAACAAAGGGAGGGATTTAACAATTTTATGTCAGACTATATAGTAAAAGCCTGTAGCAGCTAGGAGCACTAGTATATCTAGGACTTTTCAGTTCTACACGTGATTGAATCTCTTTACAATCAGACTATATTAACATAATGAATTTGTAGTATCTCCTGAAGTAATGACATTTTTCTCTCTACACAACACTAGTAATGCTTAATTTTCCCCAATACAATTAACTTGTTTAGTACTGAGTAATGTGTCATATAGGTAACTGTTCTATGAAGAAAAATATTGGGTCTGTGAGATGGAGCCCATTTCCCATACAGCAGCTCTCACGGTGCTGTGCTGTGCATTGGTGGCTGGCGTGGTGCTGATAATACACCAGTGTTTTGGCTACTGCTGAGCACAGTACTGGGACTGTAGTGTCCCTTCCCCAACTGACGGCGGGATTTTGGGAGGGGACACAAGTGGGCCAGCTGACCCAAACTGACCAAAGGAATATTCCATACCATATGACGTCAGCTCAGATATAAAGCTGGGGAGAAGCAGGAAGGGGGGGGGCATGCACAGTCTCCCATGGTGGCTTCCTGAGAGAGCCACTACACACGTTGAAGCCCTACTTCTCTGGATGTGGCCGGTCATCGCCGCGGATGGGAAGTAGAGATTAGATGAGTATTCTTGCTTTTGAGCGGGCTTTGCTTTGCTTTGCTTTAATTTTTGCTTTAGTAAACTGCCTTATCTCAACCCACTGTTTGCCATCGTATTCTTTTCCCCTTGCCTGACTTTCAGGGGGAAAAAGGGGTTAAAGAGACTGTGGGCACCTGGCGGCCAGCCAAGGTTAACCCATTACAATGTATTAAATATAAAGCTAGTTTATGAATGTTCATCACAAGTAGATTTTCATAAAAAATTGGGCTCAGCCCTCCCAGCCTGACTCTTATTAGCTCACTATAGGTTTCTAATCATGTGATCTTCCTGAATTAAGGTCACTCACACTCATATCTCTGTTGTCATTGTAGTTTGAATGTTTAAAATAAGTAAAATACAATATCATCTCGTTAATTAGGACTAATCTCCACTGACTTATTAGGAACCTGGACACTTGCTTCAAAAAAATTTTCACCAAAAAAAGTAGATCCCTATCAATAGAGCTACCAGATTGCTAACTTCTTAAAATTTTCTTTTGTTAATAATAGTAATTAAAAATTAATTGGAAAAAAAATAATTTTAAGCATTATTTTTAGAAGCCAAACAGAAATATTCAAACTGAATATTTTATTAAAGAATATGAAAAAAATTTCATGTTAAAAACCTTAAAGTCAATAATTTTACAGAAGAGTAGAATTTTAAATTAGTGTGGTTTCCTTGCATCATTTCAATTTATACACTGAAGTAAAATTATAATCTTCATGCCCTTTGCTTGAAACAGCAAAAGTAAAAAAAGGTATGGTATGTTCAGTGGTGAAACTTCTAGGTGTACTGTGCTATAGAGTGCATTTGGTTCTTTAATGGAAGACAAACAGGCCTTCCCCTCCACTTTAATATTTTAATAGCAAAAATAAAGACTTTTTCCTGTGTTATTTCCCACTATTTCATTCCAAAAATAATATAGTAGAATTTCATGGAGTTTTCTAATGAAATAACAAACAGTGCATTTTATGCTCAGATTAAATGGTTCATTTTTTTTCTTAATTTTTGAAACTTCTCAAACAAGAAAGTATTTCACATTGACACTCTGATAACAGTGATAGTGCACAAATTAATATATAGCTTAGTCTTAATTCTAACTGAAGGTACAGTGTAATTAAACTTCTCTCTCTTTAAATAGATACACATTTGTTCTCCACTTGCACAAGACTTTAAAAAGTTTCATGTGGCCTGTGGTTTCACAGCTATGTCTGACACAAGATGATATAGACAAAGACTTTGCCTGCAATGAGAATTACTGCAATACCAGATTTTTTTAAATGAAAAAAAAAATTAAAATCAGCAAAACTTCAATTAAATTGTGACTTCTAAAATAATTCTAACCTGTATTAACAAAATTTTAACTCTAGTCGACTCAAAACTACGTGATATATCTAAAGATCAAGATGTAAGGAATGTTTTTGGGGATAAGCACAATTTCCACAAAATTTCAAGCTTCTGAAGCAATCAAAGCCATCTGTTAATTAGAACATAATAACAAAAAAAATCATTTTAAGCTGGGTGGAAAGGAAGTAGAGAAGATAAATTTTGAAAAACTCTGACTTGATTTCAAATACAGTGTTGCCCCAAAGATACCAATTTCGAAGGGCGTTACAAGTGGTAGCATATAAAACACATTTCAGTTGATGATTTAACTGTTCTCTGATTTTTTTGATGTACAGGATTCAATAAAACCTTGCTAGAACTGTTATGTTGTTTCCCTGACAGTTTTCAACTATAGCAGAAATTTAATGCCTTTTGCTAAATACAGGAAAAAAAGCATAGGAGTCCAAAACGTGAAAGAACTACATATAAGCATGAGGAATGTGTATTTTTCCTGTAAATTATGGCTCATTAAAATTGGTTAACAGTACCCATCGTTTTATCAATTTCTTTGGTAGTAGCATACACTGCTTCCCATGAAATGCTGACACAAAACAGACATCATTTGCATTTTCAACTTTTTCCTTGATTTAATGTATTTCATGCACTTTCTCTTGTACAAATGTGATCATCTTTTGATGGATTTGTGCCACTGGTTCTGGGAACAGCAGAAGGTACATTATAGTGGATTTTGGGGTGCAGAAGAGAGAGGAAGAAAATTGCCCATCAAATATTCTTTCACATTAGAGACCTTTCTCATAAAGATTTTCAAGTGAAAAAAGCAGTCTGCAGGTGTCGTTTCCATTTCATATATGCCAATGAAAGATATCCCTTGGAAAATACACTGGTGACTTCAATATTATGAGGCTTAATCTGTAACAAAACTTCTTTTGTTTGGCAACCCTACAATCTATTCTGAACACCTCCTCAAGCTGTGGCATCACAGGCAGAAAGGGAAGCATAGTGACTACTGGGCTGTTCTGAAAAATAATTGTTTCTATTTCCCGTGACTTTTTTAACTACCATAATAGAAATAGGAAGAATAATAATAGAAAACTGAAATCAATAAGGCTGGAAAGATGTATCTTAAAACTCAGCAACAGTCTCTTCTGCCACAAATATCTTCACTGCAAAGAAACTAATAGGGAGGCTCACATACAGAAATAAATTAAATCCATTTGATAAGACTTTACAATAAAAGCAGCTTCAGTGAATGTCTGTATCTGTATATATCAACAAATAATAAGGTCGAATCTTGTAAGGCTATAAGCATCTGTAAAAATACAGATAAATCAGATTCAGTAAAGACTCTAAGCAAGTTAAATGGGATACAACTGGTTCAAATCAGACATATAGTTCTAAGGTACAATAGAGCTGTCCCTACTGAGTTGCATGCTCCACAGCAAGAACTTCTACAACTCCATAGGTGCAACATGGTACAAGTATTGTGCAGCTCCTTAGTCCCATGCACATTTTAATTTTGACAGGATTCAGAAGCTTATGACCAAGTCCAACTAAAATATATAAATTAAGTTCTTAATTTCATGAATCCTTTGAAAGATTTGGCCTAATAGATACTCTCCAACATACGTGTGGTCAGACTAAATGCAGTGAATGCAATTTTGGTTTGTTTGTTTGTTTTTAATAATAAATAGCAGTACAATTTGGAAACTGCTTTTCTTTTGAAGAACACTGATGTTCTGATTAAAGCATTAATACACATAGTAATGTATCAGGGTTCAGTTCTTTCTACCATGTAGTGAATATGGAGCTTAATGACCTACCTCACAGTTCCAGATTCTGTATGACACAGTCAACATATAATAATATGTAAGTTTATGAAGGGAGAGCTTCACTGAAAGGGTGTGAAAGACCACTTCTTTTTCAGATTGCTGCAACAAAATGGTATCTATGTAATGTCTCAGGAATGCTACAGTCTGTGCAACATCTAAAGCTCACACAATGCTAGATACTTAAAGGTTTGGCACTATAGAGTCTGTCATAAGGAGTAAGTCATTTGAATCAACTAGAATTCATGGTATTGAGGCACTTCTTACAATGATGCAAAACTTATGAGCAAACATCACCTCCACATCTGTCCATCCCTGCCCTGCCATTCCAAAATTCTTTCTGTGTCACAGTTCCCATAGCAACTTACACTAGTCATACCTTCAGTAATTCTGACCTCACATAAGATAAACAAATTAAGCTTTTTCATTTTATCCTTTTCTGGTTGTTTCTAAGCTTTTGTTTACAGATTTTTGCTTTCCTGTCTTTTCATATTGTTTTGAATCTCTCTGCATAACAATTAGTTGTTTCTTCCTCCACAGAGGTCTAATTACTGAAGTGGTCTACATTTGTAAGAAATAATAGTTAGACTTCCACTCTTGTGAATTAAGCCAGGTACCTCGGAATAGGATGACAATGTGAATATGCCAAAGTACCACCAGCACGCAAGCGTACAGCTGTTCAGAGTGAGTTAATACCAAACACTGGTGGTATGAGTATCTGCTTCTAAGATATTGGCAAATGCAGGACAGTACCTCTATTTAGTAACTATTTGCAGCCTCAATTAATTTCCTGAAATTAGAAGGCTGTGCTTTTTAAATAATGCTTGTGAAATACAGTCCATCATAGTGGAAATATTTCTCTAAAAGTGTTTCATCCACAAAAAAAGAGCTATTACAAAGTAGATGTACAAGAGCAGAGGTACAAGAGTAGAAACCTCCCTGAATTTTTGCAACCAACCCAGATACAAGTACTGCTAAAGGCATCTGTAAAATATTAAAGAAAACAATAGTTACTATCCAATTTTTATGTTAAATATTTCTTTTAATTCTAAGCTGAGAACATGCTATTTTTTTTCCATTTTTCATGTTCTCAAGTGTTGATCTGCCAGCCTGCGTAAATTAGTTGTTTCATTGATACCAATCCAATGTATCACTATGATATTTAATTTTCTACATATTTATATTGCCAAATAATTCAGACTTAATTAGTTTTAAATTACATCAACTGGATAATCAAGTGCTGCTTTCTTGTATCATCCTTAATTTTCACCTCCTCCCATATCGTGCTATTTCTTCTTGGACATAAGCATTTGAAACATAGGAAACATCACACTTTACACAGAACCACTTGAAGTTCCTCATTCTCCCTCTGGGAATTTTTTCAAGCAGTGGATTGCCTGACAGACTGTACTCTCCTCACTGCAGAAAGGACCAGTGTGTGGTATCTATCTGAACACATCACGAATCCTGTGCTCACAACGAATTCTATCCCAAAGAGGCTTTGAGAGCACACTAGTGTCAGTGGAGATTTGATTAAGGTTGTTCTCTATAAGGGCCATCATGCCATTTGAAGGAGGGACATAAGGGTGAGAAAATAGACCAGAAATTATGTACAAGTAGATATTTGCCAAATACATAAAACTGCTAGCAGAGGCCAGATCAGAAGTAAGCAATTTCTGATTGCAAGAAAGTCTGAATCATACATTTGAGGCAAGCAGAGAAATGTAGGACTCATGTACCAGTTAAAGAAATTCTGAAAATGCCACATTGCCTTCTAGAAGACAAATAAGACAAAACAGGAAGCCAAACACCTCTGTCTTCTGGAGCACATACCTGTGTGTACTACATGGGCCACTCAGTCCAGTAGGTAGACCTCACTCCTTACAAACACAGGCTTCTCATTCTGGTAGCAACAGGAGCAAACCATGCTCTTTGAAAAATACAAACTGCCACCTAATTATACCTCCCTGACAGGAATTGCTATTTTCTTATGGAATTAATAGTATCTCTGCAGACTGTGAACTGGTTGTTGAACTGTTCTGTAGTGCTGCACCAGTTTTGCAGTTTCTATTTCAACATTTCTAACCAAGACCAAAACTGGGTTGCCAAGAGAACTGAAATGTCTGAATCGTAGAAAGTGCCCCATGCAAAAAGTCAGATGGTTTTGCAAAATCTCTTTTAACAGTTGGCAGGATTACACTGAAAATTGAACTGTTTTTCATTTATTACTATTATTTCCTTTTATTGTTATTCATTCTGTTCCTGGAACACCCAGTGTGCAGGACATAACCTGTGCCTACAGCGTACACTACCTAAGAGAATAACTTATACAGAAAGAGTGGCAAGGCATTATATAGTCTATGTATAATAGCTTTTAGACTAAATACATACTCCTCACCTCCAAATACTGCTTCCAACCTACTGTTACTCATTTGCTCTTTTTTTTTTTCAGACATCATAAACTAAGTTACTCTTTAGTGGTGTTCTTAAAAAAATAGAGTTCCTTGCAGTAGATTTTATCAAAAGAAAGTGTCTCTAGGCACATGGAAAAACAAGCACAGATGAAGATGGTGCCTATGTGAAGAGTAGGAAACTGAAGAGGAAAGACCATAATTTTCATTAATTCAAAATGGCAGTAACATTATAAAGCACAGAGACAACATGCCTTTTTTGTTTTGTATGATGCTCAGAAAACTCCCCTAAAATAAACCCAAATATCCTACTTCATACAATGCAGGAATCAGGGGGGAAGATGATTTCTCAAATGATGGAACACTTCAGAAAGGGCTTCAAACTTCTTGCTGAACCTTAAATGTATATCCAATGACATACATATGTGGATGGTTTATGTGCCTATTCATATGTCCATGCACACAAACACAGTCTCCCTTCTATAGTGGTGTACATAAAGGAAAGATACAGAAGGATAAAGGGGTTGTACAACGAACAGTCATGTACTTGGGTTCCATCAAACTATTCTGCTTCTCATAACAAATGACAGATAAATATTCTGAAATATCTATGTAAATATGCTTAGATATTCTATAATCTTTGGAGTAGGATTTAAAGCTTAGCCAATGCCAAGAGTTACTTAGCACTGCTACACTTGTTATGAGAACTTTTCAATAAATTCTATTATTGTTTAAAAATTATAATTGGAAAACCTATAATGTGTATTCTGTCATGGTTGTCATCCCTCACAGGTTTTAATGCAGTACATATGATGAAGAATTCCAAAGTAAAATAAAGAGCAATGACAGGAATGCCATTCTCTATTTTTGATGATAAAAAGGCTGATTGCTCACCAGCAGCAGCTTGCTGTCAGTAAAACTGAATCTGAAACAGATGTCAACCACATCAACAGCTTGAGCCATATACATTTTTTATTAGAGAAAGACAGAAATCATGATGGAAGTACACAGGTGCAAGGCACACCAACACATAACATTATTACACCTCAAATTCAAACCATAAAGTTATCTAGAACTGTAGTTCTTAACTAGAATATTCTGTTCATATCTAAGCCTGTAAAATCACTGTGTTTAGTGCTAAAAATATGAATACAAATAGAAGTTGGAAAAGGCTGTTGTAATTTTATATTGAGTTTCTCTCAATCCTGGATGTTGTTTGACTAACATATGAACAGAAAGATCTATTTACTCACACTGGAGTACAAATTTAAGTGTGTTTTTTTTTTTCCTTTCTATTTGAACTTTATACCAAAGTAACATGCACTACAAAAGAAGGTGGAAGGTAGGCTGGGCTGTTTTGGGAGGAGTGTTGCCAAGAGGTTGAGGGAAATGCTTCTTCCTCATTAATCAGCCCATGCCTGGGTTCCCCAGTTCAAGAGAGACAGGGACACACTGCAGAGGATCCAGTGAAAAGCCACTAAGAGGTCTAAGGTACTGGAACACAAGATATAAGGAAAGGTTGAAAGAGCTTGAACTGTTCAGCCTGGAGAAGAGAAGGTTCAAGGAGACCTTATTAAGGTATACAAGTACCTGAAATGAAGGTGGAAAGAGAACAGAGCCAGACTCCTAGTGGTGCCTAGTAATAGGATGAGATGCAACGGGCACAAACCGAAATACAGATAATGCCAAATGAAACATCAGAAAACACTTTTTCACTGTGAGGGTGACTGAGCATCAGCACAGAGAGGACATGGAGTCTCCCTCCTTGGAGACTCCTGTAGATAAAAGCTGCTCTAGGCATGGTCTTGGAGCACTACCTCCTGGTATCTTTGCTTTAATAGAGGTCCCTTCCACCTCAACTGTTCCATGTCATTCTGTATGATTCAAGAGTATGTTGCATTTATGAAATCTAATTTAATTTCGAACAGGCTTGCAATTTTTCATTTCATGTGTTGAATTTAGTAACAAAGTTTCATGCGCCTAAAGACTCTAGAGTACCTAGAAGGGAAAACAACAGAATGGAATAAAAATGTTTAATCTAAACCAAAATTACAGAAACATTTCTGTTACGTTTAGCTGAGAAAGCATTTGAAATTGCATGTACACGTGTGTTTTCAAGGAGCTGGTAAGGATTTTTGTAGCATTTTAGTATTCCCTCTACACCTAATCAGTTTTACTCACTAAATGCTACTATTTGAGCACAGATGGCTACACTTCTCTGTAGCCTGAAAAATGAGCTATACTAACATTTGAACCATTTTAATTTGGATTTTTGTTCCTGAAATTGTAAAGAAATGGCAAAAAAGAACTTCTAGCTGAATTACTTGTTATATGCACTTTATCTCACCATTCTGCATATTTTTTCATTCCCATTGTCTAAAAAACATAATTTTAAAAATTATTCTAAATATGCACTGAGAGTGATAGAGTACTAATTACAAATGTACTTGATTATTTCTTAAAGAATTCAAAGGAAATATACAATCTATCTCCTAAGTACAACGCAGTACAAGTAGTTAAATTTAAGTTACATAATTTTGTGTTTTTCCATTGAGTAGCTGGTCTACTCTTTATAAATATGAACATATAGTGTTAATTACATCCAAGCTTCCAATTCATTGAACTGTTTGCAGGTGTGTTAAATATAAAAGTTTAACCTGACCATGACTGGTTGCTACTAGCCTATGTCTTCTCCACAACTTCAGCTTCTCATCTAGACTATGTTATGACCATTACTACCAAATAACAAGAAGAATATTAAATCATTGTTCTCATGAGGCTTATTCGATGTTCCATAACACCATAGTTCAATTGACAGAGAACTGGCAAATTTCTGCTCTAATTTATTCTGCTGTAACAATTTTAATAAGTTTAATTGCATACACCAAGAGGCATAACAAATGATCTGAGAAGCACTCAATTCAACTCTGGTTTGGGAAAAAAATAACATTTTCTACCTAACACAGAGCAAAAATTTAGCCCACTGCTAAACCTGATCCCAGTATAATTTAGCTGCACATGCACTTCTAAACTGTGAGAGAAGGTTTCAAAAATCAGTCAACTTCTTTTCCACTGAAATAAGAACACTTGTAACCAGGAAGATAATATCATACTAAGGAAGATGGAAAGTAAAGAAGTAGTGCTATACTTTATTACAGCCTACACTGGTGACCAAAATCTGTTCATTCCAGCAAGGGAGGGAATAATTATATCTTTTCCTCTAAAAGCACAATACACAGAACTCTTTCAAAGTTACTCTCCTGTCAAAACTGGATAAAATAGGTCAGGAGAAAGATAGAAAAAGAAAAAATGAGTAAGGTTAATGCTCCTTTTCTTTTTTTTTTTTTTCTTCTTTTAAATTGCCGAAGATTGGTGACCTACTTATGTACATTGTTTTATACTGTGAAGTATTGTGATAATTGACAAGATATTGGACTATCAGAAGAAGATATAAATATAATGACTAACAAAGAATCAAACCTGCTGTCATGTTCAAACCCACAGAGCTGTCCGTGACACCCCTAAGAATCACCACATTAAAATTCATTCCCCAGATCTCTTTTTCTCTGCTTTCTTTGATGGTTTGACTCCAAAAAGATAACCATAACCCTGGTACTTAAGACAGAAAGTCTCTCTTCAGTTTGCGAAATCACACAATATGCTAACGGAAACACTTTCTCATGTCAAGCACTTGTGAACAGGAGGTCCCTCTCCAGCCTTCCAAACTGGCTAAGGCCTCTGATGGGAACTAGAAGGAGGACAAAAACTATCCAAATGCAAAAGATAGATGCAAAATGTGCTACTTTGTTGATTTCATAGGCAATCTGTCTCTTAATGAACTGAGAAACTATGCTTAATTGGGATTAGTTGAAGGAATAAAGGCTAAAGTGGAGTAACTTTTTTTTCCAAAAAGAAATATGGAATTCAGAAGGGAGTCTTGAGATGTAGGGCTGACCCCTGTCTAGATAAATGTATCAGTAAATACCATATTGGGTAAAACCATCTCAGTAAGAATGTTAGAAACACCAAGTTTAATGCATGCAACAGAATTAGTTATAAAAATATTATTAAATACAGTATAAGTGTAGCTGGCCATTGAAAAGGGTTAGTATTCAACAATGCTATTAGATTGATATTGATTGTACATAGAATGTGGCCATAACCTGGTAGACAGATATGTCTTTTTTATCATTAGCTTTCTCCAGTGTCTCTAAGCTTACCTGTTGATTTGAAACATAATGTCTACAAAAATATTAATAGTGGCTGTTGAGGAAGAAAGCATCTATAATCTTATAATTTTGGGGGGAAATAGATACATTTTTTTTTTTCCTCTGGATTAAACATGAGCTAGACAAACTTGAAACAGGTTCACCTTGAGGTGATTTCAGTGAAAATGTAGTACAATCATGCTTCAAAACCATGGGCCACAATTTATGTAGTTATAATGTAAGTCTATAAATGTTTAATTAAGGTTTATTATGGAGTTTAAAACTAAAATCTAATAGCTATTTCTCAAAGATATACACTGAATGTCATTCTAAGATAATTTATCGATATTCTAAATGATAGAAATACATGAATAAGTCTTTATTTTTTTAATACACTTATTGAAGGCATGTAAAAGTATAAAGACAAATGCAAAGCAAATATTAATCAAAGGAAGGACTGCAGTCCATGTCTCAGTTTTTATTTGGATTTCTGAATTCCATTGTCAGCTATTTTACCTACCAAAATACAGTATCGCTTATATAAATACTTGTGTTCTTGTTTTGCCTTGGTTCAAATGTATCTGTAATTCCAAAAGGCAAGCAGAAATCTACCAATTTACACCTCCTTTTACCAATGGGAAAGTTTCTATGAAAACATTCAAAGAAAAGTTAAGATGATGTCAGGACTGACTAAAGGAGTAATAAAAAGATCATATAAAATTTAAAGATATCATGAATTAAATATTTTCATTAAGAAATGCATTGCATGCAAATTGCTGGGTCATCTGCTTTTTAAACGTTACTTTTCAGAAGAAACACTCTACTATCTTTAGGACAAATAAAAAAGTTGCTTTTGGAAGAAAAATACATGATGTAATTGCAGTGAAGAATGGAATTAAGCTTTTGAGAAGAAAGGACTCATTAAAAAACCCCAAAACCAAACCAAACAAAAAACACCTTTGACAATTTTCTATTACTAAAATAATAATGCAGTTTATTTTGTAAATGTCTACAATTCCAGGACCAATCTTTTTATGCACTCTGTAACATAACTGTGAAGAACACCTGATTAGTCACAGCAGTAAAATCATCATTCTGTGACCAAGAATGGTGTCATAATTGATAATATAATAATGAAGATCTTACTAGTAATTCTTACAAGATCACATTAGCCATCCAGAAGAAACATGGTAATTTGACATAAGCAAAATGAAAATCTAAGGAACAGTATTATGTCTATATCAAGCAGTTAACTCCAAATTTCAATATTTTGTATTATTTATTTATATTCTTTGTTTCTGTAGCTGCTTAGAAATATATATATATATCAAAAAGAACATGTTTTTGCATACAAAGGAAAAGAACTAGTGACATGGCCACATAAGACTAAAGGAATAGCCACTGACTGTTTTCAGTACGCTGAAGCCAAAACAATGCCAAACAAGATAAACAGGAATGTTTGGTTTTTCTTCTGTTTGGCGTTTTGTTTACAGATTGATTTTTAAGACCTGACAACTAGAGATACAAAGGCCACAGTGCTGCTAAACTGGTTTCAGGCACATGAAATCATAACAAGCATTATCAGCGCACTGTCATAAGATCTTCCAGCTCAGGCTCCCCATATTTTGCATTCATAATTGTGTCACTAAACCACAGCAAAGTTTATCAGAAACCTGTGGATTAAAGAAAAGCCAAGAATTTTGCCTGGTTTTGTTTTAGTTTTGATTGACAGAATTTTTACTTTATTTTCTTCTAGAATTAGAATTATAAAACACCATCAACAAACAACGAAACAAAAACAATCAAACAAAAAATAAACCTCTAATATTTATCTTCAATTAATTCCTGGTAATGAAATACTTCATTCTAGGTCTGACTCTGAAATCAAATGTGATTCTTACAAATAGGATAGACATTGTGTAATAGGACTGACTAAATTTTAAGGGACAAATAATTTGCAAAAACATAACTTCTATTAATTTCCTACACATGAAGAGTATAAGTCTCAGTGGCAATGCTCTAATGCTCTAGTGCTCACATACCACTGAAAATACAGAGGCTTATGAAAATCAATATATAATTTTGTATGGTAGGCAGACAAAAAAAACCCCAACAACCCAGAAAGTCAAGCTGATGGTCATACTATCACAGTGTAAGACAGTTTCATAAAATTCCAGTTTTATGTGAGACTAAATCATCTAACCAACATGGTCACCCACGTACTTTTTTTTTCTAGAATTTGGCCACCCTCTTAATAGACTACAGAAAAACTTGTGTTATAATTACTAGGGCAGAAGTGATTTGAAAGTAAACTGTTCAGCTGACAAACTGTCTACATGGTCCAAATGAATGGAACTGTATTGGGCTTCAGTTTTCTTTCCAAGGCAAAGAGTTATTTTTAATTTGTGTCTGTGTATCATAAAAAACATACAGGATAGTCTATCTCAGTGTGGATTCAAAACTGTGCTGAATTGCTCTCTCCAAAAATCTACTAATTCTATGATTAATCTTGACATTGATAATTTAAACTTTTTAGAGCAAAGCAAAAACATGAAGCAACAAGTACACTTTATAGGAACTGTCTCAGCTACGGAATAGAGATAGAATTCACCATACTCTGTCTCCAACCACAGAAGACTGAATTATTTATGCAGAAGAGATATTAATGTAATAATGTGCAGGAGATTCTGGAATGATCTTTTATTCAGAGAGGACCTGGTTTAAGATCTTGGCTATAAATAAGTAAAGATGATTTTTGAACTTTTCATGTGAGTGATCCAAACCTGAGTCTTTTGTCTTTAGTTAAGGCACATTTTTCTCTCCTAATTTTTTTACTCCCCTCCTCTATTTTTTTCCTGTACAAAAAGAATTTTTTTGAGAAAACACATATATGAAACCCCATATAAAACACACATAAATCCCCAAATTTTTGACCTCTCCTATCAATGTGAAGTTTGGGAGTTTTTTTTTAAAGTAAGAGAGAAAATACATTTGAGAGCACACAGCAGTGATTAGATCATAAACCTATTATATTCAAGTTGTTCCCACTTTCAATATTGATACACACTATCAAAATGTAGTGCCCATTAAACAAAAGTATGCAATTCCTTGAATATGGAGGGTTTTTTTCCACTTTGGTTTTTCATATTTTGGCTAAAAAGCGGTCTTCATGCTAAGTAACTACAAAATGCTAAAATAAATTTCTTTAGTCTCTTTCCAGAAATCAAAGATACTACCGAACTTAGAGGGCCACTATTTCAGAGAACACAAGCCATGAGGCAAATTGAGACTGAACTTAGCTGGCATGCCACAGAGAGAATTCATTTCATCATGACTGTGTTACTTCTGCCTTTTGAATCAATAGCTCGAGTCAAATATGGTCTTTTCTCAGTTTCTATTTTCATTGAAAATCCAAGCATTTTCATATGGCACTATAGTTTGGTGTTGAAAGGTTTTCCCTTGAGGGAAATGCAATCCTAAAAGAAGAGTGCCACGTGGCTTCTCTGAAAGACATTTTGCATCTGTCTGCAGAGCACTTTGGATGACAGAATTAAGTTGACAGTTCCACAGAAAAAAAAACAGAGAAAATAAAGCTCCTCTGACATATTCACTCACTGACAACAAATACTGCGAGCAGCCATGAACAAGAATTTCTTTCATGACTAGACAAACTATTCAATTTTAACTTTCCATCGATATTTTTGGCGTAGAAAGCTTATCACTAAAATGAAAAAATAATCATTCTTGATAACTTTTTTTCTGATTTTTCAAAATTCTAGGCTAATGTTATAGTTATTTAATGTATTAATACCTAATTTCTAGAGGTTGATATTTAATTTGATTTGCAACCTATTTATTGAGAATGGGAGTCTTTGTGAGAACTAAGAGACAAAAAGGTAAAATTAAGTACAGCACAAAAATTCTGATAGAATATAATTTATAAAGATTTTTTTGGTAATGGAAACAGCATTTCATGTGGTTGTGATTTCTCTTTTTTTGACTTTTTCTCTTATGTTCCCCAGAAATAGATGCACTGTGGATTTAAGCTCAGGTGGCTTCCCTACACAACTTAAGCAAAAGAGTTAAAAAATAATGTCTGCAAAAGGTGAAATTTCTCACAAATGGGTCCTTCAGAGTTAATTTTGAATAGAGTTTAGAACCTGAAACTCTTAAAGCCAAATTCGATCCACCTCAGCTAAAAGCAGGTGTACTTAAATTAAATGTGGATTACATCAAGTGGCATAAGAAAACAATTAGCCTTTACACTTGTACACAGGAAATGAAGGAAGAAAGTACAATATTTTTAAGGTTAAGAAATGCAGATTCCAAAATAAAATAATGTAGATATATTATTAATGCATTAGAAGGCTATTACAGAAATAGATTTTCATATTCAATAAAAAACTGAGAAGGCTGAATTAAAATAATTCTGCTTCAGGCAGAATGATACAAAGTGTATGAGAAACCAATGCTATTTGTGGGGTTTCAGAAAATATTATGTTCTACATTTTCAGTAGACCAAGGAGTAGAGCAATAACTGAGCCATTAAAAATTACAGTAGACTACAGAGAAGACAAAGTGATATCATGATTAGTTTTTATCCTCAGGAGCTATAAAACCGCCTACACTTTCAGCTACATTAGGAATAACATAGCATGATAATCTAGATGGTCGTTAGTATTTTAAAGACACAAATTTCTGGACTTTAAGTTTTTAAATAATCATCTTTTTCCAGTAAATGGTCTGGTTTTTCATTTTCAAGGTGATGAGAACTTCCACCAATACAGTAATTAATCTTAATCTGATCATTTCAGAAAACGACTGTACATCGGTTAATATACTGGTACAGTCTTCAACCTCTCTGTATTTCTCAGAGTTGAGACCTTGAAATTTCTAGATGTAATATCGAATTAGGGTAAAATATTTATAGCAAGCTGTTATTGAATCCCTGATGAAATCTAAACAGTGTTGGTGTTATTTCCTTTATTACTCTGTACTTTTTTAACAATAATCATTCTCAAATTAAATGCAATATGTCACAGCAGGTCTTTTTGTACGGAATTGGGATCAGGGAAGCGGTTGACAGGAACAACTTGATGATATACAAGCCTCTCCTTCCCATGTATTTGTCCTCTCCAGACAAATGAACAAAAAATTACAAAAATCTAAAGGGAATAAAAAACCCATCACGTTTTAAAGAGAAAATATCATAAAGGCAGAGAAGACAGTTCTAACAAAAAATAATTGTTTTAGGATGCATAGTGTTACAAGCAGGGCTGTGCAGGCAGAAAGCAGTATACGACAGTACTTGGCTACTACATTCTTTCTCTTACAGGATAGTTGTTCCCCAGACCCTACAAACTAATGTAAGATAGCAAATAAACACACAAATACACACAAAAGATATTTATAAAAAAGGAAGTCAGAGGCAAAGAATTGTTTTCTGTTTTTTCTTTCCTATTGCAGTCTGTCATTGTATGCATTTTTGGAAGCATATGTTTAACACCTGAGCTGTGTAGTTCTCTATGTATTTTTAGTAAAGTGTTACTTGATGATAGACCACTTATTTATAATTTAAGAATATAGAAAGGTCTTGGCATTCACCAACATAAGGCATTTCTTACAATCTAGATACTTCAAAAAAGAAAAATGCCAGGCAGATTTTATATTTTTTGTATTTTTTCTGAACAGCTGTGGACCTAAGCAAAATAAATTCTCAACTGTATTTTTTATATAAACAACTGGCATTCTGAAGTGGACAAACAATACCCATATCGCAAATGTTCAGAACATGTTTCTAAGATAGAAATAGTGCTTTTAAACTGTATCGCATATACACATTTAATAGAATCCCTATTAACACAGAATATGGATTTTCTTTTTAAGATTTTTTCTTTCATTAATCTTTCCTGAGAGACAACTATATGTGCACATAACCATTAACACTTTCAACTTTACTATTAACCTATAAACAGAGTGGAAGTTATATGGCTAGCATTTTCCTAATAAACTATATTGAACAAGGTGTGCTAAATATGGGATAGATAAAATTAAAGTAAGTAAAGAAGATGAGAGAGTTGATTTTCCAAGCTTCAGAATCTCTATACACGAGTTAAAGATGATCCAGAACTAACAAGTTCAATCACTTATGCATTTTTCATTCTTTCAACTCATGATGCTAAAATTGGTATTTTCAGAAGTTCCTTATCAAGTTTTCCATTGTGCTGGGCCCATGATACCATGCTCAGTAACAAAGTTTCTATTATAGAGTCTGGTAGATATCGAACAAAATCTTATCCAGGCAGAGAGGTCCTGGTTATGATTAAAGAATGAATAGAAATCTGATTTAGTCCTTTTTTTCATGAAACCAAATGCAATGACCAAGACTGCTGATGCAAGCAGAGTGGGAGAACTGGTATGCAAGTCACTGCTAGCTTTACTTGATCTTTGTGCTTATGATACATCAGGCAGTACTGTGCTTGTGTAGGCTTCAAGGGCTACTGACTCACACAGCTCCCAATGTCATCTTGATTCTAAAAAAGTAATTAGAGATAATTGGTTGCAAACCCAATTATTTCTTCTTCCAAACTTTACTACTAGGAATTGTCATGTTTTGTGGTTTAGCTGTCCAGATGTACGCTATCCAGGGATCAATTACAGAAACGGTGCCAAAACAGGTGTTGAGAGTTAGACAGTGCCTAGGTTATTGCAGTCCATACTGCACTTATTTTGTTAATCTATTGAGAATTTAAAAATATGTTGTGTACAACATACCAGAAAGTCTCCAAAGGAAGGGAAAAATACCGTGTTTTATGGATGAACTTGAAAGACAAAACACGTAAGAATCAGTCTCATCAGTAGAAGCTGTATTTTACATTATGTTTGCACTTATTTTATCTCCATCACTCCTGTCATTGTCTTCAGTTCACATAAACCAGAACAAGAAAGGAATTCAATCTGAAATGAAAACACATTTTGTGTTGACTAAGGTACAGAATATGATACACTGAAACCAAAAATCCAAACCACATTATAGAGTCCTGTTCTTCACAGCAGAATTTGAATGTTACCAAACAATCCAGTAGACAGAAAGGTAAGAAGATCTAATTTAATTTTTAACATTTTCCACTTACTATGGAGTTTCCATTTCAACTATCTTGGCTATAAAGAAGGTGTGATGCTAAAAAGAGAAAAGGAAAGACAAACAGACTAAACAGTCAGATTTGATAGTCTTAACAACAAATCAATGTCTTTACATTATTTTTTTAATTTCTTTTTTTTTATAAATTCTGCAGTATTTTGACACTGAAGGCCATTT
Organism: Serilophus lunatus; assembly: GCA_013399895.1. Taxonomy (NCBI): domain Eukaryota; kingdom Metazoa; phylum Chordata; class Aves; order Passeriformes; family Eurylaimidae; genus Serilophus; species Serilophus lunatus. The sequence goes on along the minus strand of VXBA01002926.1, from coordinate 115,653 downwards.
GCAAAGAATAACACTTTTACAGCAGCTATTTTCTATGGGAAATTTTAAGTGCTGTATAAACTTAAACCAATGCAAAATTCACTCCACCCTTATCAAATACAGAACTATGTACAAAGACAAATTCAGAAAATATCTTAAAACTTTTATTGATACTGTATTTTTTTTAAAAAAAAGAGAAAAATAAGACAGCCACCTAGAAAAAAAAATGAGGGAGGATGCCCACAGTGCAAATTGCTATAATTGTGATCTGGAGGGAAACCAAAGTTCCTTACACTTCAGAAAACTGCAATAATCTTTTGACAAACACTTAGTAACTTATCACTTCAGTCTCATCTAGAAGACTGAATAACCTCTTGGATTTACCCTGTCACAGTATGTGTTCAGATTAGTGAGGGAGGTGTTTCCTTCTGGCATAATATCCTGCATTTTCTACAGTAAGTGATCTCCCATCAAAGGATTTGCCAGCTTTCCCTGTGGACAATGAAGCAAGAAAAATGCTGTGCAGAAAGAACAAAAGCACAAATATTCTGCTTTCATTAAAGACATCCAATTCTGCTCAGAGATTCCTGTTTAAATAAGTCCTTTTAGAAAGCCTGATATAATCCGAAAAGATCTAACTTCAGGTATTTTATGGTAACTCCATGCTAACATGACAGTTCTCCTTTCTGGCACAAATTCAAAACCCCTCCTCTTCTTTTCAACCCTGGTCAGAGAAGTATTTTCTCTGAGTGCTTCTGTGAAATGCTGTCAGCATCTCACGGAGAGTGCAGTAGAGAATAAAGAAAGAAGCAGAGCAGATGGTAAAAGATGAAGCCTCAGTAAGGATGCTTTGTTAGCAGAGTGCAGAAACCAAGACAGAGAGATGAATCCCACAATTGCCAGGAGGTGTAGCAATATGTCTCTGTAGGATTCAAGGAGTTCACTCCAAAGGGCACAGTACAACTTCTAATCACCACGGGCTGCCTCCAGTTTCAGGTCTCTCTCTGCATTGCCTGACTGTAACCCTTCTCTGTCCCACTTCACAGCCTGGCACCCTGGCTTGAGCCCTGGCTCAGTCACATCTCAGTGCTATTTCTTGCACTGCTCTCTGCAGTAATTTATCCACACGATATATTATTTTATTGCTCCTTCTTTACTTTCTAGGAAAAGTGCTCTCTATCTTGAAAATTATTTTGTATAGCAATTGGAGGAACATTTTGCTTCTTATTAAATCTAATCTAGAATCTTTGCTTCCACACTTCTTCTGATTGTTTGGGACCTTCAGAAAAGAAATTTTAAAAGTAAGACAGAGCAAAAGTGTACTGGATTTAGCAGTATACTTTAAATATTAAGAGAAAGCAAAAAGCAAAGGCAGATGTTAAGATAATCTCAGTAACATTACCTTAACTTCATCTATCTCCGTCATTATTTATTCTTCCCACCAGTTCAAAAAATGACACAGACTGGAAACGTTGCTTTTGCCTCCTGTGAATTCATAACAGTTTACCTGACCAGCTCCACTGCAGCTTCTTAACCCTGTTGCTGATCCAGTACACAACATTAGGCACATAATTTCCCCATTCTCTATCTGGTTTTCTCTATCTCTGTCGCCTATTTGAAGTCTTTGAACAAAGATTTGTTTGTTTGTTGTTGTTGGGTTTTTGTTTTTTACAAAATATATATTCTCATAGCATTGAAGACAGTAAAGTAAAAGTAAAAAAATAAAGTCCAAAATTCAATGGGGACTTCTAAACATTAGCCAGGAATTTACATGTATACTGCAGTACAGTTTGCTTTACTTCAAAGAGCAAAAAACTTTTTAAATATGAAACAAAAGGTAAATTCCCTCCATCTTTGCTCTAACATGGCATTGACATTGTTTCACATAGCATTCTTATTGACAAATCAGCAAAAGTCTACATGATCTACAAAATGCAAAGAAAATAAATGAATTAACTGTGGTTACATGTCTCAAAGAAGGCAATTCTGATGGAAGACTTAACAATTTCCAGAAACATAGGAAATCTCTATCATAGTAATTTGTTCCCTATTGTGGCTACAGTCAGATCAGAATTAGGTTTAAAATATGGTAAGAACAAATAAGATAATAGAAGATCGTTCCATAAAACAGATACTCAAATGTATTGATTAGACTGAATTTAAAATTAGATGAGCATTTCCTAGCACATACATTTAGTGGTCTCCCTTGAATCATGGAAAGGTTTAGATAATTTCTTCAGTTCCCTTGAAGTCTTATTTTATAGGATTAAATAACCTATTTCTTATCTTCTGTAAATTTGAGTAAGACTGTCTAAGAAAAGCCATATTCATTAATTTCCAATTATCTGATGTATTTCAAATTGATATATGCTGGAAACTCATATGCATTCTAGGACAGAAATCAGATGAGCAGATAATGGAATTAAATGTGAGGTTTAATTATTATGACTTGGTTAACTCCAAAAGAATAAGAAATTGACTGCCCAGGTAGCAGGTAGAATTACACTCCCCGCAAATAAAATATTGTGCTTTTCTGCGTTTTTGCCCTCTACCCTCAAATGTTTTTCTAGCATGCTCCAATGACATTTTAAAACAGTCATAAGTATGGGGATTTAGGTAAATTAAGTTAAAATTCTTTTAAAAAAATAAGTTGCAAAAAAAAAAAGTATTTTCAAAGTCGAAGACATCATATGCAGGGACAGAGACTCAGGTACAATACAGAATCTTTGCAGCTGATTTATTTTGAAGTGGGTTTTTGGTGTTGGTGTTCGGGTTTTGGTTTGTTTGGGGTTTTATTTTGCTTTTTCTGCTGGAATAGTTCTTCTGTGTATCAAATACTGATTTGATTTTCCTGTGATTTTCCTCACAGGAAAATCTGTGAGGGTGTTGAAAATGAATATTTTTCCCTAGTTTTTAATACAGAAAAAAAAAAAAAAAGGAAAGGAACTTAAGCTGTGTTTTCTAAAGCAAGAGGATTAAGACTCGAAAGTTGTTGATTTTTGGTACCTGTGATCATATTATTTTCCCTTTACTAATAAATTTAACTTCATTTGATGAAAAAAACCCCACAGATATTATTTATAACTACTGCTATTTTATGATTGCCAAAAAACTAATTTATTCAAATCTTTATTGGAAGATAGTATCTATGAAACAAAGGGAAGTAAAACTCTGCAGTCACAACTCATATAAAGCAGTTTGGTCTGCATCATAGTGCTCCTCCATTTTGCAGTTATTGGTTACTGCTACTGTCTTTCAACACATCTGCTTTACAAGTCTTTGAAGCACAGAATACAGGGTAAAATTATGCAGTTAATTTGAAAAAGCTTTAATGAAATTATTAAAACTATTTTGTTTCATTTCACTGTGAAAAATCACAGATTTTTTGCAAATTCATAATGTTGTTGTAAATTTCTCATTGTTTTGTTCAGTGCCAATTAAACCATTTTACACAGGACTGAATCAAAGATCATTTTTTACAACAGCTCAGTTAAGTCTCCTGTCAGTCATCACATTGAGAAGATCAGGGTAAAACTGCAGAGAGACAAAGATTTCCTACCTATTCCTTTTACAACAATGTAAGTGCATGATAAGTAAAATTTCCAGTAGAAAAGGAGTTAAAATGCTAATGATGTTAAAGGACTCCAACAATATCTTCAGGTAAAGAAAGGCCGTTGGCTGCACTGCTTTGGAAAAATTAATTTTCTCAGCACATTTACTTGGCACAAGGAGAGTGTGTGTTTTAAGATTATTGTACTTCTTTTTCTTTGTGCTTTTGGATATCAATTTGCATTGCCAGATCAATCAGATTGTTTACTCTTCTCAACACGTATTCATCAGATTCAGAGCTATAATTTTATTCAGTTTGAAATTTTTCAGACACATTGGAAAGCAAATCACACAGGCCAACATTTTAGACACTTAAGTTAGGAGGTTAGTCTCTTTAAGCTCCCTGATCAGCAAAAGAGAGATAGTCTTCTTTAGAGAGTAATTTTTATAATAATATGCATCTTAGAGAGGATCTTAATCAACATGCTTCAATTCACCCTCTGGAGGGATCACTCGTTCTCTCTCCTGGCTATACAAAGAGACTTTTGTAGCCTGGCTGTCCCAGACACCTACCTGAGGCTGTCATTTCACCCTTTTATCCAGCCATCTCCTCGTATAGCTGTTACTGTCAACGCCACTCCTTAGAAATCTTGCAATTTATTTTCCTGGAATTGCTAGTTCATCTGTACACTAGAGAAAGAAGGCTTAAATAAACTTGTCCACACAGAAACAAACCTAACAGCCTGCCGATACTTTGGCAGCTCCTGGCCATGCAGGTCTTCATTGTGTTGGACCCAATACGAGTCACACTTCAGACTTCTGCTAGCTTAGCATCATATTGGATTGACACACAGAATGGCTCATTGAAAGATCAAGCGTGATTTATGCATGGAAAGGTGCAGGATCATATGACTCCAAGTTGGGCAAGCAGAACTACTGCCTTAGAGGGAATAAGCTGTTAAAACATTACAGGTTATTTTGTTCACCTGCCCTGATAAACACAAATGATCAGTGTATTTAATTTATCTGTTACAACAAGAATTATATCAAAAAGGGAAGACTACCTTTAAACTCAAAATATAAAATATGCCTCCTAAGATTTTGGAATTTTGAAACCTCATATCCAAATACCATATCTCAAATTTTGTGCTGGAATTGCAGAGTAGAATGAGGTCTTTGTACTTGCCTGACATCTCTGTATTGTTACTTACAGCTCTAAGACACTGTCTCCTAAGGGTTCTTTCCTCAGTTGGTCTTCACCCCACATAGTTTATAGTATGCACAATTCCTGGGCCCTGTTCTGTAGCATGTACATGGCTGTCTGACTGGTAAAAAAAAAAAAAAAAAAAAAAAAAATTGGGCTCTCATTAAATCAGGGACAGTAACTAGGGTGTGTTTCCACAACACATAGAAAGTATCTTTTTATGTCCATAACACTCTAACAGGTCTGGCTGGGCTGAAGGTAACTCTCTTCATAGCAGCCCACATGGTGCTGTCTTTTGGATCTGTGACCAAAACTGGACCAAAGCCTTGATGAATGTATTTGAAACTGTTCCACACATTCAAAGTGACTTTTGCGGAGAACAACAGAAATAGTTTGTTCCTCAGGATAAAACCTGCTCTGAACATCTCCACAGCCAGTATGAACAAGTTTATGCAAATTCAATTACTCTGAACACATATAAAGAAATAAAACTTTAATTATCTATTTGAAGTTTTAGAAGGACTGAGAACTAGAATAAATAAAATTTCTGCCAGTTCCTTTCCTAATGCACACAGTTTCAAGCTGCACCAGGGGAAGTTTAGGCTTGTTGTTAGGAAAAAATTCTTTATAGAAAGAGTGATTGGCCATTGGAATGGACTGCCCAGGGAGGTGGTGGAGTCGCCGTTCCTGGAAGTGTTTACAAAAAAGACAGGATGTGGCACTTAGTGTCATGGATTACTGGATGAGATGATGTTAGGTAATAGGTTGGACTTGATGATCGTAAAGGTCTTTTCCAACCTAGTTAATTCTGTGATACTGTGATTCTGTAAGGATTCATCTGGCACTTTCAGATGCAAAAACTAATACCCTATTTTTGAGAGTTATGTTTGTATTTTTTTAATATCTGAAGCTGTACTTGTTGACCATATCAGGCTAACATTATTTACTGCTTTTGTAAGAGTCTTCTTTACTTTGGTAAAGAAAATAAAAACAATAGACATATTTTCTTTATATGAAGTTCCATACCAATATCAGTGCAGTTTGAGAAGCTGACATATTCTTTCAGTAAGTAACCTAAATTCTAGCTAAGCTCTTGAAGTCAATAGTTTCTAAAATATGGGTTTCCTTTTTTTTACTACTGTTTTGGCATCTGTGTTAGAAGTTATACAGTCTCATATCATGTTAAGCGGTATAATAAAGCAATTGTCAAATACCTGTAGTATAATAAAAAGCTCTCTTTTTTTTT
>VXBA01002926.1:0-109643 GCA_013399895.1 Serilophus lunatus | reverse complement strand
TTTTTTTTTTTTTTTTTTTTTTGCAAATAACCATCTGTATCTTGGCACATCTTTAAGTGGAATTAACAAGTTACTGGAATGGTTCACAAAAGACCAAAACTCCAGATGTGCCAAGGCATGTATGCATGCAAGTTAATTTTCTTCAAGCACACCACGAAGAGAAAAAAACCCAGCCAGAAAGTTTTCCTCCTGTGTATGCCTTTATAGCATCAGCATGATCAACACAAGCTCTGGTGTTTGAATATCAATTACAAATGACTGACAGTATTAAAAAGATCTTTTTTCTCAATATAAATGGAAAAAATGCATGTGTGCAGTATGCACACTGGAACTGTAAATTGCATGTTTCTGCTTCAACTTCATATGGTCCAGCATCTGTAGACAAACAAGTCACTCTGCTTTCTTTTTCTGCTTCAGGTCAATAATTATTAGGACAAGGAAATCCGACACTGTGATGTCAGGAATTCAGTTGAAATCACCATTGTAATTACAATTACAATTATAATCATAAGGCAATGAATAAAATTAGTGCTATCTCCATATATGTAATACTTTGAACTTTCAATTTGGAACAATCCAAAGGAAACATGCACTTTTATCTTCCATTCCAAATATTATTTTCTAGCCAAATAACAACTGATGTAAAATATTTGAAAAGCATACGGGTTTATTTTTTTATCTTGTCAGGGCTGATTTTTTTTTTTTTTTAATAAAGTACAGAGAACATTTTTCTATGGCAAAAAAAAAAAAAAAAGTACCATAAGTTTTCAGCACTCTGTTTAAAACTTGATGCACACTGGAGTTCCCCTTATTTATGAAGCAAGGCATTATTAGAGTCCAAGCCTTCAAATTCAGCATCTTTAAATGTCATGCACTACTGTTTTAGCTAAAACCTTTTAACACATATTATATAATTCATTGCTCTCCTTTAATCTCAACACTAAACTGAGACTGCATGGTTGGTTTTGGAAAAAGAAAAACCCAAAGAAATCCACAAAATTTTTAACCAATTCCCAGTGTGCAAGATTTACAGTTATTCTGAATGCAAAAGCCTTGAGAACAGAACTTGAAACAGCATTTCCATAATATTAATTTCTATGCTTCTGTTCTTATTATGAATAAAACAGCATGATAATATCTTCCAGAATTGCTTCATTATATATACTTTGTATAAAGCCTTAAATGTAAATGAAAATATATTTAACCAGAAATAATTGACTCATTGCTTCCTCTCTCACACTAGTTAATAGTATGAAAGGATCCAAAATAAGAAAAATAAGAGTTCCACAGAAGTCTCATTTGAAAAGGTGTATTCCAAGATACAACCCTTACAAGTTACTCAGTTACAGTAACTTGAGGTATATATTGTCAATTATACATAACTTTCATTCACTCCAGATGTTACTCTTTCTGTTTTCACACATACATTCATCCCTCCTGAAATAAGCAATGACAAAGCAGTAAATGAACATGGATTTTCAGCTAATTCTGCACAGGATTTTCTGTAGTTTTCCTTTAAATCAAGTACAGCTGTATTGTGCTGACAAACAGTAACATCTGGAGGAAGGTTTTACTACTACAGAGACCTGAACCTGGGACATCACCAACAAGAAAACTCAGCAGTGAGACTGACATAGAAATAATGTTTATAACCACGCAGAATCTATCTTGTCTTTGAAGACTGCTGGTAAATAACCCCATGGCTTATTGTTTTGCAATGATTTGTACAGGGTATCCTCTGCATCACTCTCTCATTCTCTATCACCTCTGAAGATCCAATTCTTAAGTCTGCTACTATCTGCAGACTTAAGACAGTAAGTCTATCTTTTCCTTTCTTTCTTTCTTCTTTCTTCTCCCTATTCATGAGACTCCACCTGGAACTGCATCCATCACTGGATGACATAGTGAAAAAAGGACGTAGACTTGCTGGAGTGAATCCAAAGGAGGCCACAAAGATTATGAGAAGGCCGGAACACTTCTCCAGCGAAGACAGGGTGAGTCAGCTCAGCTTGTTAGCCTGAAGAAGACTTGATTCTGGGGAGACCATACAGTACCTTCCAGTACCTTGAGGAGGGCTACAAGAGAGCTGGAGAGGGACTTTTTGTAGAGGCATGTTGTGATGGGACAAAGGGGAATGGCTTTAAACTGAAGGAGAGTAGGTTTAAAAGAGATATTAGTAAGAAATTATTTACTATAAGGGTGGATAGGCCATGGAACAAGTTGCCCAGAGAAGTTGTGGATGCCTTATCCCTGGAAGTGCTCAAGGCCAGGTTGGATGGATGTAGTTTAGAGAAAGGTGTCTCTGCCCATGGCAGGGGGGTTGGAAGTACTTGATCTTTATGGTCATTTCCAATCCAAACCATTCTATGATATATATAACTTTGCTGAGGGTACAATTAATGTTATGAGAGGCAGGTTCTTGTGGGAGATACATCAAATACTTCTTGGTCTCTAGTGTTCCAGTCTATAAGTGGAATATATACATATATTCCACTTAAATATACATACAAATGTGTGTGTGTGTGTGTATATATATGCGTACATATATACACATACATATGTAATTAGATAATATACAATATGTATACATTACCAGATAACAAATGATCTGCAAAATGAGACAGGAGAATATCTCCTAGACAAACTAATGAATTTTAAATAAAATCTAAACAATTACATGAAGATTTAGGAAAGTTTTAAATCATTCACACTTACATAGCATGAGAACTATATCTTGCTTCACTATCTTTGGTTTGTTATCTTTTCTTCGTCTCTACTTACCCCCCTAACCATCATAAAATGGTCTTACTGAGGTAGAATGGAACAGATAAACTATATCTGCTAATAAGTATTAGAAACAGCTAGTAGAAAATTAGGTATCACTTTCTCAAAAGGGGGGAATATATTCTACTTTCCTATTACCTTATCTTTTGAACTTTTCTTTCCTACTAACGTACTTCTGATTAGGTTTTTTGTTCTGTTACGTATCTTAATAGTCAGCAGTCAAAAAGGTGACATGCAATCTAGGTTGCAAGGGACCTCAAGACTTCAAGGTGCTACTTGGAAATGGATCCAGACTCAATCTTTCTACTTCCATTGAAAAAACCTAGATCACGATTTTGCGTACAAACACTTACTGTATTTTCTCATGATAATGGAAACCCACTTTCACACATAGTATAATATTTTATACCTAGTCTTGCGTTACTCCTTTTCTAAGAAGTTAAATGAATGTATATTAATGAAGCATTATGAATATGCATTTCAGTGAAAAAGAAACCCATCGATACAAATGTGAACTTTAAGGCCTTAAAGCTTTAGAAGTGTTCTCAAATCAACAACCAAACAAGAAATATATCACAGGCCATCATAAAAATAGATCTACGACCATGAAATGCATCTCCTTAACTATTTGTGCATGCAAGTACCAGCTTGGTAAATAAAACTCACCGCTACTGTGAATCTAAGTTAGTGAAAATAAATAATCTTGCATAAGCCTGGACTGCTAATGTTTCCAGAATTAGGATGAACATTTGATTTACTGCATTATGTGCAAGTATCCCTCTTAAAAAATAAAAAAATCTCTTAGAGATAAAAAGTACATTCTAAGTGCATTGTATTAGAAGAATATTAGTAAAAGCCTAAATAAAAAATTATATTTCTAATTTTAATTCAAAAAAATAGAAGACAATAATAATTTTGACAATTAATTAAAAGCATAGAAATAAATAGAGTTTCAGGAAAAATGAAAATTTTCCATTTTCCCTCAGATTGTTATTCTCTAGAAGTAGAAATTTACTTGCCTCAAAGTAGAGCTATACTTTATAGATGTGTAACAAAAAGCTACCTGCCTATATTTCATCAGTAGGAATTTACAGTGTGTTTAGAATGTGGCCAGACACCAATGTCTTGAGTTATTTGACACCTTAAAGATATTATGAGATGAAAATGGGACAGATAATTGAAGCAGAGCATATACAGTAAATAAATATGTAATAAGACTTAGGCTGACATTTTCTATTCTTAGGCAGTGGAGATTGTCCCATTTTCTTTCCAGGGCAAAATAGTCCTTGTTTTTCCTTAATGGTTGCAGGCACTTAATGATAAAGTCATCCCAGATACCTTTTTCATCAGGAAAGGGGAAAAAGAAACACCTTCAGAACATGATTTGGTTGTTAGAATTGAGTGATTCTCTGTATTTTACCATCAGCTATGAAAACAATCGACAGTTTCCTGGTTTAGCCATTTCTGTTCTGTGCCTGTGAGATGAACATAGTATCTATGCAGAACACATAAATTAATGTTAATGTTTTTAGTTTTTGCAGGCCTGTCATAGCACTTGCATCTTCCTGATCTTCAAAAGAAAAGAATGAAAGTAAGTTAAAATATTCCTCAGGGAAAGCATAGGGGTTGTAGGAGTGTCAACAAAAAACTAATTTGGTCTACAGAATTTTTATTACAAGTTGCCAAAAATTCCTCTGCTCTTTCTCCACAATCCTAAATTAGTCCACTGCTCATAAATATATATATATATATATATATGTGTGTGTGTGTGTGTGTGTCTTCTGCACGCTGAAGTCTTTTTTATGGTTCCACTACAACCTTCAATCTTACCATTCATTGTGATAAAAACCTGACTTGTTCCATTTAGCCAGATAAAAATGAAAAATGGTCAAGTGTGCTGCTTTTGACCTCATTATAGCAGCAATCCTCATCTTCAGTATTGAAACAGCTACAGAGTTTCTGAAGTAATTTGATTTTATGATGCAGAAGTTAATTAGCATTATTACCATTCATATATTACAAAAAAGCATCAAATGGTGAGTTTTAACCACCACTGTCCTAACACAAAATTCCTGATAAATCAAAATATTTTCTTAATATCACTATTATTTATAAAAATCCAATGTTATCCTTTATAGTTTCATAAAGCTGTTATGGTACCACTAAAAAGTAAATATACCAAAGCTGAATCTCACAAATGGTAAAAAAAAAGTCACCAAATTATAGGAAATAACATCACCACAGTCTACAGATCAAAAAAACACAGATGAATGACCAAGCCAAAAAAAGACGAGGATAGAATAAAAGATGAAGTACTGATTTACAACCTGTTAAGAACAATAATGACTGCTGGCACAATCCATGAACAGGACATTCTAGACTCATTGTGAAGACTTATTTCAGGGAAAACCGCCAACAAAAAACAAGTAATGTGAGCCTCGGCAATCTCTAGACTTCTTATAATAAAGAGATATAACCAATGATATATTTCTGAGGGGTTTGTTCCTCTTTCTAAATAAATTCTATTCATAAAATCAGTCTTTGGTTTTCTGGGAAATTGTGACAAGAAAAAAGATCTTCATGAAAGACAAAATGAGAGAGGAAATGGTAAATTTCAGGATCTAGAGACTGCATACGGGATTGCTGGGTTTGGGCAAGAGAACTGTGTTATCAAAAGTGATTTTGTGACTTGCAGTGCATATGCTGCAGTTAACAAGATGCAATTCAGAAAAGCAAACACATAAATTGCTGGTTGGAATAAAACAGTAGATTTCCTTGTTATATCACCACTTGATATGAAATGGAATTCTACACCACATTATGCAAAAAACCCAAAAACATTTTCCTGCAAATTACAATGTTTTAATTACCAGCTATATTCTGAGAACTCCTTATTTCTATTTTACTTGAAGCATTATATGCAGTTTGAGGAGCCTGAATATTCTAAGATGTATAATTTTTCTGTTTTCTTTAAAAATTGTGGAAGACCTATTTATTCTTCTATATTTTAGCTTAATTTCCATAATAGCACAATGTGATCCATGTTGAATTAAAGAGGAAATCCCTCAGGAAGGGTTCACATCTCTCGGGTGTCTGGTGAACCATCTTGATTTATTGTAGCTTTGGCTAGGCTTCACACCAACTGCTGTGTAATCATCAGATAAACCAAAAACAAACCTGAAAAATGCTGAAATCAATACCTCCATGGTCCCTAACTGTATTAATGCACATAATTATTGTTAAAGAGATTTCTGAGGAAACTTTTCCCTGATTATATACTGTATTGTTTAGAAAGATCATAGAGTTCTACATTTCTTCTGGCTGCTGAGAAATACAGCACTGTTCTCCCATCCTTAATTAATGTCTCTATGCTAAAAACATACCTTACAGTTTGTTGCTATAAAGTTGTGTTGATTGATATCCTTACTTTATAAGAAATTTTAGATACATATAAATTTGGAAATGTAGCAAATTATTTATTTGATAGCAATTCACAAAGAATTCAATTACATATTAAATTGAACCCCTTGAACCACACCTAACAGAGTATAAAGTCACAACTGTTGCTAGTCAGGCTGAGTCAGAAACAACAACAGCAAAAACGAGGTCTGGAAGGTAGAAGCAGCACTACTCAAGTGATTTCATAGCTACAGATTAAACCTTTAAACATTGATTATTAAGAATTGTGAGACTGCTTTTAGAGAACTAAAACCTCAGTAAAGCTGATATAATAATGCTACTTTGAATTTGTGCAACACAAGTTATATCACGTGTCACCCAAAGAAAGCTCAACTCTAACCTTTCAGGAATACTGAGCATTTTGCTCAAACGTGTAACACTAGCCAAGAAACAAATAACTTGCCAGATAATACTTAGAGTTTTAAACTGTGATAGAAATTGTTCCATGGAGGAAATTAAATGTAGGGTTAATGTTCCTAGACTATCAGGAGAACAAGCTGACACTGATAAGCATCAGCTAAGATGTCTACGTAGACAACATCTATTTATTTGGAGTGATTTACAGTAGTGATTTTCAAATTATAAGCTATAGAGTACATAATTCTATAACTATTGATTACTTCAAAGACTCCACAAGACATCATGGGGAAAATAAATGAGTAAATAAATGTTATATATGCTAAAAAGCATATGTAGTGAACAAAACATTTCTAAAAGCAACCTTAAGTCCAATACATACAGCTAGTTGTTCAATATTTTCTGCAAATAAAAAGGGGAAAGTATAGCCTTTCTTGACCTTGAATAACTTATAAAAAGACACTAAATTCATACAAAAAATCTACTATCAAAAGGAACTTTAATGTTCGTGGATAAATGTTTGACCCATTTATCTGGAATACTAAATATTTTATGTCTCAAATCTTAATTGCCTTAAATTGATCACCTATAAAATTTGATCCTATGTTAAAATCACTATGACAGCCAATATCTCTCAATATGGACTGAGATCAAGCCCTGGACAATGACTACATTTCTACCAATAACCTTTTGAGAACTGAAGAAAGTACTATCTCATTGCTCAAAAGTTCTTCCTCAAGAATGAATTAAATTAAAAATGGAAATTTATCTTCTGACAGAAAAAAGATGAAGGTCATCCAGTCCAATTCTCTTTTAAAAGTATTTAAATCAGGTTGTTAAGGGCTGCATCCAATATAGTCTTGAACACCTCCAAAGATGGACAACCTTTCTGGGCAACTTGTTTCAGCATTTGGCTGCCCTCATGGAAATTTTTATTTTATTTATTTTATTACCAATTGGAATTTCCCGCATTTCAACTTCCAACTGTTCTCTCTCATCCTATTGCTGTGCACCTCCATGTAGTCTTATTTCATCTTCATTGCATGCTCCAACTGGCTATTCATACAGCAACAAGGTCTCTTATTTGCCTTCTCTTAAAGCTCAGCAGAACCAGTGCTCTCAGCCCTTCCTTATACATCATGTGCTCCCTTCCCCTCTTCTGCAGAGCTTCTTCCTAGAGAGTCAGCTCCCAGCCTATACTGTTGAAAAGGCATGTTGCATCCTTAATACAAGACTTTGCATTTGCTTTTATTGATCTTCATGACATTACTGCCAATCAATTCCTCCAGCTAGCCCAGGTCACTCTGATGGGAGTTCAACTGCCGCTACCCTGGCAGTGTCAATCAGATATTGTCGACAAACTTATGAAATGTGCACTACATTCCCTCATCCAAATCATTAAAATGGACATTTTACTCTGTTGGTTTCAGAATTGATTGCTGAGTGATGCTCCTGCTTACTAGACACCAGATGGATTTTGCAATACTGATTACAGATCTTTCATTCTAGTAGGTCAGCCAGCTGTCCACCCAGCTTACTTTTCACCTCTTCAGCCCATATCTTGCCAACTCAGTAAAAGAGAGACTATGTGAGTTGTATCAAGGGTCTTGCTAGTGTCAAGATATATAATATCCACTGCTTTCCCTTGCCCACAGCATCAGTCACCTCACAGAAAGCAATGGTTTTTGGTCAGGCATGATTTACTCTTAGTAGATCGATCCTGGCTGCTCTCAATCACCTTCTTCTTGTTCATGCATAGGAAGACTTACTGTGCAACTCTCCCAGGGTCTGAAGTGAAGCTGACAGTTTGAATGATTCTTCTTAGTGCCCCTACTGAGGATGAAAGTGTTTTTTGCCATTTTTTTTAGTCACCAGGAACCTTCCACAGTTGCCATAAGCTTTTGAAGATGCTAGAATGCAGTCTCACAGTTACACCAGCCAGTTTCTTTAGCACTCTCAGATGCACCTTCCCTGGTACCGTGACTTTTATATGCGCCCATTTGACTCGAATGATCCCCATTACTTTCCTTGACTATAGGTACTGTCTCACTCCCATAGTCTCTGTTAGTAGCTTCAGGGACCTCAGAAGCATGAGTGCAAACCTTAACAGCAAAAAAGTGAACCAAAAATGGCACTGAGTAGCAATGCAATCATCAGATAAGTTCTCAAAGAGCAGGTCCTGTTTAACTAATTTAATGAGGTCATCTGGACAGTGCATGAAGGGAAGCCAGTGGATGTAGTTTTTCTGGATTTTACTAAGGCTCTTGATACTGCACTCACAGCATCCTACTGTAAAAGTTGTCCAACTGTGAGATGAGGAGGTTCATGGTGCACTGGATGAAGAACTGGTCGAATAGCAGAGTCAGTAAATTCACAGAATGCTGTATGGACTGGCTAAAGGGCAGAGCTCAAAGGGCTATAATGAATGGGGCTACATCTGGCTTGTGACTGGCCACCAGAAGTATTCCTCAGGATTCAATTCTAGAGTCAGTGATTTTTGTTACATTTATCAGCTATCTGGATGCAGGAGTTTAATGCATACTGAAAAAGCCTGTTGATGATTCTAAACTGTGAGGTGCTGTTGACTCTCTCAAGGGACCAGTTGCCTTGAAGAGAGATCTAGATTGGACCACTAGGTAATTATTAATGGGATGAAATTTAACAAGTCCAAATGCCAGATTCCGTGCCTGAGATGTATTAATCCCAGGCACAAGTATAAACTGGAAAAGGAGTGGCTGGAGAGCAGCCCTGCACAAAGGGATCTGGGGATGCTGGTCAGCAGCAGGCTCAGTATGAGTCAGCAGTGTGCCCTGGCAGCCAAGAAGGCAAACCTTATCCTAAGGTGCATCAAACACAGCTTTACCAACTGGTCACAAGGGGTGACTATCCCAATGTATTCAGTGCTGGTGCAGCCCCACCATGAGAACTGTGTGCAGTTCTGGGCCCCAGCATTTAAGAAAAACCTGAAGGTCCTTGGATGCATCCACAGGAAGGCAACAAAGATGAAACGCTGGAAGGCAAGTCCTATGGAGAGTGGCTGATTGTTTTGTGTGTGTCTAGTTTGGAGAAAGGGAGTCTGAGGAATGTGGAGACAGGATGCATGGGAATGGTTCAAAGATGCATCAGGGGAGATTTAGACTGGACATCAGGAAGCATTTCTTAACAAAGAAGGTGGTCAAATAGCCTGTCCCAGCTTCCACCTACCTCACAGTTCCTTTGTATGTCACATGCCTGCCAGGACCTCTATGTTCATCCACCTTTCAGTCACACATGCTCTAATTTTTGTATACTACACACTTTTTTTACCCTGGAAGAGGTTGTATTTGATGATCAACTATCAAGATTACTTCTCTTTCTATGTCATGCAAAGTATAGATCGAGAACTAGCAGGTAGTGGGTGACCTAGTCTTTTCTACACTTAGACCTACCTTCACCATATTAAGCACAAGCAATAATATAAGTGGCAGTCCCATATGCTACTAGTATCACTATTGCAATTACAGCAGATTAATTTACATTTTGATACAGGCATGCAATCCCTAACCGTCCCATTGTCTTGGATTCTCAACATACAATATATTACAAAAGCAACTTCCAATTTGTCATGCAAACCACTTGATAAATGCTTCATTTAGAAGACATCTGGTAAAGTCCAGGAAAAAAATTACATGTTTTACTAGAAATATCTCTGGAATCCATAATGGTAGGTAGTACTGAGCGTTCAAATTGGAGAAGCTCCTAAGGCTTACATTACTCACACTAAGATATTGATGACTTAGGTACTACTATTATACATTTTCTGTTTACGTGATTCAGCACAGGGAAAAAAGTGATTGCCATTTATAAGTTAACTTGATCACAAAATACATGACTGTCATTGTGCTATTATTCTGATAGACGAGCTCATTAAATAATCCAATTTAGGATTTACATCACAATTCACATTTGCTGATGTATCCTCCTTCCTCTCTACTGTTTTTGTTAGAAACAAAACACATAAAAAATTAGTATCCAGTTATAGATCATAATTTACTTCCTTTGAACGCAAAACCTTTCCGAGATAAAAGAATCTGGTACAAGAGATTGTCAGAATACTAAGCTAAAGTCAATAAACAAACTAATTGCTTCAATAAGATAATTCTATTTGAAAGACAATTCACACCCTGGTAGCCTGGACGGAAAATATGAGATAAATGCACAGTGAAATTTTTAGAAATTTACAGTGCTATGAATTTGTGCAATACAGAGCATTTCCATAAACAACTTGTTCATAATTCTCCACTTTTTTCTTTTTTATTTCAAAACTAATGGCAAAAGCAAAGCTTTATGGGTGTTCTGATGACCCCCTACTAGGTGTACATTATCATGCAACAGAGAAATCACTTTTAACATGAACAGTGTGACAGTGAGGAGTGATGTGCTGATTCCTCAATATTGATGCAAGACAGAAGAGAACATGACTTATCTGACATGATTCCTGCATTAGGCTTTATTTGTCTTGCCTTGTGAAAACATAAGAATACTTTGTCTCAAGTTTCCTTACACACAGGGAAAGAACTTGGCTCATCATTCAGAACTTTCTCCATAGCAACCCTCTACAACTTACTCACAGAACTTGAAAAGGATAAGAAGAAAGAAGACAAGGCATAACTGCTAGCACAAAAACTTTTAGAGCTGTTGGAATCCCTCTGACAACTCATCAGTGTTTCTTAAAAGAAACAAATTCAGTGCGCAATCTAATCTCTCACACAGTATTAGTCCTATCTATTTTCTAGCAACCTAGCCAATCACTTCTGTCAGAATTATCTGAATTAAGTTTCAGTGTTATGGAGATTAATGGCAGCCTTAATTTCTGTTCAAAGTGAGCTTGAAAAATCCAGTGACACAACGGATATTTTTTTGCCAAAGCCTTAGAAGGAAATAAGATTTAATGTTTTTTTCAGATCTGTTAAAAAATAAATATAGTAATTTGGAATATTGTCTGAAGTGAAACGTTAATCATGACAAGCCCAAATGTAAGATCAAAAGACATAGTTTGGAGTTTCTGAAAGGTAAGCAAGAAACTGCTTGTGAGACAACGGTGACTTTTTTATTCAAAAATGTCACCAGTGGGTGCATAAATTCTAGAATTCATGTGAAAGGAACCTCTGTGTTATCATGACAATGGTGGCTGCCAGCACTTGCAAGCCAGAACTTTGAGAAGCACAGATCAGTTAATTTCAACACCTGCATTTTGGAGCAGGAATACATTAGGAGTTTAGAGCACCTAGACTGGAGGTATGCCTTCCTGAGGAATCAATAGCTAATTGTATGTTTAGAGAGATAGTCAAACAGAGCTTTTTAAAAAACTTTTTGTTGCCTAGAGTTAGTTACATAGCTTCTGAACAGAGCTCAAGGCCAGTGAGCTCCGAGCACAACCAGGTGATGAAGGAGCTGGTGGATGAGATTGCGACGCTGCTCTCTATCATTTATCACCAGTCGTGGCTCACTGGTGAGGTTCCAGATGACTGGAAGCTGGCCAATGTGATACCTATTTACAAAAAGGGTAGGAAGGACGATCCTGGTAATTACAGGCCAGTTAGCCTGACCTCAGTACCGGGTAAGGTAATGGAAAAGTTCATACTGAGTGCTATCATGCAGTATTTACAGGATGGCCAGGCTATCGGACCCAGCCAGCATGGGTTTACTAGGGGTAGGTTGTGTTTGACCAACTTGATCTCCTTTTATGACCAGGTGACCCACCTGGTGGATGTGGGTAAGGCTGTGGATGTTGTCTATTTGAATTTCAGCAAGGCCTTTGATACTGTCTGTCTCCCACAACATACTCCTGCAAAAGCTGGCAGCTCACGGCTTGGACAGGAACACTCTTTGTTGGGTTAGGAACTGGCTGGATGGTCGGGCCCAGAGAGTGATGGTGAACGGTGCTGCATCCAGCTGGCAGCCAGTCACCAGTGGTGTCCCTCAGCCGGCTTTGCTAGGACCAGTGTTGTTCAATAATTTTATTGATGACATGGGTGTGGGTACTGAGTCCTTCCTCAATAAATTTGTGGATGACACTAAGCTGGGAGCTTGTGTCGATCTATTGGAAGGAAGGAGGGCTCTCCAGAGAGACCTGGATCGGTTGGATAGCTGGGCAGTATCCAGTAAAATGAAATTCAATAAGTCTAAGTGCCGAGTCCTGCATTTTGGCTGCAAAAACCTCCTGCAATGTTACAAGCTGGGGACAGTGTGGCTGAACAGTGCCCAGGTGGAAAGGGACCTGGGGGTACTGGTCAACAGCCAACTCAACATGAGCCAGCAGTGTGTCCTGGTGGCCAATAAGGCCAATGGCATCCTGGCCTGCATTAGGAACGGTGTGGCCAGCAGGAGCAGGGAGGTTATTCTGCCTCTGTACTCGGCACTGGTGAGGCCGCACCTTGAGTACTGTGTCCAGTTCTGGGCCCCTCAGTTTAGGAAGGACGTGGAGATGATTGAGCACATCCAGAGGAGAGCAGCAAGGCTGGTGGAGGGCTTAGAGCACAAGCCCTGTGAGGGACGATTGAAGGAGTTAGAGTTCGAGTCGAGTTGTTTAGCCTGGAGAAAAGTTGACTCAGAGGTGACCTTATCACTCTCTACAACTTCCTGAAAGGAGGTTGTACTCAGGTGGGGGTTGGTCTCTTCCACCGGGCAGCAACTGACACAGTCTCAAGCTGCGCCAAGGAAGGTATAGGTTAGATATTAGAAAGAAGTTTTTCACAGAAAGAATAATAAAATATTGGAATAGTCTGCCTGAGGTGGTGGTGGAGTCACCATCCCTGGATATATTTAAAGAAAGGCTGGATGTGGCATTTGGTGACATAGTCTAGTCGAGGTGTTAGGGCAAGGGTTGGACTCGATGATCTTGGAGGTCTCTTCCAACCCAGTAATTTTGTGATTCTGTGATAATGAGTTGTCTTCTCTTTGCAGAGACATATCCATAATCTCTCTGTAGAACCCTTACTGACCACTTCAGTAAAAAAATGTTGTGCAGAGAAGTGAAATTTAATGAGATTTATTCTATTTTGTTTCATCTACATATTAACACCCTTGTTCAGTGGAAAGAAAACAGTTTTAAAAACACTTCAACTGCCTTGCAGTTCATTGGTGTTTCTCTGTGCACCGATTTTATATCTTCTGGAATAACCCACTAGGTTAAAAATAATGGCAGAAAATAACTATGGATAGGGAAGCATGATAGACTGACGACTTTCTGCTGTTTACAGAAGTGTGTATATGTTTAGTATTTAAATTAGGTTACTAGAAAATAGAGGGAAATGAATGGTAAATTAGACTGTCAGAGAAATACCAAGACAGAACACTTCTGATTATAATTTTCAACAGGACATGTCAGCATATACTATCAATCACTGGCTGTAATGTAGTACATAGCAGCAAAATTTAAGTAGAAAACAATTCTCACATTTTAGCAGATCAATAAAATGACTGCTATGAACCTTTGGAAACTTTGTTATGAATTATAAATTTCATTATTTTGTGGATGGATTCACAGACAAGATATGACTTTGTTACATCAGTCCATCAGCTAGCATCATTTACAGATTTGTAATTCTTTCAAAGCAGTGGATATGCAAATCTGTACGCAACAGGAGCATATTTGAGCTCCTTAATAGCTCAAAAAGACTCTTTAAAGAGTATTTCACATATTAAACATCTGTATGCTTGGCTTTCATTTCACATTTAATTCAGTAAATTAACTCTTTAAGTCTTTGAAAAGGAAAACAAGTAATTTGAAATTTATGATAGTTTCATTCATAAAGATATTCAGTGTATGTTCATTAAAATCTTGTGAATTAGTACTTTTATTCAATATTCATGTTATGGTTTAAAGGACTGTATCCAAATCAGTTTTAAGTGAATTTTGCTGCGTGTCTCATAGGTAAAGTAGAAACAATGGTTAAGGTCGGCTTTTGCCCCAAACTATATCAACTCAGCTACTTGTGCACGTAGAAATTTTTCTCACAGGTACATTTATCACATCACTTCTATAAGGCTACTTCTTTGAATAAGACAAAGGATAGCACTTTTGTTCTATATTCAGTATCAAATGTGACAGATACCAGTCCACCTGTTAAATTGTGTTTTCTCCAAGGGACATATTATTGTAAGGTTCACTTAATGTCAGTCAACACAAACCCACCATTAGCTTTTTATGCTTAAATAAATTTTGCATACAGAAAAAATAGTGCATGTACTGAACTGAATGGGATGTTGGGAAGTTAAATTTTGCTCAAGAACAGTTTAAATATCCATTGTCAAAGACAAGGATAAATGCTGCAGCTTCCAAACAAGCAAACAAATAGAAACAGCATCATTTATTACTTTAAAGAAAAAACAAAACCAAACAGACAAAACTCCAACAAACAAACGAATCAATCCCAACCAACCAAACCAAAGAAAACACAAAAAAACCAAAGCACACAAAAACCTGACACAATTACTGGAACAAACATCAGTGAAAAGGGTTGGCTAAATTTCACCCAAGTCCTAAAAATACTTATGGTTACAAGCAACTTTTGCTAGACTAAAGGTAATGGCACACTCAAAGTTTAAGCAAACATCAATAAGGAAGTCTCCTATATAAATAAGGTGATGGATTAGAACCCCTAAATGATCTGACAAATGCCTTTCCCACTTCCAATTTGCTGAAAACTTTTAACACCAGCAGGTTCTAAGCTATTTCTGTAAGCACTTAATTTCCTTTTATTTTTTTCCCTCTAATCATCTAATTCCAAAACTTTGAAGTGAAATATTTATTTTGATCAAAATACACAAAAAACAACGTGCTATAACACTTGTAAGAAGTGTCGTGCTGTACCTTGTCAGAGGAATATAAGGGACTAAATAATTTCTCAGGTCAGTGAGTGAAAGCACGTATACTGTATGTGAGTGTCCTACACATTACACAAGCCTTCCAAACGCCCTCATCCCGTACCTTTGCCTAAACAGTAATGGTTAGGTGAACGCACATTGTTTATGCCTTTTTTCCAACAGCTTTACCAATCCAGATTGCTTTTCATCCCACAATTTCATTCTTCCAAGAATAAGGCACCACTATGCTAAACCGTATGTACAGATATGTTCATGTTATGCACATCTGGACACCTTGTTTTCCAGTCTGAAAGGTACAGTGTGGTAAACTCTGCAGGCATTTGTGCCTAGGTTGCCTTTCACTGTGCTGGAGTGAGATGGCAAATTCCTGTATCTCCATCAACACTCAGGACAAGGACTGCCAGGTGAGCTGCTCAGTGCACACATTCAAAACACAGACATGACTCCGATGTACAAACATGATGCAGACTTGAGGGAAGAACAAGGAATTAAAAGTGATCACTAGGTGACTTTCCATCAGCTACAATTGGTCAAAGGAAACTGCATGGAGTGAAACTACCACAATGGCAAAGTTCAGAGGACAGACTGACAAGACAAAATAATGTGTTAAATGTTGTGATTATCACCAAAAATTTCAGAGTGAAAAACCACTCTATCTGAAACCAGTCCTCTAGGTACCTGTCTCCAGCATTATTTAGAAAATGCTGATTAAAGTCAAGAAGTGTTGACCTATTTCTCCAGTTGCCAAAATGAGTAGGTTTTGATTTTCCTACAAATACAATCAACACATTAAGTCGGAACAATTTTACTCAAGATAATTGAAACTGTTAATTAAACAAGAACCCTAACATCAAATGGATCACATCTGCTCAGATACAGATACATGTCTTGATGAGTTGGAGTTTCAGACTCTATTGTTAAGAATGTTCTGAGCATCTAAAGGTTTTTCATAACTCGTGTCTAAATACATGTCCTCGAGATCTCATTCTGTGTTTTCATCACCTGATCCCTGCTTTCCACAAACAAGCCTTCTAAATCAATTTGTGAATTAGACTGAACCCATTCAGAAGATTAGTGGACCAAGACTGATGAACACTGTGCAGTACTCCACAGTAGGAAAGACTGTGTTAATAAACTAAGGTTATTGCATTTTTTCCTGTAAATAATCTAAACTGAAAGAACTTAATGCTGGCAGCACAAAAAAACCAAACCCAACCAAACCAAAGCAACAACAACAAAAAAAACCCCAACCAACCAAAAAAAACCAACCACCAAACAAAAAAAAGAAAAAAAAACCCTCCCCAAAAATACCAAAACCAACCAACCAAAAAACCCCCAAAGATGGTGGTAGAATTCATATGTGACATACCAGCACAAAGATGCTGTTAATGGACATCTACTGGTGTTATAGATTACTTTCATTAAATTGTTTTCATAAATTCTCCGGTAGTTCAGAAGTGATTGTTGGTATTAACTATGTTAGTAATAAAATAGCAACGAACTCGTGGAAAAGATTTTTTCCCCTCCCAGTTGAATGCTACAGTAGCAGTAGTAAGGGTAGCAAGGATACACAGAAATAGTTACTAGAGGTTTTTTGTTTATTTTCAGCAGAGCATTTAATTGAGTGCAAGTCAGTAGTTCACACAAAACAATTAAAGGGAAATGTTTATCAGATTTAGGCTGCACTGAAAATGTTTTAATTTTGCCATTCATACAACAGCATTTGATTTAGTAATTTGTGCAAATATAAATGGTGTAATGATTAAAATGAGTGTTTCTCTCCTTTGTGATCCACCTTTAATTATGGCTTGTCTGGTTTTCAATAACAGTGTCAGGAAAAAAGAACATGATCAGTAATTTTTTTTCTAGGTAAGGCTTATATTACATACTAGGGAGTTTCAACAGCTTGATACAATGGTCTACTACATCTCTTTTTTTCTCAACAGTACCTCAACTCTACTACTTGTTATATTAAATAATAACTTAGTATCTTTCTGAGAGTTTTTAAAGGGTTACTTAAGTCAACTTTCTTCAAGGCACTCCCTTCCATTATTGTCTACTTGCCTGTTCAAACACTTTTTTAAAATTCACTTAGTACTTCAGATTCATGGAATCTAAAAATTATTATTGTTGGAAAGTACAATCTGTGGTAAAATGTTAAATTAGCTGTACCAGCACTTGGCTAACTGGAATGAAGATAAGCCTGTTTTGACCCTGGAAAGGCTTCATGCTTTTAGCAGGTGTGTGGATGTTTTTGGAAAGTAGAAAACTACCTTATTATTTGACTCTCAATGATTGTGCCAAATCCCAGTTGAAGACAGCCAACAAGCTTAGTAAAAATGTAAACAAATGGAAGTTAAACGCATGAAAGACCTGGAAATTGTTTTTGAAAACTTCATTGGTGTCTGATAAGCACTATTGCTTAATTGGCATTTCGATAAGCATTGCTGCAGCTAACTCTCTCAAGAAAAGGATAAAAAAAGGGAACGTCCCAGAGAACAAAAAAAGGAGAAGAGACAAAGAGTGAGAGATTCCCAAACTGATTCCGGTGTGCTTCACCTCATTTTTATTATTGTCAATACCTCATCTTTAAGCTTATACAATCCTAAACCATGAAATAAATAAGTAAATTGTTAAGGAAGGACTACATATTCCTTCTTAAGCTCCTAACTTTAAGATGTTCATGCTTGCCATTTTAAATCAATCAGATTTTTGCAGCGTTTGGCACTACTCCGGTACAAAGCATTAAGTAAACAGCACACAGCAGCAATTCAGCCTTTCTTCATTTTGAGAGTGTGTCACTGACTGCTAGGTTTGTATGGGTTTTTTCTCCCTCATGTTAGTTTCTCACTCTGCAAGAATTGCTTTATTAGCTGTAAATTAACACTAGCTCTATGGAATAATCTGAACTGACCCTGAAACCCCTTGTATTGCATACAGGTTGCTATGAATTATTTAAAGAAAATCAAATGAGCTTTCGCACCCCTAATGAAAATTCAAAATGCTCTTTTTCCTGTAAAAGAGAAAACAAAAACCCACACCAACAAAAGAACCAAAACAAACATCAACCAAAACAACTTAAAAAGTGTCATTTTTTGCTCCTAATTAGAATTAACTCTATTTTAATAAAGTATATTGAGATTTCCCACAGATTTATTTTCTTTTAGAACCTTAATAAGCATTCTGTGTTGTGCCTTCATAGCAGCCAATAAATATCCTTTATTTAGGACTCTTCTAAACACTAAAAAATGTGTATGGTATATGATGAGCTTTCTAGTTGCTAATGTATGAAAACTTTCCGGAGCTATACTTACGAGTGCAAAGACATCAAAGCTAGCTCTAAATAAATCAGCTTAGGTTTGAAAGCAATATTACAGTTTAGTTTGATGTGCTCCTTTGATCCACTCCTCTCCTCAGTACTTTGCCAGTATTTTCTGAGCAAAGTTAGTCAGGTCAGGCTCAGAGCTGCATAAAACCTCTGAGCACAAGTAGGGTTTCCTGGGTGAGCCCACTGCTACACTGGGGGTTTCTACACTTCCTTAAGCAAGTTTTCACTAGTAGAAACAGGGGTGAGGAAGCACAATTTAGAATCTATGCATTTAGAATAATGGAAACCATGCTTTATAATTGTTGTATGCCAGAGGTAAAACAACATAGTTTTGCCCTATATCGTAAAGCTTCGTATCCTTGAGACGGATTTTTGTTATGCACTAGAACAGAAATTAAAAAACACATCTTATTTCAGTACGTCTCATGTGGCAGGTGATTTCCCAGGATAATCCTGCTTGAAGTGTTGGTTTTGAATCAAAAAATTTAATAGACACAACAAAAAAATTTTCAACATTCCATGGGTTTGTTTTTTGTTTGTTTTTTTTTGTTGTTGTTGTTTTGTTTTGTTTTTTTCTTCTGTGTCGCTTCAACTCTTCCCTGTTTTCTAACACACAAGAGCATGCAAACATTCCAATATCTGTAACTGGAAACCTAAGTAGGTTTTATTAAAAACAAATTCACAGATTCAACTTCAAGAACCACTGGGTTAAAAAAAAATACCTCACAAAATATATAGAATTTTTTTTTCTCATATGCAGCTTTTTGAAGGGGTTACCATAACAAAGAACCTATTGTCTTACAAAACTTTTATACCAAATCATGGAAATCTAGATCTCGTCTATTTCTGACAATAGAAATTGAGAAATATGTCCTTCTTATTTCTCTATAGATGAGAACAATGAAACTCAGCCCTTATACACCCATTCCTGTTTTCCAACTTTGACCATGATCTGACCATATCCACGGTATTGCTCATCGTCCTCTAGGAGACTGCATCCAACATCATCTGTGGCAAAAGTGCTGAGAATAAGTTAATTTCCTCACTACACAAAAAAAAAAAAAAAAAAAAAAATATTCTTGACCAAGTCAAGACTGCCAGAGCAGCTCCAACAATTTGAAGCTACAGAAAACAGTTTGCCTATTTGATTCTGAACCCCACTAGTAGAACAGAGATAGCCTTTTTCTCTAATTTCCAAAAATATCACTATTATTAATCAGCTGTGTTGTTTTCTGGTGAGTTCAGTAGCCAGATGCCTTATGATTATAAACTGTTTAGCCAAGGGAAAAAAGATTAATACAGCTATATATTCTTAAAATCTTTTATTTCTGTCTTAGAAATCCTGCATATTCTTAGTTTGTACATAGATAACTAGCCCTAGGCGATGATATTTTCTCAAAGTGGCAGACTGAAACATATTTTGTAACATTATTTCAAGACCTTGGCTTCATTATAGTTGCTTCCTTTACAACACCTGTCTTACATTATAGTATGAGGAAGGAAAAGGATCTTGCTCCCTCCTATTTCAATATTTTCTGAAATTAAAATTTCATAATCATGTTGTCTTTTATATGGAATATAAATTTTTGTTGCTCTTTTCATCTTTTTTTTTAATACATATATAATGCTTTTTTCAAAGTAGGCAACAATCTACAAAAACTCAGAAAAACACATCCTGCAGAATGTTTTTTACAAGATGGAATTACAACAGTACAATATCTGATGAATAACTCATTTTATCTGTGATCCATTAAGATGATTAATACTGTTTCCTAATACAATCCATTCCAGAGCTGCTTTATTCTTACTTTTAAAAAGGTTTTTTCTGAAGACCAACCCCAAGTTTCCTTGATGCAGTGTGTCTATTAATGACTGATGTATTTAAAGGCTACTTATATGACCCTGTCCTCCCATTACCCTCTCCATACCTTTCCCATTCTAGTTTTCTCTAAGCATATTAGGTTTATGCAACAAGTATAAGAAAACAGAAACATCCAGCTAAACATAAAAGATACATGCCTTTCATTGTGGTTTATCGATGCACTTACACTTGAACACACAGAAGTTAAAATATAAATCTAAACCACATACCTTCTGGCACGCTATCGGAGTTCCTTGACTATGGCATATTCATCTAAGCAAAAAAAGTGCCCCTAGGACACCTGCTAATAACATGGCACAATATTATCTTCCCTGAGGAAAAGGAAAAAGGATGGGAGCCTTTTCCTCTAATTAAAAATGAAAATATTCATTAAACTAGTATCTATCACTCAGTAGTTAAAAGAAAAAAAAAAAAAGTGAGTTTATGCTGTGTGCATGTACCGTGCATAACAAAATTAGACAAAATAAAGTGGAAACAAATGGGTACTTCATGGAAGCACTTTGCACAAGGTTTAAGGGGTTTTTCTTAAGGTAGAAATAAGCTCATCTGACTGTATCAAGATTCTAACGTTACTTATGTTTTTCTTCAGGAATGAAAGGCAAAGCAAATAGAGAAATCACTACTGAATGAGAAATGAAAGGATGAAAGTGTACATAAGTGATACCTTTTCAGAAAATACAGATTAATTAGGAGAGTTAATTCCATAAATATATTAATTTCACAGAACTGTAGGCATTTGATGGAGGAAGTACATCAAGCAATACTCCAGTCAGCCTTCCCTTTTCTTTGGCATGTATCTATCGAACTGGTAGTATGTGATCCCTGCATGCAACTTACTGACAAAACATACAGTCATTCTATGTCCAGTAAAGGCTGGAAGCTGTCTAGTTCATATAAAAAACTGAAATTCTGCCACAGTACTTCATCTCACTCAGCTGCCTATTTCCTGTTAACACAGGGGAGAAGAACTTGTGTATTTTTTATGAAAATATCTACAATTTTCTTTTCCTGTCAATTCAAACACAAAAGATTTAGTTATGAAAATCTATTTTTAGAAACTATTTGTATCTGTAGCCTTAGATTTTTTTACTCTAAAATACCTACTCCAATACATCTAAAGATTTGTTTGAATTTTTAATTTATCAACATACTGTGCAGAAGCCATGAGCCATTACTTCATATTGCAAATAGAGAAATGGAGGCAGCAGAAGATAATGTGGCTTCACCAGTGAAATCTACATCCAGTTACCATTTCTTCTTGATTTTGTATAAGACTACTTTTCCAGTTAAAACTAATTTTTCATCTTGTCTTATGTTTTCTAGAGTGCTGCTTATAAGTCATTCTATTCTTATAGATACTATATCTAACACTCAGAAATAATGCACTAAAAGTGAGAAATGGCAGTTACAGAAGTCATTCAGCTACCTGGTTAAATACTACATGTATTGTTCAGAATTTCATCAAAGACTGTTTCAATATTTATACAGTCACTAATAAATGTTCTCTTCTTAATTGAACACGATGTTTTAAATATACAGTACCTGAACAAATACACCCGGAAAAACAACTCCCCCTCCTTCTTCCCTCCCCCATAATAGGAGCACTGCCTACTGTCACTCTCAAACCCTATGTGAAAATAAGTGAAGCTTAGGAACAGAAATTGCTTCAGTACAATGCCAGTTCAGTGTAGGAGGTGTAGAATTACCCTGTAGCTAAAAAAAGGCGAGCTGCAAATTAGCCAGTCTTTTTGAAATGTAACATCATATGGTCCCAAAAAATTTAACAAGGTAGTGCTGAAGTTAGTTTAGCAGAAAATTAGTATATAAAACATACATACCTGAACATTTTTCATTATCTGTTTTTGACTAAGGGAGTTTCTCTCATTTCTCCTTCATGCTTGCCTTCCTCTCCTCTGCCCTTCATATTTTTCATTCTAAGGAGGGGCTCAAAATTTCTACACTCCAGTTTGTACTAAGTTCAAATCATTCTGTATGTACGCAAGACAGGCAGGGGAAAGTCAGGTTAAACATTAGAATAAAAACTTGGTAGCATCTTACATCTCTGCTTTTGTTTTTTAAGATAATCTGAGTTCTATTTCACATCAGCATGAGCAATGAATTTCCATGAGTGAAATGACCCCTTCTGAGACAGTACAGAATACAATCAACCTTCAGTGTATTTGCTGGCTGGAACTACAATTTGAAATTGGTTAACATTCTGCTGATGCTGCACATAAAGAAACGGAGCTCCCCAAGCACTATTTATCCTACTCTCTTAACTAAAATGCAATAAATATTGTGTTTGATACTGAAATAAGGTGTCAATGAATATACAGTGAGGAAATAGATCTCCTGACATTAATTTTTGAGTTACTTTTGTTAGCAGTATCACGCTTAACACAAAATATGAAGTGTAAACCAGGGATGAGATATTTGTTTCTATAAACTTTATATCTCATGAATTGCAAAGCTCCTTGCACACAGACTATTTTGTTATATTTTGCCACAAATGTGCCAATCAGATTCTGTCCAACAATACCACAGCAGTTTTCTACAATAAAAAACAAAGTTATATTCTTTTCCTGTTACATTCCCTATAGCATGGTTGACATTCGATGGTCAATCCTTTATCGAAGGAATAATCCTTTCTCTTGTATTAACAGTACTTTCTATATGAAAAGTCTCTGGGAGTAGGATTCTTTTTGGCTCTGAAGAGAGAGATCCAAAAGTCACTTAAGCATGTTAACTGGAAGCAACATAGGCTGTATAAAATAAAATAGAAGAGACTGCATATTATTACTTTCACAAAGGAGCATCCTTCCACTGCTCTGAGTGATGCAGCAGTTCCCAGAATAAAATTCTAGAAATAGCCTTTTGCTGATCCACATCCTATGGGAATGTGGCACATTGCCAGCTAGTGCATAATAATTTACAGAGCACCTTGTGAGCAGGAACAGCTCAGATTCTCATATGGTTTAAGCACAGGCAGACTAGCAATCTATAATAGTGACATTATAAGCTCTTATCCTCCCTAAAGGGAATGTATCATATTGCATTTTTATCATAAGACTAGATTTTGAAACTTTTGAAGTCATATCTCAGCCCCTTGAAAATTTAGACGGGACTACTGAAGTTCTAGTTCTGTCCTGTCTTTGAAACTGCTTGAATCTCATGGTTACTGACACAGAGGAAAGATATTTTGTCACCCTGATGCACAGTGCTCAATTCATGTACACCACTGATGCTAAAACCTCCTCCACTGGTGGCAAAGTATTCTCTGTGTTGACAAACTGAGACTTCCTCAGCCAAAATCCTATGCTCAGACATTGCTAATCAGTTGCCATGACCTCTACATATATATACCACTGCTTCTTATGGAATAGCTGCGATAAAATTTTAAAGGATTTATTTCATTAGTCACTGCATATGTATCCAGATACACCTTAATTAAAATTTATTTATGTTGCAGTATTTTGTGATGTTAATTGGCTTCCAGCAAAGCTGGTTTGTTAGGCAGTGGTTAGTAGTTTTATTTGCTCTGTCAGTCAATGTAGATGTGCCACTGTGATGGCCATCTCACAGTGGCCTTACCTGACAGAATTTTCTTTTCCCTCGCCCTGCTCTTTTTGAATTTTCCTGGCATTCCTCATCCCTTTCAAAGCTTGTTGATCAAGTTTTTACAGTATTGTAGATAATATTAGGCCTATGTCACAATACTGAACCTACACGGGATGTGGAAGATGTAAGTTACAGGCTCTTGAGAAAATAATCTATTGCTATTACACTCAATCTGAACCTCATGAAAACAGCTTGAAATCCTTGCAGATTGACTTTGAAAAGAACTTACTTCAGGGAGGTAAACTGGAAAAGAATAGGCAAAGAAAATTCAGTGAGTGACAGAAATGGATTCTCTCCAGAATATGAATCAATGCAAACTCCCAAACCAAGCTATCCCAGCTGACAAAAATGGCCTGTGAATTAAGAGCAGGTTCTCATCAGCTGCCATTATTTTCTCAGAACAGTCTACAAAACCAATCATTTTATACATAAAAATCTAGTATGCAAACATTTTCAATATGCATTAATATCAATATGCAAATAAAAAGATTTGTTAATTATGATAAACTAATTGATAATTTATTAAACAAAAAAATACATTGAGTACAAAGAGCACTGAAATTCTTTTTGATACTAGTATTATGCCACAGATGTTTACTGTTAAAAAAACACCTTTAAACAGGATTTAATGTTACTGCAGTGTGTAATGTGTAAGGGCAAAGTTTTATGCAACAGTAAATGAAATCCATTTATCATCTACATAATAAATAGAAAGGGTCTCTTAAATAGTACTTTACATTTATCAAGTCAAAGAAACAAAGCACTACTTCTGAATAGCCAACTAATAAAAATAGGAAAAATGGAAATCTGTGTTCTGGATGAACAAAAAATTCATTTAATTATTTTACATAAAGTAAAATCTTAATCTTTTCACAGTTGGCAGAGTCATTCCAAAGCTCCTTTCTATTAGTCACCAAGTAGAGTACAAACACAACTATAACATGCTAAAAGTATATACCTCGGACATACATATCTTAGCTAAGTTTTGCAATATGTTAAGAAGAATTAACAAATTTTACTGTCGAGTTGTCATTTTTACACCTCAAACAAGTACTAAAGTTCAAAGAGAACACAATCTTAATTTTATCTGTGTTGAGGAAAATTATCTTCTGGTACAGTATCTGATACTGAGGGCACTTACTGTCTTGGAACATCAATTCCCAAATGACTCTTAGTGTGCACATTCTTACAGATCAACAATCAGATGACAGTACTGTGCAGTGTAAGTGGTCAAATTTGAAAAGATTTCAAGATATGGCACCAGGTCTACTATTTTACTTGCCATCACAAATCTGTACTCCATCTGTCAGTTAATGGAGATGATTTCTGCTGCTAAATACCTTGTCTTCTACAACAAAGCAGTAAGGAATTAATACAACACCTTTATTTTATAGCATGCTATGTGATGCAAGCAGTAGCACAATGCTAGATCCAGCCCAACTTGTACTAGGCCCTAACTGCACATCTATCCCTAACTGGGATAAATCCTTAGCAAATCAAAGTAGCCTAGTGAAGCAAATAATTGGCTGTCACAAACTGCTGTGCTAAGCCATTTGGGATTTTTCACCCTCAATAAGTAACAAGAAATACCTCAACCTGAGTCTTCCTCTCCTACCTATAGTTTGGACTCAATGATCTGAAAGGTCTTTTCCAACCTTGCTAATACTGTGATATACAAAAAAGGAAAATGTAAATTTATTTCACCTCTCCAGTTTACACAGGAACACTTTTTTTTTTCAAAACTTTGGAAACATGAAATTGTTTTTAAGCATAGAGGTTGTCTTTGGAGCTCTTTGTTCCAAAAGAGTTCAATATCTGAGTATGCATTTGAAAGTTAACCAGTGTGCAGTCTTTCCACTTAGATACTAAACAGTGTAGGAAGAATTCAGACTCTCACAAATTTTCCAAAATAAATAAGTATTAATTTAAGTTGAACAGCATGAAGACTTAATTCTTAGATATAAATATTTTGAAGTAATTATGCAATGCTTAGCACTTTTGAAAAACAGGTTTGTAGATCTTCACGTTGATAATTGAAAAATTGAAATCTCAGTGATTTTCCTTTTTTATATATAGATTTTAGGGCCAGAAAATAAAAGTCACAAGAAGTGATTCATCTCCTAAAATAATGTGCAAAGAAAACCGAGATGAAAGCTCTTCAGAGGCGTCTGTTTCTCTTCTTGAAAGGAGGGAGTTCAAATTCCTCAGTTAAACTCAGTTAAAACTCAGTTTAAGATTAAGAAACTTAGATGAAGACACCTACAGATGCATAGGCTGTCTAAATGCTCCTTATAGGCAACGGAGATCTAATCCATAGTCAGCAGAATGAATCAGCTAAAAATTAACACCTAGGATAAACTTCAAGTTGCATAAATGCAAGTAATTATTTTTCTAAAAATCAGACTTAACACCAAATTCAGTCCCAGTTGCGGAGGACATCTTCTCCTTAGGCCTTAAAAACCTCCAAAGCCAAAAGATACTAGAACTGTTTCACAGCTTGACTGTCCTCGTGGTAACTCTTATTTTATTCATCATTAACTTCCTTTGTTTCTCATCATGTCTGTTGTCTTTCTCTCTTACTGTTTTCCTCACTAAAGGTCCTGTCTCTATCTTACTAGTAACATCTCTCTGTTGGACTAAGGAGGGGCTTCTGACAGGTCCCCTTGAAGACACCTCCTCTGAAAGGCTGAGGAACCTCAGGGTTCTTGCAGGGCAAACAGAGGAGGCAGACAGCTGCACAACAAACACAATCCAATCTGTTATAATCCTCCTTGCACAAAGGGAGCAAAAACTAGATTTATTATTCTTATGTGGGTTAATAAGCACCAAGTAAAGGGAGCAGGGGTGGAAAATTACTTCCTTAGTCTACTAAATATGTTTCTATTTATACAGCTCAGTAGGCCATTAGCCTTCATCATCATGAGTGCACCATGCGAGCTCACATCCTGCCTACTCTCTGCCAGGACACCAGACCTCTTTCAGCAAACTGCAACCTGAGCAGTCCTTCCCTGAGCTGAACTGGGAAGGGGATTTAGTCTGTCACAGATGAAGAATTTAACAATTGTCTTTGAGGCTCTTGTTCAAATCTCATGAAGGATTATTGGGTTGGAGCCAAATCAAGTGTGTATGAGGGGGGAAGGGCCAGGCCATATCTCACACGGCATTCCCAGAACCCTGCAGCCTCATGCAGCAACCCCATAGCAGCTGTCAGTCAAAAGGGCATCCTGAGAGCCCACCCACACCATGCCCCCTGGAGCTCCTAATCCAGCCTTTGACTCCAGCCCAGAGACAGAGAGTTGTCAGTGAGGCAGAAGTCCCACAGTGACCAGGGCATATAAAACCAGCAACATGCGCCTCTGTCTTCTTCCTCTCTCTTGGGATCTGCCACATAGCTCATGCAGTTCTACTTCTGCAGGACTCTTTGGTAGTAACTATTTACTATTTTTATCTTATTCTCCTCTTTTCTTACTCTCTTAATTTCTTTTCTCTCCTTCTTTCTTTACTCCTGTTTATTATCTCTTTCTTTCATTACTCTTTTCTTAATATTTTGGGTAACTTAAAGCCCATGGATTGGTATGTGCTGGGTCAGTGCTTTGTAGAATGCTTTCCCTTGGTTATATGTTACCCTTTTAAACTTTTACCAAGATCCTTTTTTTTCCTCCATAAATTAAAAGTAACTCTGGGGAAATGTAGGCAGCATTCTCAAGGTGTTGAAGTACTGAAGGTTCTCAAAACAGTCTGTGGATGAAATTTTGGAGCCTTGAATATTTTTTAAAAGTAGTGCTCCCAGTTGAGTTTCAGGACTGGGATCTTGCCTTTTTCCCCATTGACTTTTTGGCAATTTGTCCAGTATCAGGGCCACCTAAATAACAACTTGAGCAAATTGAATGTACCCTCTCCCCTCCTTCTTTGGTGTTATCATGTCTCTTGTACATGTTAATAAAACAATAACGGTAAAATAATGGTTGTCATTTTTTCTGAAGCTCCCTGCCACCATCTGGTGATAAGTCCATGGCCACATTGCTGTATCACCTTTTCCAGCTGACAGGAACATGTTCACTGTTGAAATAACCATACTTAATCTATTTTACTGCCTATGGAAGTAAAATACTTACAATATTCTATCACAAACTGAAATTCTATTTTAAATGCAAAAAATTATAATGGTGGAATGGTGAAATTCCTTGAACATGAGCCAGCAGCATGCCCAGGTGGCCAAGAAGGCCGGTGGTACCCTGGCCCTTATCAAGCATAGCATCTCCAGCAGGACTATAGTACTTGGCACTAGTGAGACCACACCTCTAATACTATGCCAAATACTGGCCTCCTTGCTAAAAGAAGGGCAGAGAGTTGCTGGATTGACTCCAGTGAAGGGCAATGAGGCTGGTAGAGTTTGGAGTGCATGTTCTATGAGGAGTGGCTGAGGGAGCTGTGGTTGTTTAGCCTGGACAAGCAAAGATTCAGAGAAGACCTTATCTCTCTCTACCACTACCGGAAATGAGGCTGTAGCCAGGTGAGGGTCAGACTCATCTCCCAGGCAACCAGTGACAGAGCAAGAGAACACAGCCTTTAAGCTGGAGCAGAGGAGGTTCAGGTTTGACATGAAGAAGAATTCGTACACAGAAAGGGGGAATTAAATGCAATGGGCTGCCCAGGGAGGCGGTGGAGTCACTGTCTCTGGCGGTGACTCTTTTTCTTTTAAGGAAAGACTGGACGTGGCGTTTAATGCCATGGTCTAGTTGACACAGTGTTCCATCAAAGGATGGATCTCGGAAGTCTTTTCCAACCTAATTGATTGGGTTATTCTGTGTGTGATTCTATGCAAAGTTCCATACCAGTTTACGCAAGGAGAAACATTCTGCAGTGGCAGATATTTCCAAATTATATAAATGCTTATGGACCGAAGACAGATGATCCAAGTTGTTTAATTAAAGATTCATATGAAAGCAGTAGCAAAGTGAGTCTACAGAAATCACATCTATTAAATCATCAAAGCATACATTTTGATGTTAATCTTTTCATTTATTTTCATTGCACTGCCATAAGTAGCCAAAGAAAATATTATAGAGGCATTCTCACAAGATAACAAATATATGCTAGATTTTAAATCCTTGTGAGAAAAAAACCTCAACCCTTCACAAGTGTTTTACCATCAAATCACATCATAGAAATTACCACTAAATTAAACCTATAGTGTGTTGCTCTTGAGTACATTCATAAGACATGTTAAAAGTAATGCACAGACATTGTCTTTAGAACAAAAAGAGTATGAAATTAAGGAAGATTTTTCTGTTTCCTTTGTTTTCTTGGACAGTTAGAGAAGCATTTTTGTTATGCTCTTCCTCATTATGCTCCAATTAACAATATATCTCATGCGATTCTTCCAATGAAAGAATTAGCCAGGCTGGTATGAAAAATTTACCATCCTAAGGAGAAAAAAGATTTTATATTAGCAGGCACAATTTCCACCCACACAACATACATTTACTTAAATGCATTCGTATGAATGTAGCTCCTTTGGAAACAAAATCGCTGATTAAGAGTATAAATTTCAAATAACCTCAACACAGTACTAACCACTATTCCCCAGGAAAGCTTCTACTAACATCAGTGGGCATTAAGAATAAGCTAATATTAATTTTGAAAATTTAATACTTAAGTGATCAACTTCAATTTTTCTCAAGTTCTTGCTACATCTGAAGCATAGTGAATAAAGCAAGATGAATGACTCAGAACAATTTCCTCTAAAAAGTTATGCTGGTTTTGCCTGAGATAGAACGCATTATCTTCATAATAGTTGGATCCTATTCACACACAGAATTAACAAGGTTGGAAAAGACTGTAGAGATCACCAAGTCCAACCTATTACCTAACTTATCAACCTACTCAACACCATCCCATCATCAAAACCATGTCACTAAGTACACCATCTAACCTTTCCTTAAACAATTCCATTGTTTTTAATCTCAATCCACAGGTATTCTCACTTCTCCCCTTCCAATTCTCTGCTCATCCCATCATGGGGAGCAATGATGACAATGGTTCACTTTTTATTAAAGCTGTCCACTTCTCTCTATACCTAAACATTACAGAAAGCATTTTGACAGTGGGAACACAGAATTATATCATTTTAAGAACAGTACTACAAGATACCATGTCAGGTCAGTTGCAGAAATTTGGAATAGTTTTGGTTTTGGGTTTGTTTTTTTTTTGGAATAGTTTTTCTAGCTTTTTTTTTTTTTTGATGAAGCACTAAATTCTTGAGAGAAACTTGTTTGAAGAAAAAGTTTAAAAACAAGATTTAGAGTAAGAAATCATTCCATAATTAGGCACAGACAGCATTCAAAATTTTATTAATTATATTTCTAACACAAAATTATATTGCAGCTAAGAGTCATCCATCTGGTATTATCCAAACTAATCTTTTTATTACGACATGCATGGCAAAGACAAATAGGAGTCTTTTCAGATCAACTTAAAAACAAGTCATCGGATTTTATTCCCACTTTCCAAATCCAGAAAGCAAACAAGCACTTCAACATTATTCTAATAAATTCTAATAAATTGGAAAAGTTGTTAAAATAATTTTTAAAATAATTAATAATTTAATTACTAAATTTTTGTAACATTAGATTATTTTTTCATATAACAACTCCATGTAACTGAAAAAAGTAATTAGTGACATTTTTACTCCATGTCATGCTGCACTTTAGAGGTTATGAACATGTTTATAATAGCTTCCCAAAACAACTGACATATTTTAAGCAATAACAATCTTCAGACATGAATTCCTTATCTACTTGTGTCTGGGACAGATCTCTCACCAAGTACAGTCACAGGCAAAAGAGACTCAAATTGGGAATATTAATTGAAGTTATTACTAACAGAATCAGAGCAGGAGAGTGAGAAGTAAAATAAATCTTAAAAACACCTTCCTTCTACCCCTCTCTTCATCCCAAGATCTACCTCCCAGTGGTGCAGAGAGACAGGGAATGGAGGTTACACTCAGTTCATCACATGTTGCTCCTGCCACTTCTCAGGAAGAAGAGTCCTTCCCCTGCTCCAGCATGGAATTCCTCCCATAGGAGACAATTGTCCCTGCTGGACATGGGAGAGGATCACCATCTGCTTCATTAATTTCTGGCCTATCCAACTATAGGAGGGAACCAAGGAAAAGTCCACTTACATGTCAGAATGCAAACTGCACATCAACAGTTGCATGAGGATTTCCTTTGTATTATTCAAACCATAAAGGTGTCTCAGGCTCTCCATAGTTTGTTCTCAATTTTTACCTTCTGGAAAACAAACTGTAGCACTATGTGAAATATTTTTATTGGGTCTTCATGCCAAATCAGATTACTCTAACTTCTACCTGTACAGCCTCCCAATAAAAGTAGAATTGCTGATAATGCTGTATTAAGTTTAAATTCACAAAGACGTATAGCAACCAACCTACCTAATCATAAACTAATTTTTTTCACCTCAGGGCATTCTAAAGACACTTTCCAACAACAAACCAACCAACTTAAAAAAAAAAAAATCCTACAGCAAGCATACGAGTATACTATAACCTGATTCAAGCTGAGATACAGGAGAAAAGATGGCAAACTACGAGAAATAAAATGGTTTGGACAAGTAATTTACAGCAACAATCAGAGCATTATAGTAACGGATAGTATATTCATTCTGGAGAAGTGCATTTTCTAGTTAAGCATATAATGGCTTCACAAACAGAACGGCCAAAATCTATAAGAGCAGCTTGTTTTCATTACAGTAAACATTCATGAGGTTTGTATAAACAGAAATGCCTGACTTGGGTTATATGCATAATACATGAGGACCTGAAGAACAGTGAAGAACAGTAAGTGATAAGATCAAAAATCCAGGTCTTTTTGCAACAAGAAGTGGCTCAATATATCTGAAATACATATTTATATATATTTATTTATATTTTATTTATGTTCTATATTTAATATATTTATTAATTTCCCATTACTTGTATGTTTCTATAGCTGCGTGATAGCTTTCTACTTTATCAGTACAAGAGAAGCAACACAAGGCACACATATATTTCCATCTATTTTGTTATTATTTTTGTTATTTCCTATAATGACTAATATGTTACTCAATCTGAATTATGCTTCAGTATAAACGTGAGTAGCAGACAGGTCTCATGGTATAATGAGTGAGATGTGATAACATGAGATGTTATCAAACAAATTTATATTGATACCCTACCTTAACAAATTTACAGTTTCATGCTTCAGCTAGGGGTTGAAACACCCAGTTAGTAAGTATAAAACCAATGTGCTGAGTTATGCATTTTTACTAATTTAGTTCTGTGTTTATAATATGAAGGGGCATCATTTATTCATTTAAACACTCATTTTAACTAATGACCCATGCAATTGCTTACAGCAAGCCTCTTTACCTCCCTGCTTGTCTTTTCAATATCTTTGACAGTAGAAGCAAACAGGAGAAGCAATATGAATGTTAAGATTAAAGTAACTTCGTTATATATGGACAGTACATTTTAAAAGTGGTTTAACCCTAAAGATACCAAAAATCAACTGCAGTAAATTCATAAACAAAAGCTTTATAGAATTCTATACAAAATTGATATAAAAATTGTTATAATTCAGTTTTTGTACAATTTCTAGGTATACGGAGACCTGTCCTTACAGGTATTTCTCATATTTATTATCCACAAGGCCTCTGAAGGAAAATGTTCAAATGGGCATTGATTATAAACACTAAATTTTTCTTGAATATGAACACATGAAGTCAATTGCGGTTATCAGGGACAAATAAGTCAAAAATAAAAAATGGTCTAGGGAATGCAGGCTTTACATACGAACATTAACAAAACCAAAACAAAACAGAAAGGCTGCAGGCAGTGACTGTGTGGCCTGTGGAGAAGGTTGTAATAATTTAGGAGCAATGTCTGGTAATTTTTTTCACTCAATACACTTAATACTCAGAAATTTCAGGTATGCCATTTAGAATTTAGTTGAAACAAACCAACCAAACAAACAAAAAGGCCTCTACATGTCTCCATACTTTTTTTTTTACAGTTCCTTGCGTGTCTAAGGTTAGACTGAATATCCCCTAAGCTACCTAAAAAAAAGGTTCATATTCTGCTCTAGTACTCTTAAGTTAGATAGTCAAAACTTCCTGTAACATTCAAACTAATTGCACTTTTATAGATAGAAAGATGATGACAGAGTGAAGTGACCAAATCCAGGATTTAGCCACTGATTGGCCACTCAGCCGTCAATTACTCTCTGAAGAAACAAAACCATAGAATTGAAATTTTACAGTAGAGCCTTTTCAGAAGTCAAATCTAAGGACAGAAGTTGAAGTGAAGCTTTTAAACAGAAAGTAGTAAGATGGGACTACCTAGATACATTAATTTCTAGTAGACATGCTCTGCTTATATGCATGTATTTTGAAGTATATGTAAGGATATGGAAAAAGCAAAGAGTTACTTCTTGTTAGAATAAGAGAAGTTGTTTCAGGTAAATCATGTGTCAGTCTAACTCAACCGTAGTAAATGACCTAATGATTTTTAGCAATGTTCCATAAATTACATTGATCTAATGTACAGCTACTTTCTTGATTTTTCAGGGGAAGAAAAACAAAACAAAACCTACACAAAGGAACATTTAATCAACACAACGAAAAGTTCTGACAAGCAATATAAGTAGTCCTCACTATGTCTCCTCTCCAGTAACAGCAATACCACCAATCACTTTCTTTGAAGCTGCTCTGAGTGCTGTGAGATCAGGCCAGAGTTCCTTCCAACCCAAGTTATTCTAAGATTAAAATGCTCAACTTGTAGACAGCTAAGGTAGTCTTTCAGATTCCATTGTAAAGTCAAAGCAGGCAGAAGGACACCTCTGCTTTGAGATTATGTTCCTCATGTTAACGTAGCCTTCTAACAATAATTGGATTTTGAAATATTTAATTATTATAATTATGTACTAGCTCTGTATCTGGCTATCACAAATTTGGGAAGCTGATCAGGCAAGGTCCAGTACAGCCTGATTGAACAGGTAAAGATTTCACAGTCAACAGTTCTCTGGAGAGTTCTAATGGAAACTTTGACTAAACCAGGCAATTTTGAAACTAAAGGTGTATCACAATTAGTAACAGTTTTATGTATACAGTGTTTGTGATTGTCAAGCCCTGTAATCTGGTACTGTCATCTTCAGTAACAGACCATAAGCTTTTTAAATGGCTTGAAAAGCCTCAGGACCAAGGCTTGCTATCAAGTTCTCCAAATTTGCCTGCAGCTTTGCTTTACTTGATTTAGCTGTGATAGCAATTTCTCCAATTGACTGACTCTCTAAGGCTATTTTGGTTTCTTTTTCTTATTCCTTTTTTTCTGTTGGTACAACCATAATTTTATGTGGATAGCTGTAGTAGACAATTACTCTGTGCAGAATGAAATATTTTGCAACTGCACAATGATATAGTAAAGAGAAACACAGGCCTGATTTGAGGCTTGGAGAAGTGGAGAAACAGGATGTGGTCCAGGGAAATAGATGCATAGGAACAACAAGTGGTGAACCAAAGGCTTGGCACTAGAGAGCTCACAGTTATGAACAACTCACCCATAGCCACCTACAGAAATGCAGACCCAAACGAAATTGGTTTTAGGAGTAATAAAGAACAAAATAGCTAACATGCATGGGACACCATATTAAGCAAATATGAATAAAATATGGAACTGCAGACCATAGAAGAAAGCACAAATACATAAAATTGTCTTAAGTAAGAATAACCTCAAGTGCACCCTAAAATGGGGAAGTAGAAAACATCAACTACTATACTCAGATGAGCAGGGGAAGGATAAGCATAATACTAGAAAAAAGAGTAGAAACCAAGAATTGTGTGCACGATTATTTTAACTGCATTCTCTTTTTCCCTTTCCTGTAAAAATTTCATCTGGTATAATAATGATTAGACACTCAAGACCGATTAACAATTCCAAGTTCACATACACACTCATAAAGAACATGCTGCCTCTTTCCCCATAAAGAAGACTTTCTGCATACCAAATTGCCATGTGACTGCAGATTTACAATTCTTGTGATTTCAGGTTTACAATCCAATGACACCGCACAGATGTGCCTTGTCTTGTTAAGCAAGTTTAAGAAAGGCTCGGATCTAATAAAGTCAAGGAGATTGCATGACTTTCCATGCCTCCTATTGCCCTTTTCAGGTCAATTCAATAAGCCAGCTCCAAAGAACCTTACAGCAAGAGTTCCTGAAAGTATATCATGCATGAATAATTCAGTAAATGTTTTAGGAAGTCTTTCAGTATATACAAGATGAAAGATTTCAAAGTGTTAAAGGATCAAATAAAACAACCAGAGTTAACAAGTACTCAGAGTGGTTTTGCCGACTCATTTTTAGCAACACATATATTTAATGAAGTTAATGAGATTATTTGGGTGAATAAACAGTATTTAGATGGGCAATATACAAAGTGGTCCAATAGCATTGTACGAAACTATAGAATTCCAACATACACAAGGCAAAGATTATGTGTGAGATTTGAAAAAATCTCAAAAGTTTCAGTTAAAATGCAGTGTCTACATTATGCTTATTACAATCAACTTATTCCCTTTCTTCACAATTAAGAAGTGACATAGCAAGCTACTTTATTCATTAATAAAGATCAATGCCTTAGTCAAAATTTAGACATCCTTGTTTTGATGAATATCTTTTGTTGCAAACTTCCGTGTTATTTGTGTTATTATCCCAATTGCAGAAGAAAAACATGAAGAGTTATGTAAATCAAACCTTCAATATATGAGAAGGATATGAATAATAAAGTAATTCAAAGCACAATTATTAATGGTTTAGTTATACAAGAGAAAATGAAAAGCAAAATGTGACTACATTTATATGCTAACCATCCATCTAACACAGCAAATTATACAACCTTTTTATTTAATCAGAATAACGGCTGCTTCCTAGAGTAACACAGCAAATCCAACTTTCTATTTTCTATCCCAATAATACACAGGTTTTATTCCAGAAATACTAATTCAGCTCTGCATCAGACTACGTATTTTGCCGTCTTAAAAGCATAAAATTCTACAGATTCCAGATGAAACAGAGATTTTTTTCCAATTTTCTTTATTTTTGCAAAAAAAGACATAAAAGCCCTAAGTCATCTTTGCCATTGCAAGCATATATGTAATAAATACTAAGTAGTTCTCAACAGTAACTCTTAGTAAGTTACAGAGACATTTTATAAAGGTAGAAATATAGTTTTCATATTGAAAAGTGATACTAACATCTAAATTATGGACAAAATATAACAAAAATTATATGCAATATAAGGCTGGTGTGGCTGAAAATGCACTTTTATTATCTGCGAGTTGAAAAGCCCAATATAATTTTCCCTACTTTGTACCGACCAAAGGAAAAAATTACTCCCTTTACAAATAAGACCAGAAATGAAACAAGTCATAGTAAGATAAGTGTCAGTTGCATTTCATCTGTGACTATTCTGAAGTTAATGCCACTGAATACATCCAATAACTAGAAAAGGAAGTAGGCTGCAACCCTTCAATCAAATAGAAGCCAAGGGATAAATGCATCAGAAGTGTCCTCTGAGTAGTTTGGCAACATGCACAAGATGCTGGCAATATTTTCATTTAAACATTGGCAAAAAAGGAAAAGATGAAGTCCCGAACTGAAAGTTCAGGCAAACTGAAGTTTGAATAGAAAACTGGCTCCTTCTTCAACTACTGGCATCCTGATATTCGGCATCACTTACTGCTTACAATAAAGTTAGAGTGAGGATAGGGAAGGACATAGGTTGCTTAGCTAAAATTGTATCTCCAGCAAATCTGTAAGGCTATGAACAGAGTTATTCCCCGCAAATCCCAGCTGTCTGTAAAATAGAGCAAACAAAATATCCAACTCTGTTGAGTCACACTACATAGCTTGTGTCAGAAAAGCACAAGGAGAAGAGACGTGTTCAATA
Organism: Serilophus lunatus; assembly: GCA_013399895.1. Classification (NCBI taxonomy): domain Eukaryota; kingdom Metazoa; phylum Chordata; class Aves; order Passeriformes; family Eurylaimidae; genus Serilophus; species Serilophus lunatus. The sequence continues at coordinate 72,341 of VXBA01002926.1, read as the reverse complement.
AACTCCATATGTTGATGAATTTAAAAAAGAAATCCAACACAATTTCAGAATTATGGAAGTTTTGACCTTTGTTTGTCTAACTTTTGATGCACCAAGGGAATATATTTTAACTTCAAAAATCAAAGTCTAAGTAGAGGAACTGAAGCATTTTGAAGAGAAGAAACGAAGTTAGTCTTTTTCTATTCCATAGTGGGGCAGTTTGCTTGGTTCTGGCTATTTTGGGGGATATTTTTTTAAGCTATCTACAACATTGATTTGCAAGATTTTTATATCATGCTGTACATCTGCACTGGTTCCAGCGGGGGTAGAATTAAATTTCTTCATAGCACCTAGTATGCGGATATATTTTTGATTTGTAATGAAAACATTGCTGGTAACACAGAGACGTTTCAGGAAATGCTGAGCAGAGCTTACGTAGTGTCAAAGCCTTTTCTGTCCTGCCAATGAGTAGTCTGGGAGTGCACATGGAGTTAGGAGAGAACACAGCTGGGATAGCTGACTCCAACTGACCAAAGTAATATTCTATACCATATGAAGTCATGCTAAGCAATCAAATGGGCAGGGGTGGAGTTTGGCTATGGCTGCTTTTGCTCAGAGATGTTTGGAATGATGGTGTTTGCCTTCTATAGCAATAATTACATGTGACAGAGCCTTGCTTTCCTGCAGATGACTGAACTCCTGCCTGTACATAGGAAACAAGTGAAATCCTTATTTTGCTTTGCTTGCATGCGCAGCTTTTCCTTTAACTATTAAAATGTCTTTATCTCAACCCACAAGTGTTGTCATTTTGACGCTTCTGATTTTGTCCCCCATCCTATTTTGGGGGGCCTGTGAACAATGGGCTTTGTGGTGATCAGCTGCCTAGTGGGGTTAAACCACAACAACAATCATAATACTGATTCAGATCAGACAATGATTGCACCAAGAGAATTTTGACATTTCAAAAATCTCTTGACGTGTTCTCCACAAGTTAATATTAGCCCTAGAAACACATAGCAATGAAGGCAGATAAGAAAGAACATGAAATAGGATATTAATATCAGCACAGTAGGGAATATGATCTGTTAGGATATAGATCAGACTTACTGCTATTTCAATACTCAACAGCAGAGATATAAACCCCCTGTATTAAGTTACTAAGGCTATGAAAAAAGAGAAAGAATCCAGTTACAACATTAACTTTCCACTTCCAATTTCCATGCTGGAATATGCTCTTCTATTTTAGAACTGGCACCTCATTGTAGCAGAGAGGACCAACTCCTTAATGTTTCCCTCTAGGAAGCCCACTTTTACCAAAACACTTCCCTAGTGGGTTTATAATCTCAAGTAGTAGCAGAAGTAAGAATTTTGTGCAGGGAAGTTGCAAGTCCACTAAATGATTGCAAGGTATTAACCCCTGACAGTGTGTTTGTTACTGATTCATGTGCTAGGGACAAAGACCACAGTAGTTCTTACATGGATCAATAAATCACTAGCAGGCACAAAATAATCCCTTCCAGAATCAGAGGCAGTCAAAAAGACAGTTTCAAGAATTTATCTTAAGACATGTAATTCCCTTTCTAAGGGCTACTAGCCACATGAAGGCTGTCTTTCCATTAAAGATTGAGCTGTAAAGACTGAACCAGGGTGAAAGCAGGAAAGCAGGACACAGCTGATGAGGCTTATAATTTGACTAACAATGGTCTTAGTAAGGCCTTACAAGGCTCTTAGTAATCATTCTTCATTTAGATACAAAATTTATGAGTTAATAATGACACCTACAACATCTAATTTTATTTTTCTGATAACTCAAGTAAGGTGTTTTCCATCACAACTTCAAGTACATTGCCTTTTTTCCTAGGAAAGAATTTCTAATTAGGAGATTTCTAGTTAGGAATTTTGTGCCCTTGAACAATTTAAGGATATAGCATTTCAGGACTCCTAGTCCTTTCAATACTGCTGAAATGCAACATTTAAGCAAAAGAAATATTGCTTCTTTTTTAACCAATAAAAATTCATTCATACACTTCAGAGCACAAGCAGACTACTTTACCTATCACTTTTCTGAATACACGGAGGATTAAAAATAAGTTTCTTTAGCTGTTATTGTTAAACTTTTTGATATCTGAGTCACTGATATTCTAGATTAGCTATCAGATCTTACAGAACAGTCTCGCAGCACTGCCCTGAGATTTTACTACTCATTATGGCATATTCTGACACATGGAATATCATGGGCACTTTATCAGCATTATGATTTCTATCCTGTGAGTCATCATTAACAGTAATTCATATTGTATCATTCCAAAAAGACGTTATTTTGAAGAAAACTTACTAGAGAAAGGAAAAATGTGGATCATTTTCTTTTTAAGGACTGCAGATGATGAAATTTATACTCAAATTCATACTCAAAAGGTACTGCCACTCCAAAGAGGTGGAACTACAAATTTCAGCCTTAAAAGGTCTCGTTTCAGTCTGTGCTTTCACTATTTAGAGTTTTTGCCTTAGCTCATCATGTCCACACACACACGTTGCTAAAAGGTTTAACAAACGTCTCAGTTTGAAAAGAAAGACTACCAAAATAGTGTGATGGTGCATCCTCATCCCCCAGAGGTCAGCCTATGATTTGAGAAATGCTCATTAGGCCTTGGTCTTAACTGCATCTGGGCTCCTTTTGAGCTTATCAGAAACACTATCTGTTCCCAGGAATGTGTTTTCTAACAAGCTCCTCACTTTTTAACGAACAGCCTTGGAAACTTTTTTTTTCTGCCTGAATACTAACACAAGTGGAATCATATTTTTATTCACAAATTTTCAAAGAAAGTTGCCGATCCAAGACGTGCCCAAGATGAAAGATTATTATGACTAAAGCCCATTCTCTTTCAGACCTATAAACAGCATTCCAAAATGAGACACGTTTAAATCTCCTAGACTGCACTGGGCTGCAACCAGCACCTCCCTCTCAGTTGAGATGCCTCTTAGAGCTCACAAACTCTAAAGTTTGCTATTCTTGGAGAAGTGCTGGCCAAAGATGGATGCTGAGTTGATATCTTACTGTTAAAGTGTCAATCCTTTGCCCTTTGAGAAGATGCAAAGGCATATGAAGTATTTCATCAATTCAAATTTTTTAACAGGTACCTTGGTACAGTCTATGTCTGTGTGCATCCATGCTATATCAATTGTACCAGGAGTGCTACCCTCCTACATTCTTCAATACTTTAGTTTCGTAAGCAAGTTGGGCCTATAAGTGAGTTATTGTTGTGATATATTAAGCCATATACTGACCTTTCGCTAAATTTTTTAGGTTAAGTTGTTGTTAGTTGTTGTTGAATTAAGGTGCTGTTCAGTTCTGTTGGGCTTTTAGTCCAGATTCTTTTTGTCCTTACTCTCTCCTATCCTTTTACCCACCTCCCCCCCAGACTCTACATAGATACTTTAGGTTTTTAGTTTGAGTTGACTGTTTGTTTTTTCTTGGTGTGCCTTAACCATATATTAAGTAATAGAGTAAACCTTGCAAATGAACTTTGTCATGCTGTTGCTTTTATATCAAACCTCTTTTTTCCTGATACCTTTACCAGTGATTTTTTAAATGACCTTAAAACACTCATTCATGACAAATATCAAGCAAGAAATATTTAATTAAAAATAGAAAAAAAAATACTAACAGAACCTATTAACAGATCTTATGGCAAATTAAACTAACAGACAAAGCTGCCAATATAATATTTACAAGAATACCAGCATTTACTCTAGCATTAGCATGTGTTAAATTTTCTCACCAAAGGAAAGCTAAGAAAAAGCAAGTTTGCACCTTCAACATTTAAAAGGATTAAACTCGATGTACACTGCTTCTTTCTCCAAAAGTCACAGCAAAACAGAGAATAGTTATAGGTTTGTGAGCAACAAACTAAATCTTGGGAGGCAGACACACACCAAGAAACACTAGCTTGAGTCCAAAGGTCTATTGTCTTGATGGGGTCCATGTTGACTGGAAAAAACAATCTTGGGAAAATTTCCTTGACAAACCCATAGAATCATACAAGAGATTAATTTTTTCAAATAGGTTTGGAAAATGTTTTGATTGTTTGTTTTAAATAGCTGAAAGTATTGAACCATTAAAAAGAATAAGGAAAATATGTCAAGTAACAGATACTCAGAAGAACAAGAACAGCAACAAAGGGAAAAAAAGAAAATTTCTTCAAAGACTACACTGTAGAAGTGTATCACTACTTTCTGCTCTTGCTGTTGAAAGCGATTTAAAAAGAAGTTTCATGGAAGATGTATATGGCAGGACGAGGTGACTGACAGTATAAATGTTAATGCTGAATGCGAGTGGAAACCTTTGAGAAATCAAAGAAAAAAGGAATCATGGCCAGAGGGCAGGTAGACTAAAGGAATGTTCAAGAGTTCTTCTTTCAGCAAAGAACACCTGCTGCTGTAGAACAGAGGTCAAGGAAAAGGACCAACAAACATCAAGTCCAGCATATCTGGCTTGTTATTCGAACACTGTCCAGCAAATCTAAATTACAAAATATAGTTAGAAACTACAAAAACAACCACACATACAGAAAGATAAAACCAAAAAACAATGAAATAGCTTAAAATTAATAATGAATTTTTAACCTTAGAGGGCAGTTTAATGTTTAGTAGCAGACACTGGGGTATCAAAATATAAGCTAAACCTCACTATGTTTCATTTTACATTGATGACCAGGAATGTAAAATGAATTGAATTTTCTACCCTCAGTATTTGTTTTCCTCTTGACAGCTGGATTTCCTGAATGGCAGGCTATGCTACTTAGCAGAAGACATATAGCATTTCTATCATGCGTTATTCAAATTAATTATACATACGCATACCAGTTCAGATACTGATGTTATTTAGAGTATTTGTCTCTCTTGTCAAACACATGCAAGTGTTCTGAAAGGGAGGAATACTTCCTACTTTCCAAAGAAAACTACTACATTGATATAAAAATGTCGATTTTTTAATTGTCTATGTAGATCTCAAAGCACCTTTTAAAAAAATTGTTTGTTAACGTCATTCTAGAAAGAATTAAACTGATTTTAACAGGGAATTAAGCAAAATGCCACAAGTCCAAGTACTTTTTTATTCTCTTTGTGCAGTCCCTGCAAAGGCTAAACATATTTTCTGTGACATGAACCACTGCAATTATAAAAAACAATCACACGTTACAGAAAGAGAATCTGTCTCCCAAGTCCCCAATTCCATTTCTTAAAACTTAGATTTATATACCCAGTGATGGTAATGGTCAATAAATAATTTAGAAGATTAAGTTCTTTTCACTGATAGAATCATATGTTTGAAAATTCCACATAATTTTATCTCTAGAAAATAATAATTCAAGCTTCCATCAGTACCAAAATTTAGAGTGCTGATATGATCACTGGGAAAGAGGAAAGTGTTATCAGTTAAAAATATTAGAGAATCTCAGAAACACACATATAAATCGGTCCAAGTAGTGATATACCTATGTTTCAGCCTAAGAACTCCGTAACTGTGTAACTACAGCAGTGTCTTGTTAAAACTTTCTGGACTACTGCCACAAAGATCTGATTTAGTTAATGTTAATATTCTATGTAGTATGTGGGTGACAGCAGGCTAAGTCATATAAGCACTAACAGCCTTCAAAGGCTCACAGCACCATAATGCAGTTTTACTTGCTGCATTACTTAATTTACTTCTATGTTGTAAGAACAGAAAGCATCCAATTATGTCCTTGCTGCACAGGAAGTGAGGTCATAAATCAAGAACTCTGCAAAACACAGAGGTGACAATGTCAGCCCAGGGAAATGGATGTAGTACTCTCTGCTGCGGATACCAAGTGTGGCTTTAATTTCAGAGACCACTCAGCTGGCCTGGAAGTGGTTCACATGCCTTCTTTCTTAGTTCAGTGCCCTGCTCCCATTTACCAGGGAAGGAAGAGAACACCTTGGAGACAATGAAGGTGAAACCTCACAACAGCATCCTCTTGGTTCTGCAAAGCAGAGGCTCAGCACTGCAGAAAATCTAGCCTGCTATTAAGTCTTTTGACAGAGAGGAGTCATTGTTGTCAAAACACCAGCTTTTGCCCCAGTATCACATTTAAAAAAGAAGTACTTTCAAAAGAAAAAGATAACTTTAAAAGCACTAATCAATTTTTTTTTTTCATTTTATGAAATGGAAGAACCCTAATTAGATGACATTTTTCTATTCAGAAGAAAAAGTGTCCTGTCATAAAGATAAAAAAAGAAAGAAAAAATCCTAAACCACAGCTTTTACAACCTCTCAGAATATGTTTATGGGAAAGTTTATGTAAATTAATTCCCTAAGTCCCATTATTTGAATATTTCAGTCTTACTTCCTCTGCTGTCGTAGACAATTAGTACAACTACAAAATGCTTTTTTCACACTTTTATAAAGTGATGCAAAGATTTTATTTTTCCCCTGCTCTCAGTCTCTTAGAATTTTTAACTTCTGAATGTAACGGACTTTTCTAGTTCTATGCAAATTTCTGTTACAGTTCACTCACACAGGCACAACTGAAAACCTGCAGATTTTACTTTTTTTAAACATACTGTCTTTACCAGCTGACATACAAATAAATATCTTGATTGGAGGGAAATTTTAAAACAACATTCCTCAATCTCTGCATTACGACTCAAACTTTCAGCTGACAGCACTCAGTAGCACTTCAACGCTTTTCTTACTTTCAACTGAACAGCACTTCACTTACTCAAGAGAAGAATGAGCTAGCTAGCCAAAATCAGGGATAAATAGATATGCTCAGTAAAAGCAAGCTAATTTAGAGATGAGTAGTGGCAGAGGTATTATAGAGATTTTTACTGATTGGTAATATCTAGTCTGTATTCCCCTGTCCTAGAGGAACTGAACATCTCCCTACTCAAAAAAATCACATATGACACAGGTGCCAGGGGCCAGAACGTATCAATATTTAAAACAAGTAGTCTAGAGAACAGTTACACGAGTTCTTAAACTATGGGGTATGGAGGGATTTTTAACAGAGAGAGGGCACAGCGAGGCCTACATGCTCAAGCAGTGCCTGGGCCTCAAAGACAAGGACGGCTCGGCCTTGAGCTAAGTTGAAGATAGAACTTAGAAAAATGATTAGACAAAAATAGAAAGAGTAAGGTAAGAAGAATGTAAACATAGGGGGTGTGCATATGCAAAGGTATAACCAATTAACTATTAGTTGGGGCGCATGCTTTGTGTGGGGGAAAATGAACTATTATATAAACTGCACCTTTTCTGCAATAAACGAGCATTTCACCATTACTTCTGTGAAGACTCGTGATTTGACTTGGACCAACCCCGGCAACAATGGGGCAATTCAATTGTTCATTGCAGCAGAAATTGATCCAAGCCTTCACAAAAACACCTAACTCCTCAGTGCTGCAAGTCTTTCCTGAACCATCAGTCCATAGTGCCTGTCTGTGTACTGAGACACTGTCACTTAAGTGACTTTCGCCACTTTTTCTGGAGATGGATGTAATTTTGAAGTCAGTTTAAAGTTCACTGACAATGCCAGGTTTACAGCCCTAAATCTGAAAGGGGGCAGTGTTGTTTAACCAGAGAATGGTGGTCTCTGACAATGTTAATTACAGCTCTTCCTGCTGGGATTTTTACAAGAAAGTAGGCCAGCAGGAAGTGTCATTATATTACAGCCTGTGGCTCTGTGCATGTGTCCCTAAGTTGACAGTCAAGAGACGTCCTTTAGCCTTTCACCGTCTTTTTCAATATGAAAAACAAACTGCTCAGATCGTATAAAAGGATGAAATATGCTCTTGCATGCATCTGCTAGGAGAACGATACTGATACATAGAAAGTGACTTCCTATTGAGGCAACAAAACCAGTTCCTGGTGTGTTTGTGAATAATAATGTTCCTTTTCAACTTATTAAATAAAGCTTATATAAAGACTATTAAAATGAAACTTTCTTAGTCTTCCCTCATAGATGCCATTTCAGTTAAAAAAAAAGATTGATTAGCTGACTTACCAGGTGATACAGCTTTGGACGACAAAGAAATGGAGGAATAGCTAGCAAGGACTAACATATTGTGATCTACCAATTCCAAACAGGAAAAGCTCAAAATTCTGAGTTAGTTGTGATACCTCCTACACCTGTGTTTCACACATAGATAACCACCTCAATATGGATATTGAATTCAAAAGATAGTTTAAAAAAACTCTATCATTTCAAAACATCAATCAGATGTAAAAAATATATGCATCCATATGGAGTGGGCTTCAGCACTGTCAAAAAGGACGGTAACGTTTCATGGGTCTGTAAGGAGTTCTAGGAGAAATATGATCACCACTCACTTGAAGCTTCCTGTGTTCTTTGTTACTGTGACTTTCTCTATACAGTGGTGACCAGTGTAATGGATTTACACAATTTTTGATGCTATTCCTAGTAAATAGCTACAATTAAACTTTACTACTTTCTACATTCAGTTCCACATCAATTGAATCAATAAAAATATTTCAAGCACTTCACTGACTGTAGACAATTTTTTCATAATAAATACTTTCAATAAAAGATTTTACCTATGAAACCATAAAAAAATTACTTGGAATTTGAGAAGTACTCTGAAATTGAGCCTTCTGCAACTTCTAGTACTTAAAATACTGCATTTTTCATGAATAAAAAAAAAATGTAGCAAAAATCCCAAACATACAAAAACACAAAACACCACCACATACTCAGTTTGAAAGCAATCCTGCAGGAATATTCAAAATACTCTCATTATCCAATAAGCAACGGACTTAAAACCACTGTATCTGTTGAATTTGCCAAAGTTTGTGAATCTCATAAAACCATTTCCTTAATACTTCGCAAGTACAAAGGGCATCAGCGCTGATTTATGAGCTTAATTCTTAGTATGCGCATGAAATGCTTGGCCTTATTCTTACCAAGAATTGTGTCATCACCACACTCTAACACCTTTCACACAGTAAGATTCACCTGGGTTTTTTAAATTTTGTTTTAAAATTTATGCATACATATACTTTTATTGTTTTTTTTTTTAATTTTACAACAATAAAGTTAGTGATTAATTTACAAAACCCAGTTAGCACCTATATCTTCTCTCATTTTATAATTATATCCCTGAAGTTAGGCATTGCCTAAATGAGTTTTCAAATAAATAATTTGGGAAATAACAAAAAAATTATTTAAATATAATTATCTCTAAACCAAGCTTTGGAAGCCTGAATAAGTGTTCCAGCAGAAATTGAAGTACTACTGTAAATTTAATTTAAAAATCAAGACTATGATGATGATAATGTTTAACTATATGACCAATAAAATCCAAAGTCAATGCATTATCTACTGATTGTTGAAACCTGAAACTAAATTGAAACATGAAAAAAACCTGTATTGAGTAGAATAAAGACCTTATAGGAAAAGAATTCTTACCTTCATAGATAGCTTTGAAGCCTTGAGCACTGACAGCAAAATCTGTGGTGAAACAGAGGGTGAGGATAGAGCCCGTACTCACAATAGATGATGGAAGCTGAAATCCAGATAACCTGTGCAATAACAAAGTATAAATAAACTTTTTAAAATAAAGCAATCAACAGGTGCAATGACCATTACGATAAACAAGATGTTTCTACATTTGAACCGCTAACGGATTATGCACTTGACCATGATGCACCTCTAAATATTCACTACAAAATTTCAAACATGTTCTTGCTTTTCAACCTTCCTATGTTAACACATCTATGCGCTCTTCAACAGAGAACAGTAAAAGAAAGACCCGTTTATACCTACTGAAGAAAAAAAAATAAAAATATTAGGACTCATTTTAAGATGAAGGTAAGCAAATTTAAGACACTTAGAAGTAGATGTCCAGGCCTTGACTCAGAGAGGTATCTCATAAAATTTGACACAGCTTAAAGTATCCTGTCTATCCTCCACGTATTGCTTCAGAAAAACCATCGATTTCATACGTTCAATGTCATAAACATGAACTGACTGGAAAACAAACAAATCCACCAGGCATCCATTTAATAGCTTCAGAAAAATTACCTTACATTTCCCATCTTATTAGCAGTCTTATTTTTATACAAAAAAAGTATTTTGGATAAGCCATAATTATATTCCAGTACCAAATATAAGACAACTTCCCCAAATTTTGATTCATTTTGAGGATAAATCAGATGGAATAAAAACACATTGATCCTTTACTGTAACATCGCTAAACACAATTTGTTAGACCTGGCTAATACTACTGAGATGTTTTTTTAAAGATTAATTTCTCTTAAGATGCAAGTCTCACAAACACTAAATAATACATTATGTAACAAATGTTACATTAGGGATGGGGAGCCAAATAGGCCCCTGTAGTCCAGGAGGAAGCAGTTAGTGACCTGCTGAGCCACTTAGATCCTCATAAGTCTATGAGACCAGATGGGATCCATCCTAGGGTGGAGGGAGCTGGCAGAAGTGCTTGCCAAGCCCCCCTCCATCATTCATCAACATCCTGGATCACCAGGGAGGTCCCAGATGACTGGAAGTTGAGCAATGTGACAGCAATACAAAAGAAGGGCTGGAAGGAAGATTTGGGAAACTACAGGCCTGACGGCCTGACCCCTGGCAAAGTTTATGGAACAGATCATCCTAACTGCAATCCCATGGCACATACTTCCCAACATGGCCAGGGCTTCAGACCCAGCCAGCATGGATTTAGGAGGGGCGGGTCCTGCCTAACCAACTTGATCTCCTTTTATCACCAGGTGACCCACCTGGTGGACAAGGGGAAGACTGTGGATGTAGCCCACGTGGACTTCAGCAAAGCCTTTGACATCATCTTCCGTAGCAAACTCCTGGAAAAGCTGACAGCCCACAGCTTAGACGGGTGTAAATACGGGGTTCTTCATCAGGCTAAGATCTGGCTGAATGGACAGGCCCAGAGAGTGGTGGTGAATGGGGCTTCATCCAGTTGGTAGATAGTCACTAGCAGTGTTCTCCAGAGATCATTGTCGGGCCCAGTCCTGTTTAATATCTTTACTGATGATCTGGATGAGAAGATTAAGTTCACCATTAGTAAGTTTGCAGATGACACCAAGCTGGGAATAAGCGTCCATCTGTTATATGGTAGGAGAGCTCTGCAGAGGGATCTTGACAGGCTGGATAGGTGGGCAGAATCCGATGGCATGAGATTTAAGAAGTCTAAGTGCCAGGTCCTGCACTTTGGCCTCAACAACCCTAAGCAGCACTACAAGCTGGGGACAGAGTGGCTGAGGAGCAGCCAGGCAGAAAGAGACATGGGATAAGGTGGATGAATATGAGCCAGTAGTATGCTCAGGAGGCCAAAAAGGCCAATGGCATCCTGGCCTGTATCCGGAATAGTGTGGCCAGCAAGACCAGGGAAGCGTTTCTTTTCCTGTACTTGGCGCTGGTTAAGACTGCACCTTGAGTGCTGTGCTTAGTTCTTTGCCCTTCATTCTAGGATGTATGTTGAGTGTATCCAAAAAAGGGCAACAAATCTGGGGAAGGGACTGAAGCATAAGTCCTACAAGGAGAGGCTAAGGGAGTTGGGGGTTCTTTAGCCTGGAAGAGTCTCAGGGGAAATCTTGTCACTCTCTACAGCTACCTGGAAGGAGGTTGTAGCCAGATGGGGGCCAGTCTCTTCTCCCAGGAGACCAGCAGTAGGACAAGAGGGCACAGTCTTCAAATGTGCCAAGAGAGGTTTAGGTTACATGTTAGGAAGAAGTTCTTTACAGAGGAAATAGGCCCACCAGGGAGATGGTGGAGTCACGGTCCCTGAAGGTATTTTAAGAAGAGATTGGATGTGGCATCGAGTGCCATGGTCTAGTTAACTAGGTGGTGTTGGGTCAAAGGTTGGACTCAATCTCAGAGGTCTTTTCCAACTTAACTGATTCTGTGATTCTATATTGGTAGCTTATATCAGTAGTTAATTTCTGTCTTTTGCAATAGGGGTATGTGATCCAGTGGATGTAAGACAACCCCATGAGAAAAACAGCTTTTTTTTCCAAAATTAACCCTGAAATTTCTTCTTGGACATTGAAACAGAACTTATCCATCCCTCCCACAAACAAATAAACACAAAAATTCTACTGAAAATGCTTAAAAAAAAATCTTGCCCCTGAAACTTACTGTACAAGGAAGCTACAGTTGGCATCTGGAAGTACAGTAGAGAAATAACTGCAAACAACATACTAGTACATCAGTATATCTGAAGTAGACGTTCTCTGCAAAATTAGGTTTATTTAAGACCACTTTCACATATATAAAACACATTAGAGGAACTCCATGCTTGAATTACATCAGTCAGGTGGTTCACCATCTCCTTCCAATTTTGAGCTTTGGCAAACAGACTCAGATGAGTCAGAGATCAAAGTGAGAAGAGCTTTAAATACAGATGAAGGCATACAGTCAAGACAAGTCAGCAAAAAGCTTTCTGCAACTTCTTCCTTTCCTTCTAAACAACATTGTTACCCATGTGCTAATTAGCCGTTTGCTCTAATCTTTTAACTTCTATATCCTTGTCAGTCTAATACTCCTTTTCCACCTCATTTCCTCCAATTCCAAAAAGAACCAGTTTGATTTTTACCTCAGTCTTCAAACTGCAGAACTACCATAAGGCTTGTCACATCCTATGTTCAGCCTTTGGTATGTTCTTTCACCTTCACTAGACATTGCAGTATTTAGGGAAATGGGCCTCTTGTTCCATTTAATAGAGTGGTTATCACTTCTGTCCTACATCTGGAGCATTCTGTATGACAGTTCATTATTAATTTAGGATACGTATTATCTGATCTTACTTACATGTCTCTCTCTTCCTTGAGAAGAGATTCAGAGTTCCTGTTTTAAGGAGTGGGTGGTTTTTTTGGATAGCAGTACATCTCCTGGAAAAATACAGGAAACTAGCATGCATTTTAGGGGAAGGAAAGAAAATCAGCTTGAGACATACAGAAAGCAGCTAGCTTCAACATTTCATGCTATGTAAGAGACCTAGAAAAGACCCCACAATAAATAAAAAAAAAAAAAGACAGAAAAAGTTGTATCAGTGCAGAATTGCAAAGCTTTAGCTACCTCATTCCTGATCAGTGCTTTCTTCACTTGGTATAGATTTAGTTCATATAAATGAATATATATGAGCAGTGACTGGACATCCTGAGTTCTTGTTATGATTTCTAGACAAACCAGTTTTGATTCTGCTATAATAGGTATCACCCCTACAATATGGATTCTCAGGGTGCCACACAAATGCAATCGTTTCTATAGCATCCTCCTTGAAATACTAGAAGATCATTCTTTAGGCTGACACTGCAATTCACACTAAAGGAAGACAAATATATTCTTTTATAACTTGAGTCAGTGCACTTAAAGGTTTTGCAGACATTGGAAAAGACAAGTATGTGGGAAACTTCAAGTATATCAACCTGAAGTATATTTTACCAAAGTCTTTATTTTACAGTAATCCAAAAAAAGTTTATGGAAAATTCTTGAATAGAAAAATTCCGTATTTTAATCATTCATCAGATTATTAGGTGCCTGCCTCTACAGTAGCCTTGTTGACTGAAATATTTCTGAAAGAATCTTTTCTTAGTATCCTAATAAATTCAGTGAGATCAAATGCCTTAGAATTAAGTGCAAACAAAAGCTAGAAGCAGATGAAAATCTAGCATATTATTCTTCAGACATATCCAGAATTAAAACACTGCTAAACATAGGAAGTCATTTTCCACAAATATACATACCTCCCCACTAATTTTTTTGCTAGGTGGCTATAACTCATGAATCATAATGTGTTTTGCACATTCACTTCGTCATACAGAAAAATCACACACCTTCATGTGTTGCTTTACTGTGGAAATGTATCTTGGTAATTAATGTATAGGCCTTTACTGCAATCAGAAAGAGAACTGTTTAGACAGATAACCATGCGTGCTAAGAAAGCAGAATAACTTCAAATCCCTGTGCTAATAAAATTGTCATTTGATAAATTTGCACTACATACTGAGCATATGGCAATACTTTAAGCTTAAAATATTGCTACTTCCTTAACTTTCAGCAGCATTAATCTGCACAAAATGCACACACTAAAATGCTTTTAAACCACAGAATGAATATATTTGACTTGTCTGTACAGAAGAAACCAAACTTTTAATAGAAAACACAGTGGTACACCAGTACTCAGTTGAGACTCTGAGAGGGAAATCAAAACACCACATATTTTATTCTGCATTGTAACTTCACAGATCAGCCGTTTCTACTGATAAGGTCTAAAAATACACAAGGCTTTTTTCAATAGCATAGTAATAGGTCCAGCTGGCTCCACAGAGAACTTCTCCACTCTCTACTTCTGAGGAAACATTCTTAGCCTTCCTGGCACTATGCAGTGTGACAAGATCTGTAAAGGGCTGGAAATATGGTTAGGGGTCTGTGGTAAATAATGTATACCAAGAGGCAGAAGGAATAGATTTCTTGAGTCCTTAAAAGATGACATGTGTTACCTGCACAGAGCAAAGCTTCCTGCTATCTTCAGCTACTAACTGGAGCGATATAGAAAAAGCCAGATTCTTTTCATAAATGCAGAGAGGATGGAAAGAAACAGGTAATATGGAATATAAGAAACACAGCTTTGTATAAGAAAAAACACACCACCATGACAGTGGTGATATAATTGAACTGTTCCCCAGAGACAACCAAGTATTTGGTGACAGTGGTAACTCAGTAGTGTACTGACTTTACGATTGCCAAAACCCGAAGATGCAGTTGCAAAGGAAAAATAGAAATACTTTCATCTTTATGTTAATTTGTTTATTTGTTCCTACAACTGCCTATAGTACAGTGGTATGTTCAGGTTATCACATGGGGCACTATTTCAAGGTTTAATGAATTTTCTCCAGAAATTTAAGAGCCAAAAAACCCCACAAAGGCACAGAGGAAAGGAGAACCCTGCACCCATAAGGAAGGATTCTTTTTTCCAAACAGGGCTATGAAATCTATGAAGACGCCTTATTGTAATTAGAAGGAGATTCAGATCTGTTAAACATTTTTACAGTTGTGTCTGATACATACATACACACATACACTCATATTCTCAGAAGTAACTAAAGTCTATTTAGCTAATGCAAAAAATTCTTGCCTAATATCAGCTATCAGTTGTCTCTTGCAGAAACTATTAGCCAAAAGGATCAGTGTTCTTAATAATGAGGTAAATTATAAGGCTAAGTTTCAATTATCCTACAAACAATTTTGGACAAGCCATGTGTAAATTGTGAAGTCTGAGATTATTTCCCCCCGCCTCAAAATCTGCATGAGGAAAAAAATTGACATTTCTGCCATTTTACCATAAAGTGACATAGGTCATTAACTGCCAAAGGAAATGCCAAAGAGTCATCTGCCATCAGTGTCATATATTCTCAGGGTTCGCATACTGTTCTTAAAGTTGTTATTTAATGTACAGGAAATCCATAAGCGCATTCTGTACCAAAAAGGAAAACACAAAGTTATTTGCAGGTGCTACCTCATCAATTGCAGATCAGAAAGCAAGAACAGCCAAAAGGTACCAAAGCTTTAGGCTATCTATTGTAGTTCTCCAGAAATATCTCACTGCATCACAGAAGCTGAATACTAAGTATAACACATCAAAAATGTTCAAAAGGCGGTATCTCACATTGGGCTTAACAGGAAGTAATCCTAGAACCATACTATCAATAAAAAGCACGTAAATGCCCTCTGTATTTCAAGCATCTAACATCACCAACAGTGAATGATATATATAGGCTATTAGCCATCTAAAGAAAGAACAGCCAAGATATGGCTCTATGGATTCCTGGGATTTATCCCTAATTTTCTTAATTTATTTATTATTGCCTTTGTGGTAGGTTGACCTTGAACACCTGCCAGACCCCACCTAGAGGTCTTTTCACCCCAGAGAAGTGCCTGCCCCTCCTCTTCCTCTCATGAGGAAGTTGTAACTGCAATGAGGTCTCCCCACAGTATCCTCTTCTCCAGGCTGAACAGAGCAAGTGACCTCAGCCACTCGTCATATAGCTTCCCCTCAAGGCCCTTCACCATCTTCATTGCTCTCTTTTAGATGCTCTCTAATAGTTTTATATCTTTCTTACGTTGTGGCATCCAAAACTGCCACAATATTCAAGGTGAGGCAGCACCAGTGCAGAGCAGAGCAGAGCAGGACAATCCCCTCCCTCAACCAGCTGGTGATGATTTGCCTGGTACCTCCCAGGACACATTTGACCCTCCTGGCTACCAGGGCACTGCTGCCTCATATTCAACTTGCCATTGACCAGGACCCCCAGGTCCCTTTCTGTGGCACTGCTTTCCAGCATTTCATTCCCCAGTAAGTACAAACATCCAGGGCTGCCCCAAAACATACAGCACCGCCCCAAAACATACAGCACCACCTCTTCACAACTGTTACTCAGCTTTCTTTCCTAAGAAAAATAAAATCATAAAACAAAGCCCCTTAGTTCTTACATTTCTTACTCCAGAAATGCCAAGTCTTCTTCTGTCCTGCTTTCTCCCCATTCTGACTCCTCAATCTCCAGGTTCTCTCAGGCTATAGATCCACAGCAACACTCCAGAACTCCATTCGTGTCCCCCAGTTTCCCCCTTTCCCTAGGCACCTATCTTGTCCCCTCTCAAGGGCTGGTCACAAAACATCTTCCACCACGTAATACTCTCTACACCCCAGAAAGCTCCTTCAATCCTCTCAGCTGCTCCCTGATCCCTCATTTGGTTAATTAACATCAGGTGCTCCTTCACTCTACTAACTAGAAGCAGTCCAAATGTGCATACATCTCATTAGAGGGGTACTAGTACTCACTGTGAACAGAAGGCTCATCTCTTACCAGAGTGCTTTTTCTTCTGCAAATTAAGATTTATAGTCTCAAATTTGTATTCATTTCTGAATAGGCAAGAAATATATATTTTTAATTCAAGCCTTTCACATAGATAAATACATGTGTATTTTTTCTATAGTGGGGTCATATGAAAACTTCCTGATGTCTCCAGTGACTTTAGCTTAATGAAGAAATAATTGAAGGAATTATAAAATCACTATTTTGTAAGTAGGGGAAGAATGGAAACAATAAAAGAAAAAAGCTTCCTCAAGAGGATCCAGAAGGATCCTTGTGACCAAAACTCACCAGGTTCATTCACTAAACAGAAAAAAAGCTGCAAGATAAATGGTTTTGATGTATTTGGTCTTTAGAAAAAGTAGTTGCTTACTTTAGGTGCCACCAAACAGCTATGGCAGTAAGGTTCACAGTTGCTGTGAGAAGCCCTGATGTTGCAAAGCAGTATCCTGTCACCACAGTTACTTTGAGTCCACAAGGAGCAGGAAAACATTGAGACAAGCTGGCCAACACCAAACCGGTGCATAGGTGTGAGGGGGACTGGAATGACGGCAGGTGCCAGGAGGGAGAGCTGGGCTAAGGCCTTCCAGTGGGTGCAGCTGCTGGCAAAGGGTGGGAAGCCATCAGGTTCTGGTGGCTTTAGCATGGTGGGACCAGTGGCAGACCACAGAGAGAACAATTCCCAGAGCCCTAGGTGATAGCAGATGAGCCTAGTGGCGTTATTACTCATGCTGAAGAGGACTTACATAATGGGAAATCACATCACCTCCCCACAGCCACATGCTCCAGCAAAGGAAAACAGCCAGTCCATTTCTGGCAGTCGCTGAGATTGGTGGTTGCTAAATAAATGAACCAGTAGGCCACAGCACTGCACTAGGCTATGCAGAAGTGCCTTCTTTTCCTAGCAGAACTTATCGTTATGCCATGTATTTTCCTTTTACTTCTACCCGTTTTACAGAAAATGCAGTTATAGAAATGGTTTCATATGCCTCTATGTTAAGTGACATAGAAAACATCAGCTAATATTTGACAAAACTAGACAAAAATAGTGCTGTAAAGAGTGCCAAACCCCAAAGTGATGCCATAAATCATTACTGTCAGAGGGGTAAACACAGTGTTTTACCTTTAAAAGAAGTAAGTTATTTCACTTACTGTAAAGCTAATGACTTTTTGTGCTTGAGAAAATACAGCTGGAACATTAAGTAAGGTTGTGTATTCTAGGTTGCCTACTATATGTTCGTGCCACGTTTTAGTGGATGGGATGTTAGGTAATAGGTTGGACTGGATGATTTTAGTGGTCTTTTCCAACCTCGTTAATTCTGTGATTCTCTGACTTCATAATCAGAAACTGAGTATGGAAAAAGAAGATCTCTCAGTGATTTTGTCAACCATGCCTTGTAAAACAGTTTAAGATATAATCTTAGAAAACATTTTCATTAGTCATTTTAAGCCTCATTGTATGAGTTATGCCTATTTACTCTCACATATGGATGTCACACCAAGTTCAGTCATCTTTCTGGAAGGTATGTAACATTAATCCACAACAGTGTACATCCATAGTGATCTGTTATTTTACATTACTTCAGTTGTGAAGCTAGCTTGCATTTCCTATGTTAGAAGGCTTTAGAAAGAGAACCACATCAGGTTGGGAACAACACTACAGCAATAAACTGTTGTTTCAACTTCAGAATAAATCAGGATAAATTTTATTTGAAACTTTATGAAACTATTATAGGTCATCTCTAATGCTGTAGATGATATTCATGCTCCCACTTCTGACATTTTTTGGAAATGAAAAATGTTACAGCACTCTTCATCCAGAGAAAAAAAACCCAACCAAACAAAAACCCCAATCACAAACTGAAACTCTCAAACACTCAAAACCGTATCAAAAGAAAACAAATGGTATTTTATGCCTCTACTAAATGGAATTTAGAGATGGAAAAAGTCTGTGAAGATGACTGGCTCTTCACAGGCCAGTTACTAATAACTGAAAGATTGCCCACATTTCCACCTCTCTATCTTTTATAGGCTGACTTTATATTACAGTATCAGGGCACCTCCACAAAAAATAGTGAAATGAAGCCAGTGTAAATGGAATGATAACAAGTGGCTTAGAACCCCTGCAAGACACAAAAATTGCCTGAAGCAGAGGAAATATATCAATTTCTGAAGCTGTCTTTTAATGTTTTTACAAATTGGATTACAGTAGTATTGCCAGCTTAAAAAAACCTTACTCTAGCCTTTTTGGCGACACCACTTTAAGTAAAGGCCTCAAGGCAAAACAAAATATGCTAGCAAATATTTGAATAGAACAGATTTTAGTAAAAACAGCATCAATGAGGAGGTATCTAAAAAAAATAAGTTACTGTCCAAACATGAGTGTATTTAGCAAAGAGTTTATATAGTGTCCAATGCTCCTTCTGTGAGGAAGACTAAATATGTGTGCCCCAAACTTTATTCTGGAAATGTAGGAAACAGCAAATATGGCCTATGATACACAGCAAAATTTTGAATACCAACACAGCTTTGCAGATTTCCATTATCTGTTTTTCAAAGGCCAGATGGTCTAGCTTATTTTTATTGCTCAATTCAAAAGAAATACTAATGATTGAAGTCATTCTCTTTAGTGAACTGTGATCTGAGTGTTCTTCATATTTTTTTATTGAGAGACTACTCTCTTGGATTAATGAAACAAAATAGGGCACCTAACTAAAAGTTTTAAATATTCTAGTATTTTCTAGAGATTATTTTTCGACTTTTCTTAAGAGACATTTTCCCCTGTTTTACTGACATTTTTTAATAAAAAAAAAAGAAAAAGTGATACAAAGTTAAAACTAACCAAAGTTTAAAAAAACCCTACCTTTTTATGTCTCTAATTTCATAAGCCAAACTTTTTATAGGGTCTTGCAAGTTTTGATCTTGATTTTGTTTACCTACATTTATGTTCTTGGTAAATCAATGAGATCCAAAATAATAGAACTTAGATGCCTTAATTATTCCATATCTTAATTTCCCTTTTGCAAACTAAAGATAAAATTACAATTAAAAATTTCTTTTGAATTCACAAGAATGGAACACTTCCCCTATAAGGAAAGGTTGGGAAAGTTGGAGATGTTCAGTGTGGACAAGAAAAGGCTCTGGGGAGACCTTATTTGGGCCTTTCAGCACTTGAAAGTGGCTTATAAGAAGGCTGTGGACAGACTTTCTAGTAAAGCTTGTTGCAATGGTAATTGGTTTTAAACTAAAAGAGGGTAGATTTAGAATACATATAAGGATGATTTTTTTTTTTTATTATTTTAAGGATGGCAAAACACTGTAACAGGTTGTCCAGAGAGGTAGTGGATGCCCCATCCCTGGAAATATTGGAGCTATGAGCCTTGAAGTTCTGAGCTCTTTAGTTGAAGATGTCCCTACTCATCAAATTGGACTAGATGACCTTTAAAGGTCCCTTCCAACTCAAAATATTCTATAATTCTACGATTCCATGGATTCTACTGCATCACATTGTAGACGGATCCAGTTAGGAGAATGCGATATATTTAAGTACATTAAATCAAACAAAGTTAAAATATTAGTGACATGGTTTAGATGGTTTAGGTGCTAGATTGGTGTCGGATAGGTTGTTAAGCTAGGTAAAGGTTGGCTTGATGATCTACGGCCTTTTCCAACCTTGTTAATTCTGTGTGTAACTCTGTGTGTGTAAGGTTCGATTGTCTTATTTTGAGCAATCCATTTTGAAAAACAAAATTTAAGGAATCTCCAGATAGTCTGGAATTTGACTGGAAGTGTTTGTTAGAGCCGTAAGACAAAGAACTCTCTCCTTAAGGAAGAATAACCAATGAAATCATTCCAAAATCAAAAGTTTTTGGAGCAATCAAGTGACATCTTTCCTTCACCCTCTGTGTATCTCCAAACTATGTATCTGTTCAGCTTAAAGAATCTTCTCAGTGTTATAATATATTATACATATTATGAATATGTCCCTATGAGACTTTTGACTTGATAAAATAATGTATCCTGTTTCAAAACTGAGGATTTTCCTTTACTGTCACCTTATTATGACTTTGCTTTTTTTCCCCCTGAAGTTAACTGTTCTGACAATTTTGTTTTAAAGGGGTCAGGCTCTGACAGTTTTAGACTATCTGCACAAAGCTCAGTATATTCACTTTCTGCTCCTATGTTTTTACTCCCAAGAGCTATGACAAGAGCTATCTTTATGCAAACCTTTGAAGTCTGTCTATTATTTCTACCTATCATACTGAAAGTTTAGTACAGTATGCCAAAATTGCTGCTTTGCTTATTTGTCCTTTATAAGAAGAAATCTAGTGGGTATTTCAGTGAGTCATAAAGTTAGTTTTATCTAAATTTAATTTTTTTTAAAAGTCTTTTGAAGATAGCGAGTTTCAATAGTTCCAAGTGGCACTTAAAATAAGTGGCTGCTGTTATTAATATGAAATAATGATCAATTCTGGAAATGTTTGAGAATTATGTGAGTGCTTTGGGCTAACTCTACACTTATTGTATTAAGAATCATATACTCATATTTTCCTTCATTATGTCACTTGTCATGTCCTTTGTACATACTTATGCAGTCTTCACAACCTTTTGGAAGAAAAGTCTTCCCTGTAGTTCAGCGCTGAAATTTAAACATTATTCCTATGTAGAGCACAAGTAGTCTGCAAACAAAAAGGGGGAGGCACTGCATATACAAGAATGTCTGGCACAGGCAATCAAGACACAGAGACAGATTTTCACCAGTGGATGCATTTACAGTGAAAATAGGTGGAACTAGAGGGAAAAGCAGTGGTGCAGCTTCTTTCTTATCCTGTAATAAGTATCACATATCATGGCAAAAATCCATAATCCTTAAGAAGGCTTAGTATGTGCCTATGAAGGTACATGCATGAAAACTGGCATTAGTTGTTGGAATACTGAAGCCCTAAATTTTGTATATTTGCTTAGATTTTTACCCATGCTAAGAATATTTAACTATCACATTTTTAATCTTTTTGTTTGGTTGGTTGGTTGGGTTTTTCCTCAATACTACCATTTGCCTTTGTATTTCTTTGGTATAGCAGTTAATGAATCTCAGAGTACAATGATTTTTATTACTAGATTTTTTTTTTTTCTTAACATTCAGACCACAAAACAGTGTGTTAAAATGTCGGCTTATTCTCAGAATATTCCTTCCTCGTACATATTCTGCTGTAGTATATGGTGTAGTTTACTGAACTGAATTCCTATTATGATCTACCTCCAGTATGCACACAGATTTTAATGATTGCCCTCAGAATACACTCTCTACCATGCCACTTTATCAGTGTGCCCTCTAATCAGTAGATTTTTAACAAATTCAGAAGCAATGAAGCAGAACAATCTCCTGTTAAATTTCACGGTGAGCAAATCTTGGTAGATTCAGCCTGAAATATCATGTTCCAAAAGCAATTTAGAAATATGTCTTAATCAAGAGATAGTTCATCTATCTTTCTGAGCATTTTCTGTGCTAATATTTTAAATCACCTCAGTAGAGGTTTGCCTTAGGATGCATAATTTGATGCTTGATCTCCTCCTATCAGAGTATTTTATCTTCCTCTTCTGTCCTTTATTCCTTACATATATAATACATCATTTCAGGGTTTATGATCATCATGGAGATTATCTATAGTAATATAATTTTTAGTTTGGAATAAATTGTTTCTTAATGGATGATTTGCCCTAACAACTATGTTTAGGTGTCATATTTTGCTAATTAAAAATGTTCTCATTCTAAATGCTTCTTCCAAAGAAATGATGTAAGGCTTTTTTTTTGTTTTGTTAATACTTTCATTTTCAGCAAAATTTCTATGAAATTTTTGTCACATTGTTTGTACATTAGCCCCAAGCAATGGATCTTGTAGAGTTACCAGAAGCAAGGTACATATTAGGCAAATTCTTTTCTCCACAAAAGGGACAGTCTATTCAGTATCTGTTGGTCTATTGCATGTTGCTTACTCCCACAGATGGTCTTGTGAGAGCTGTCTGAAGCTGCCCTTAGGTACTCATTTGTGTCAAGACCCTGCATCATGTGGACACACATATGAAAGCACATTCAGGTGGTCTGCGGGGTTCTGATATCTGTTTCTATAGGCAGCCTACAGGCTGCACAGAAATACCAAGAAGAAGAGATGGAGTAGGTAGATATAATTTTCTTTGATATGAAAGAAGTTGATGAAAGAATTGCTGTTGCAGGGAACCTCTGTAGTTTTATATTTTCCATCTTTACACACCAAGAACCTGACTCTTATTGTCAGTTTTACTCATTAATTTGAATAAGAATTTTAGTTGAACCCATTGTTTAGAATGTATTTTTATTTGGGGTATATTTTTATTGTCACTGGCTCATATTTATATAGAATAGTTTGTAATCCTTAGCTTTTTCTAATGAAAGTGCTGACCTCTTCAAATTGTTACTTTAATTAAATAAGATGGCTTTGGTGAAACAGCTTCCCAAGTCTCTGACAAGCTTTGTGGCTAGAGAAATGTTTTAAGACCAAACCATTGCAGAAGATTCCCCATGCCTGTGGAACAGTCATGCCACAGGCTACAGAAGTACTTACACATTCCCCTTACAAGGTATAAATATGGGGATTACCTACCTCTCCAAGTAGTGGATGGTAGAGAAAAGAGTAAGTATGAAATAGCTATGACACTAACTACTTTTCAGAGGGATGACAAAACAAAAAAGCAAGAGAACCACTGAGACCAAAATAATAATAAGTTTCAAGGGAGCCAGCTATGCCACCAAGCAAAACATAAAATATGAGTGAATGCTGATTGTTCAAAAGACATGAGGAGGAGGAAAGGAGCTGTGGGAAGGAATGTCATGTTATATGGGAAAAGAAGGTAGCTTTAGTTAGCAATGAGAGAATTTGGCTGATCTGATAAAGATTCTCAGAGAAGCCATTATAGGAAACATTATTAGAGACTACTGAATACAGGACTGGATGGAAGGAATCAATTTTTGACTGAATTTTTTTCTTACTTTCCTTTTATGTAGCAGATTCAATTAAGCTGCATGTAGCAAATGAAGGAATAAATCTGTCTCCAGGATTCAATTCCTGCATTGAATGATCATTTAAATCACCCTGTTTCTCCCAATGCCTATGAAGTCTAGAAAGAAACCTCCACGACTAAAGTTTATCTTTTTTTAAATAGCTCTCACCAAAAAGGCTGCCTGGACTGAGAGGTGAGGTGGGGATGTGAAAGGCAAGGAAGAAAACTGTGTAAGATTAATGGCAATTCCCTTTGCTAGTGAAATAGAGTAAAAAGGCAAATGCCAGCCGAGAATGGGGAACACAAACCACCTAGGAATGCTGCCTTTCTTGTCATTGCTGTTAACAAAACCATCACGGTTTACAGAAGAAAGGTTTGCTCAGAGGTCAATTGCCAATGTGAATGCAGAGTCTCTGTTTCAAACAACTAAACAAAAATGACACCTGAATTTCCAAATGTAAATTCACAAGAAAGAAAAAGCCAAAGAGGAAAAGTGGGGATACTTTTTGAAGTCTGGCTTAAAAAATGGGAAAACCCCCCAAAAAAATAACCAGTGGAAGGATCAAGAGGAATGCAAAGAAAAAGGAGAGCTACTTGTTCTCATTATACTTTTTATACTCCTTTAATTTGTTTTTTTTTGTCGTTTTTGTTTGTTTTTTTTTTTTCTTTTTTCAATTTTTTTGAAGGGGGGGGGGGGGGGGTATTTTTCTTAAAAAAAAAAAAAAGGATAAAAGACCCACCAAAATCTGTGGGGCGGATTTTGGTTTTTCTTCTCTCTGTTCATTTAGCACTCACTTATTTTAATGCCAGGGAAAGGGCAGCGGGGGTGAGAGGGTGGAGAGGGTGCTCTGTCATTACGTTTCCCTACTAGCAGATGCTAGCGATTGCAATCTGTCATTATTCATACTCTTTTCCTTAGAAACCTGTTTGATCACAGAATGAAACGAAAAGAGGTATATAGACTAATTAACCTAATGAAGTTGTTTCAGCCTTATCTACTGCAGATCTGTATCCGCAGTTTTGTTGTTACCTGCTGGCCAAACACGAAACCTACCTTTTATTGATTTGTTGATGGAAACAGAGTTATTCAATACCACAGATGAGAGCACTTTGATCTTTTCATTGCCATATGTTCAGTATAATTAAAAGGTTTTATGTTATCTGTGTCATTTGATCTGGGATCTATCATTTCATGATTAAACTCCACTTACCAAAACAAGCCACTTTTCGTTCCATATCAGTATCTTTTCTCTAATTGTTTTTGGTTTTGTTACCATACTAAAAACAAGAATAACCGGTGTGAGAACACAGGTTCTCATTGAGCATTTTTACTATTTATAAAAATATTATGCAGGATATGTAAAATAAAAATATTTATGCAGGATAGGTAAAGAAACTCTATATGCACTTTACAGCTACATTTAATTTTTAGCTGTTCCTTCTTTTCTCTTTGGTAGTAGATAGAGCAACTATGATTCCTTTCAGGATATGTTTACTTGAGATATATTTTTTAAGTTCTATGAAAATCCCTATAATAAATAAAAAGAATCTCTTTTTTTTTACTTTTTAATGACAATAAGAATTTGTGGAATGTCATTATTTTCCTGTGACTGGGACTTTTGAGACTTCAAGGAATAATGAAGAAAAATTGCACTGATTTAACTCTCCAAAATCTCAGGAGGTAATTCCTGAAAAATTGCCTTTTCTGCTACAGGTGGTAGCAGCTGTAATAATAGTGTCATTCTTATTTTAAGACAAAAATAATCCTGCTGTTGAGAACTATTTCCTTTTCTACATTTTACTGAATTAAGTACATTTATAAAATGATGATAAAATGCTACCATTTCTACAGAAAAAGATACCTGAGTGGAAAACTCTGGGGTAATTCTAACCATATCCTTCATCTAGGAGATGAAATCAGTCATGACTAAGCAGAATAATACATATAACTTTACAAATCACAGCATCTTAGATTTACATTACCTGGGTGATGATTGAGAGTTTAAGAATGTAAATATTCCCAACAGATAATTGACTGACAAAATTCAGAAGTCAGTGGATCTCAATTCTCTAAGGTCTTGACTACATGAAATGGAAGTGTCACACAAAGGAAACTACTAACAGTGTGTTCCAAGTTTTGGACTGGTCTTATTAGGTCTCTATTAGTAACTGAAAAAAATGGCAGAAGTATGATAGCAAAACAAAAGTAGACAAAAATGTTTAAGAGAAGAACTAGATCTAGATATAATGGTTTAAGTGGTGAGGTAGCATTGAGGGCTGGATTAAAAGAAATAATAGCTTGTAAAGTAAAACAGAAATTTCTTCAGATAAAATGAATCACTGCTTAGAATTTCATTGATTCTGAAGGAAGTTGGCCTGACTGGTTGCATAATTTTACACAAGTAAACTTAGTTGAGGGGGAAAATAGCTCCAGAGACTAATAATTTAGAAACAAACAAACACAGACAAACAATTAAAACAAATAGAACTCGAACAAACAAAACAAAAAACAACCAAACAAAAAAAGGCCACACACTCAAATAAATTACTTCAGTAAAGGGCCACTAAGAACCTTGGGGGAAGAAGGGCGTGACCTGTGCGAAGAAAAGGATGAGGAAAGTGGAGAACAGGCAGCAAAAATATAAGATAAAGCCATGTTTCATGACATCTTAGTATCAAGCAGGGTTAATATAAAAGATAGAGACATACTCCTCTCTGAAGTGCCCATTGAAAGGAGACACAACAGTCTGGAACTGCAACAAGGAACACTTCCCTTTGAATATATGACATAAAATATGAAAAAAATACTGGACTTTTCATTTCCATATTACTATTCAAAACAAATTGCCTCCTAGGAAAATAAAGTAACTTACTACACAATGCTCCCCAATTCAAATTTAAACCACAGTTTGTACAGTTTGCTGCTACTGCCACAATCTGCCAGAAATAATATCTTCTACTTGAATTACAGTGATTTTTTTCTAGGGCCATTGCTCCAATACATTCTTCCCGAAAACATCTGATCATCCTAGATTTTTTTCTGAAAGGTAACAACCCCTCTATTTTAGGCTAATGATATTGGTATTGTGGAGTATTTACATAGTAGACACATGCTTTTTGAGTAAATACTATTGTTGTAACACTGGAAATTTAGCAGAAAGAATAGCAACTGAAAATGCCATGTCAAATATCACATCAGTCTGACAAGTTTGGTCAAACTATTAACCTAAGCCACTACAACAGCCTGAAGAAGAAATCATTTTGGCAGCTGCCTTGTCAACAGAGAAACACATAAAAGCTCATATATTCATGCTCAGAAGAATAATTGGCTACTTAGGTTTTAAAATTACTAATATTAAAGCAGTGATACTTATTTTCATTACTTGTAAATATCATGCTCAAACTCTGCTACATTTATGAACATTATGTATATACTATCAAAACGTAATAAAAATGTAATCAATTGACCTCTCTGACTTGTTAGAAAGATCTTTAAATATGTATTGATAGTATCCAGCATCTATCATCATCCTTGTAAAACATCTAGCCTGTGTGAAAATAAAGTGTGAAGTAAATTAAAAGCATTAGTATTCAAGTCTAACTTGCCAAAAGCAAAAGCAAACCAAAGCATGAAATAAAAATTATAAAAAGGGCAATTAAGATCACTGTTTCAGCTATGCCTTTCACCGTCAAGCAGAAAACCCAAACTAGACACACTATTCACACTATCCATCACCACAGCCAATGATGGCGAGATTAAAAAAGAAGAGGAAATTTTTTTCCAGTCATATATTTTGCTCAGAATCTTACTTTCCTGCAGAAATTAGAGTAAGTAGAAATATAGACAGAAATAAGAGTAAGTAAATATGGTATATGGAAATTAAATCCCAGTGAGGAAAACTTTTCTGGTTTTATTTTTAGGTTTGGGGTTTTTTTACAACATCACTTCATTCTTTTTTCTTTATAGGCTTTGAATCTTTAAGTTAACTTTTTTTTTTTTTTTTTAAACTTGCTTCTCTCCACCTACTACATATTGAGTCTGACATTTGGAATCAAAAACTGAATATCATGCATCAGGTAAGGCCTTTCAAGTGCTAAAAAACCCAAATGTTTTCTTTATATTGCTCACATAAGTCTATTTTCCTGTTCATACACCTCACAATTGAGTTTTGTCTTTTGCCCTGTGCAGCACTTTGACAGTTGTGAGATTTGAATTTCTGATAAAACTAAAGACCCCCATAAGTTTTACTAGAATGCCAAGCTTTCTCCTTCTGTACTGGTCACTTAGCTGTTGTTAGTTTAGGGATGTTTAATAAAGCTTAAAGTACAGGTCTTCACAGGTTTTGGAATCACAGAATATTTTGAAAAACTACCCAAGAAGACAGTAGCACCAGAAGAGTACTGTGACTACGTAGTTTTATTTCTTCTTGTGTACTGATTTGATTTTAATATGTGCACTGAAAAGCCACATCAAAACCATTAGAAAAATCTTTAGGCATTTTCATAATTCTGTGGTAATTGCTGTATCATACTCTTTCTGTTAGCCTACTCTTGTTTGCACAATAGAATAAATATCAACCAGCCAGATTCTTTCATTGCCTACTCTTCAAGAAATTCAAATCTCTTATGAGCTCTTAATTGGTCAGTGTAGACAGTTCTCTTTCTGTTACATCTCTTCTACATAACATTATGATTGTCTTAATAAATAGAAATCACTAATATTTCTTTAGACTACTGCTAAAATCCTGGTTTATTTTACAATCCAGATAAATTAACTTATGCCATTAACACTTTCATCTATTCTAAATAACTCCCTTGAAGGCACTCCAGGAAGCACTGTAAATACTGCAGGTCCTACTGGGTTTTGGTGGGGTTTTTGGGGGTGTTTTTTTGGTGTTTTTTTTTGTTGTTTTTTGTTTGTTTGTTTGTTGGGTTTTTTTATGTAGGACATTTTTTATACGCAAAACTGAGTGGTTTTTGTCTGCCAATAAAGTGAGGTTTCTGTAAAGTTCCCCAG
Source organism: Serilophus lunatus (assembly GCA_013399895.1). Taxonomy (NCBI): domain Eukaryota; kingdom Metazoa; phylum Chordata; class Aves; order Passeriformes; family Eurylaimidae; genus Serilophus; species Serilophus lunatus. Next base: position 43,431 of record VXBA01002926.1, on the reverse strand, counting down.
CTTCAGAAATCAGTAGTTTCTCTATATATGCATTTTGTTTAGGAAGGTCATAATTTTCACAATTGATAATGATATCTTATTTTGTTTGTCATCTTTGTCCGATATGAATGTTCTGTCTTTGTTTTTTTCTTTTTAACCTTCTGATTATTAAGGCCTTCATGTTATTTTATGCAGGTGGTTGAGCTACTTTTTTCCCTTCTGATCTTCTTGAGCTGTCTTTATGATATTGCTCGTTTATTACTTACATGGACTTACAGTTAAATCATCTACTATGATTTGATAACCAGAACTGATTTCAGCATTTCAGGGATTAGCACCTTTATAACTGAACACTGATAGTTTATATTCTGGAAACAAGGTGCAAGTAAATTTAAACAAATCCATATATATTTTTTCAAGTCGAAATTACTTTTTTTTTTCAGTTAAAATTGTATTAACATGAGATGTCTTGGAGTGAAACATTAAGGATTTTGTTATATCTGTAACTAGTTATGCTATATTGCTCTTATATTAAAAAAATGTAATAAATACAAGATAGAGTATTAACCTCTGTTAGTGGTACACAATACACAAGGAAAGATGTTACTCATCTGTTTAACTTCTTGGAGTGTCAACAGATTTCCCTGAATACTGTTAGATTTTAGGTTGGACTCGATGATCTTTAAGGTCTTTTCCAACCTTGTTGATACTGTGATAAAGAAGTTTTTTCCCATTAGCTGTCTATGTATTTGGTGGCACTGCAAATTTCACTTTTCTGTTATGTATCAGCATCCCTATGATGACTTTTTTAAAGAAAATGCAACAGCATCCAGTGAGGAATGTGATACTACCCAGCTGTATTCTATGTCACTGGCTGCAGTCGTAAATTGGGTCAGAGAACTGCTGTGAGCTTGTCATTGTCTCCACTTACCATGAGCAGGTTTGGACCTCTGAGCAATTTTGATGTACACGCACTAGATATTCCCAGTGCTTCAAGGGGGCATTAGGTTAAAAACCAACCCGTTAGCTAAACCATCACTGAGTCATCCAGTGTGCACATAACACTTTTTGTCTCCAGTGAGCTTTGAATTGTACTTAGTGGAAGCTTTTTGCCCAGGAGACAGACAAAATTTGACCCAAAGCAGAGCCCCTGACCCTACATGCTGCAGAGGTGCAGGACGCTCAACATCAGCCACTTCTAATGGTCTGCCTCCACTGCACCTAATCAGTTGTCAATGCAGGAATAGCCTTTTAGTGCTCTTAGTTTACTGAGTGATTCCCAACAGCTAAGCATTTCTACATGCAAAAAACTGCAGTTTCCTAAAGAATTTTTAGGTAAAACATAAACTCACCTAAACAGCAGAAGTTAGCTTGGACTGCATCTGCTATGTCAATTATTTTTATAAATAGCTTTTAGTTCCCTTATATATAAAAAATTGCTTTACATATAAATATGTGGGACCAACAGGTCAAGGGAAGTGATTCTCTCCCTTTATTCTGCTCTGGTGAGACCCCATCTGAAGTACTGCATCCAGCTCTGGGGTCCCCAACACAGCAAGGACATTGACCTTTTCAAGCAAGTCCAGAAGAGACCACCAAGATGATTAGAAGGATGTAGCACCTTTCCTACAAGGAAAGGCTGAGAGGATTGGGATTGTTCAGCCTGCAGAAGAAAAGGCTTCAGGGTCACCTAATTTTGGTCTTCCAGTAGCTGGAGAGAGTCTACAAGAAAGATGAAGAGAGATTATTCACAAGGGCATATAGCGATAGGAAAAGGTCACATGGTTTCAAACTAAGAACAGGTGTAGGTTAGATATTAGAAAGAAATTCTTTACTGTGAGGGTCGAAGCACTGGAATGGGTTGCCCAAAGAAACTGTGGATGCCCTATGCCTGGAAGTGTTCAAGACCAGGCTGCATGAAGCTCTGAGTAACCTTGTCTAGTGAAAGACACCCCTGCCAAAGGCAGGGGTGTTGGAACTAGATGATCTTTAAGGTCCCTTCCAATCCAAACTATTCCATGATGCTATTCTATGATTATAAATGACGATCAAGCATTCACCAATAGGCTTGTACAAAATGAGTCATAAAATATTAACTGGCAGTGTTTTTCCTTTGAAAATATGATTTTTCCATAATTATTCTACTTCAGAGTATTTAGCCTGGGGCACACATATTTGAGACATAGGTATAAATTCCTTAGCTTTTAAGGGCCAGGTTTTGGTGTCTGATCCCTAAGCCAAAATTCAACTGCATTAGACATCTAAGGTTCTTATGCATGGCAAAGTTGAATGCCTCAAACCTGAAGACGATAGTAAACAATGCAGTAAGTTAATCACCTTGGAAAGGTTGATGACACTTTAAATAACTTACTGCAGACTAGTATAACTCTCTACTAAAGATTCACAGGCCATAACCACTTCACAGCCTAGGAGCCCTGCGATGTCTTGTGAGAAGAATGGGTATATTTTAATTACTCCAAAAGGATATCCTTTCTCTTTAAGTAACTAAATTAGATGCTGAAATCTCCTATAGATAATATTTTCTCTAACAACCTAGTGATGGACTCAACAACTCAAAGCACTAATTGAGTTGAGGATTCAAAAGGAATCATTTTAGGTTCTAGGAGACACCTTAGGAATTGGGAAAGCAGGGTTGTAGGAGAAGTAGAGAGTCTGTGAAATTAGAGTAGTTGGAATAGACACTACAATAGACAAAAGACAGCAGATAAGCAGACATTCCAAAGTCCCCAAGGTCTCCTAAGGCTCCGTTGCTAAGCAACCATGCAGCAGGTGGCTGGGGCAGGGAGAGAGAACTCTGGCTTCCCCCCTGTCCATGTCAGGGCGGGGAGAAGGTGGGGAGTGGGGAGGATCTTGGGCCATGAACCAATCAAAGAACATGAGAACACTCACTGTGGAAGGGGTATTTAAAATGGATTGATCCCGTGGGATGGGGAGATAGAGGGGAATTTTGAATTCTGTAACCTTCCCTCCCAGCACGCTGAATAAAACATACCTATCTCAAAACTGATCTGAGGTCTGAGCATACATCACCGAGTCATTATCTTGTTTTGTTACTTGTCTTTCTTTTGCCTTTGGTGTTTTAAACGTAGTTGTTTTATTTCTTATCTAAGAACCTCATCAACAAAGTACTGAAGTAGCCAGAAATATTTTTTATTCCTTCCAAATAAAGTGTACCACTGCTCAGAATGGATCTGAAGACGCATGTTTTTGTATGCCAGTAACAACTGGAGCATGCCAGCTAGATGAAGGGCTTCTGTCTTCTATCCATTTCTCTAGACAAATCATATCTACATTATACAGCTACTGTTTCATGTAAAATTCATCAACATTCCTCAACCCAGGACTCCAAAAATCCCCACTCCTATGAGCATTACACAGAAAATTTAGCCAGGAGATTAATGCCCATCTTTTCTCCAATAACCCTTAGGCTAGTACCCCATCTGGCAGAAAGTGGCTTACATTCACTGCTTGAAGAAGTCTTTATATGAAAAGAAAATGGATAAAAAACCCCAAAACAACCTGTTAAAAATCAACAGGAATTCCAAAGTAAGGGTGAGAGCCCTATATTCCCAGAGTTTATTGAAAACTCAGATTTTTTATTTCAGTAAAAAATATCTGTTTAATTTACAAAAGGCTGTTGATCCACAAAGACTTCCTTCCTTGCTGTGTAATGATAAAACTTCAACATGTAAAATGAGGGGAGATGGATGCCTATGTATTTTACAGAGAAATGTAAGCAACTGAAAAACCAAAACAACATTGCTGCAGATCTGAACTCAAGCAAAGATGATCACCCTCTGAAGGTTTTCATAAGGAAATGACTCAATCCCATTGGTTGTAAATAAAATATAGGCTTTCAATTTAGGAAGACAACATCTCATAGGATAAGATTAGACTAATTGTGGGCTAATTTTAACCACAGCTGCATGACAAATTTTCAGGTCAGACAAAAAAATTGAAATTTTATTTGTTGAGTTCAGGCAGCTGTTGGGTAGGAATTTTTGTAACTTTGATATTTAATGTTAGATTAAAAACTGCTTTTAGGCACCTACAGTCTTTCCTGGCATGGATCTGAGTCCACTACGCAATCCCACAATCCCATGTTCTTAAGTCATAGAAAAGATGCCACAGTCTGCAGTGAACTAATGCTGAAAATCTGCTACAGCATGTATTTTTTGCCTATATAAAGTTTAAGTTAATATGGTATTTTCTCTGGTTCAGTAATTTTGAATTAGGACATTAAGTTCATAGACACGTTATAAGCTCGGGATATATTGCAGATTTATAGATAGGCTTTCTTAGCAGTTTCTCAAAACACTGTGCATTTTAACAAGGTCCTATGAAATGCCTGAAAAATTAATAGGATGTAAGCCTGACTCTTATGTTTTTTGAAAAGGTCTACATTTGATGTATTGCAGCAATAATGTAACTGATTTTTCAGGTAAGAGATGGTTAAATTTCATTTCCTATTTAAAGTAGCAAGCGGGAATTTCTATGAAGTCATTGCTATCTCAGTCACTGGAAGATGTGTTCTGCTGGGAGAGCTGATAGCATTCACGTGTCAAAACTGGTTCTCTCCTGTTACGAGACAATGAGTAGCTAGAGTGTAAAGACCTAAGTTTGTACCTTTTGTCACCAAGCTCTGTATGTACAGTAAAAATATTCATAAACACCAAAGACCTGTTAAACACACTGTAGGAACAAAAAACCAGTACCAGTAAGATTAAAATAGTTATCATTAGCTGTTACTCCCAAAACACTGCAACATCAGATTCAGTGAAAATTAGAAATGCAATGGTAATGATGAATAAAACACTTCAGGCTTTTAAATAATGCCCATTATTTTCTGTCTATGCTTCAGTAAATGAAATTAAAGAGTTACAGATGCATAATAAGAAAGTCCATTTTATATCTTTCAATAAGGTTTAATTTTCCTACGATATACACAGTGAGGCTTTTTTAATCACAACAGAAGTAATCAAAGCATGAAACCACACCTAGAAGAAATCTTGATTTTAAAACTCTTACGTATGTATTTTGTGTTAAATTTACTCAAATAATGTTGTTAGCAAAGAAAAATATGCTGCTGCTATACAGATTGTGGTTACAGTAGGTTTCTTTCTAACTAGCCTGAGCAGAAATTTGAATCTGGAAAAAAAATCTTGTTTTAAGTGAAAATGCACAGATTAAAATGAGTAATTCATTTTTTTAATACTGTGGTCATGCAGTTTTTAATTGGTGGTGTACAAGATAAAATGCTCCTTGATTTGAATATATCTAATATAAAGAATGTACTTAATAGTAGATTATTTCCAAAGCAAAATATGGCAGTCAAAAATATGTTAGTGATAAGACTCTTGTCTCACAAGCATATCACAAGCATATATTTTATTTGATCTTCAAAAATCTTTAATTTGTCCACAATTGAGTTTTTTCTTAAACCTTACATTTATAAAGTACTACAAATTTGAGCTAGTTTCCATGGCCTTTTGGTCATCTACTAATTTTCCTGATTAACATATATTAACACTGTCTGGAGAATGCTGGAATGCTCTAACATCACATATCCACTAGGAAAGCAGGCTTAAACTACTTGGAATCAAAGACTCAAGTGAGTAAACATCAACGAAAGCATCTATATACACAGCTCTCTACAAAGGTTCTTTCAATTAATTAGTCATGCTACATACAACAAGAACAACTAGATTATACCAATACTGAATTACATAATGAGGGAATAACTCACTTTGATTTTTACTAAGGGCTGTCAAGTGTTGGTTAGAGAAAACAACATAACCCACCTTACACAATGATACTGGTTCACTAGTTTTACAATAATTCCTGGAAGTAGATTTTCTGGATGTGTATATACAAGTAAATCAAGAGATAGCAGATATCATACAGGAAATCACACATGTGCTCTGACGGGGCAGAGTGTGCGAGAGGCATCTTGCATTCTCCATCTCAAGGTGGGACTATGAATTTTGGAACAATCCAACCAGTTTTAAATTTACTTTCTGATGTGCATATGGTACTTGCCAAGAGACATACTAAGGGCAAAGTCACGCAAGTATTTTGTACTAACTGGCAAGACAGTCTGTAATTAGCTGCTGTTGGCCCAGAGATCTGCTACATCCAATTTCTACAGAGATTTGGGTCACTGAAAATTCTGGTATTGTCAAGCATGAAGGGCACTAGACCTGAGTGTGGATGCCAACCCCCAACACCCTCAAATGGGTTCACCACCTCAGTATCCATTCTTGGCCATGTACATAGTTCTCTTACAGTAAGAATCTCTGAGGATTTCAGTGAAGCGAAAATTCTTCCATATCTTCCAGATATCCAGTACTAACAAGAACCTTGGGTACTTACATGGCCGGACAAATAATTTAGAAATATTCTCTGACAGTAAATTATCAATGTAACAGAGGTTATGAGACATCATTATGCATGAAAGTGTAAATGCATTGTTGGCACATAATGTAGAGATTTTTATGCCTTGAAGGACACATACTGGACTCGATGATCCTTGTGGGTCCCTTCCAACTTGGCACATTCCATGATTCTGTGACTTTGGTACATGGATCCTGGAGCCCTATGGGTCTCAAGGTGTACACTATCTCCCTCGCCTTTTTTTAACTAGCTAAAATATGCAACAAAGGCCAGCATCCACAAGAGTTACACAATTTATAATACAATTATTTTCTCGGGGAGCAGCAAAGGCCAGCCTCTTCAGCGTCATGACCATCTGTGAGGGAAGTCTGATCCCAGAAACACTGGAGCCCATTAATGGGAAACAGTTCTGCAGGGACTTAACAATGTGAGCAGAGTCTGAGGATTGGTCCACTGGCTCCAAGACACAGAAAGCAATGAACCAGACCCAGGCAGTCCTGCCAGGAGCAAAAGGAGATGAGACCAAAAACAAGGACAGAGACAAGGCTACAGCATGTGTCTAAAGTACATCAATGAGTCAGCACCAGAGATGGAGTCAAATTGCAACTTCTATCCAAAAGGCCCATCGAGAAGAAAAATTTTCAACAGCCTTAGGGTGACCAAGGAGATAGGGTAGAGAAAGGTTTGGAAATCAGCACACCTAAAGTCTAGCTTGGGCAGGAACTGATGTCTTCAGGCTGCAGTGAAATGGGGCTCCTTGCACCAGAGGCTGTGCTGAGGGAAGGTTCCAAGTGAAGCTGGGCAGAGACAGTTAAAACCAAATGGTGCCCTCAGAGTCCTGAGAAACTTAATTAGAAGTGTATTCTAAAAAGAAGTGAAAATGAGATGTCAAATTACTGATAGGCAAATTGTTCAAGCAAAATGGTAAAACTATTTTGATCCTACTTTACTCATTATTAATTGATGCACTGAAAAAAGCCCATTGCAGTATGTTTTTCAAAACAGTCATCAAACAGCAGCTGAAACAATGATGGTATACAAGTTAGGAAAGTTAGTTGCATGACAGGTGTAGCTAATTATGAGTTTTCCTATTTGGCATAACCGAGTTACATATATGGACCTTTCAACCAGAAGAAGGTAAAATTAATAAGTTATAAGTCATAATGACTTGGGAATTGAGAAAAGAACATGATAACTTGCTTGAATGGAATATCTAAACAAGTACCAGAACTGATTCAGTATCAAGGATTTTGAAGTCGCACTTGCAATTAAGTTAGTAATAATAATGTAAACTTCCCTATATTATTGATGTAGAATTGAAATAAATATACAGAAATGATTTGCATAGTCAATAAAAATTTTAAAAAATCCCAGTTCTCAGGCATCAAGACAGGGAGAAATGCTGGGAAATGATTACATAAAGAAAACAATATTTTTTAAAGTCTGATAAATGATTTTACTGGAACTTCCTGTCTCAAAAAAAATAGGTTAAACAGTTTTTTTGTCCTGCTGCTTCATGTTCGTTATACCTGAGATGGAGACAATTGCTTTGATTTAGCAATAAGGAAACAGATGCCTGAGCTTGCACTGGATGATACCAGACAAAAGTAAAGAAAAAAACAACAAAACCAAACCCAAACAAACAAACAAAACAGCGGAAGTACTACATGCTTATTGTATCCTATCTAATACAAATTAACAATGTCCTTACTTATGGCATACTTCAATATCATCATATACTGAACTGTATCCAGCTCAGAAAAATATTTTAAAGAAATTATTTACTTCTTGGGCTTGCCAATAGTAAAAAAATAACACTAGTCCATATCTTCTCCATTCACTATTTTTCCATTGTTTTAGCTCCTTTTATTTATTTTTTTTCTGAATATTTCAATGCCGTTAATAAAATTTTGGAAATTTTGCAAGGCAAAAATGTAACATAGACATTTTCAGCAAGGTAAACAGATATATTTGTTTCAGAGATCCGTTCCTCTCAGTGAGATTTACTGAAGAGGAATGGTTACCAATCTATGAACATTTTAGTAAAATAATGACATAATAGCATATATGAATACATAATACCTACTTGTCAGGCAGAAATGGAAAATCGGGCTAATAGATAAGAAAAATAATGAGAACAGTATCTTGAAGTTGATTTCCTAAGAAAATTAAGTACATAAAATAATACTTGCCTCTTTGTCTGCTGGAATACTCAGATGCGTTAGCTAAATCTGAGAGCCAAAGTTAATAAAGTGCGGGGAGAAGTTTACATTTGTACAAATTTATTGAAAATAATTTTGCTTGCATACTGTGAATGCCCTTTATATTTCTCTTGTAAAAATTTTGTATTTTAGTTCATATCCACATTAATGGTAAGAAGTAACACTGACACAGCATGGTTGCTGACTGGGAATATTCTGAAGCAAAGGAGAGACTAGGGTAGGATTAGGTTCAAGGTTAAGACAGCAAAATGTACTGTCTGAATGTAGGTTGGTACATTCCCATAGCAGTCAGTGTTAATTGTGTTAGGGGAATCAGGATTCCATTCATGACTGATTACTGGACTGACCAGCAGTGCTGAACACTTGTGGTATACCTTTACCCAGAGAACTCCACTATTCAAATAGCATTTTAAAACTTTTAAAAATTTGTACTGAAGAATTATGATCATTTTATTGTACCCTTAGAATGAGCCCTTCTGCAAGAATTTTCATGGCCTGGTGATAAAGAAGAAGTGGAAGGGCACAAAGCTTATAATTAGAATTATGCATCACTGGAGAATCCATTTAGTAAAACAACTTACAAAGAGTTAACAAGTTCTCCTGAACACACATGTTATTTCATAGCCTTAGTAATGTAATGCAGTAGCATTCATAATAATTCTTTAAAAGAAGTTTAGTCACTGTCCTGTTTGAGTGACTAGAGGCTACAGTCACGCTTACTTCAAACATCTTGTATTTTTCAATCTAAGATTAATTTTGCAGATCAGAAACCATAATTAGAATCTCCTTAATGACCTTCATTAATATAAAAGACATAACATCTTGTTATAGACTAACTTTCTACTGCAACTGCCCAAAACTATTATAAAAAGTCCCATAGGAATTGGTTTTGTTTTATCTGTGGTAATGAGTCTTCTGTATTGTCTACATTTTCACAGAGCACTTAGGAAGCTTTACTCTGTGACTTCTGTTTCCCTGGGGCTCTGTTTCAACTTACACTGGCGCATGGGAATGAGCAACTTTTCAAGGTAACAGAAAGAGTTCTACTGTCCAAAGAATACTTGCATTGAGCTTTTATGTTTTTTATTTTTTAATTAGGGTAAAAAAAATTAATTAGTTTTAAATGTAGAAAAAAAAAAGACACAGAGATACTAAGAAAAAACTGAAAATGTGGTTCATGTTTCTACCTGCAAAATGTTGTAGTTAATAAAATGTACACTACACAGACATACTTGAATCTGCTATAATGCATGCCATATTAAATGAAATGAATATTATTTTTTTGGTGATTAACACATAAGCAGTATTTGTTTATTCTGACACCGCAGTTTCAGTCTCACTTCAATTATCTTGCAAATGAGCTCTTAAAAGAAACAAGTTTGAGAGAATATTGCCTTCTGATGAATAAGATTCTGCAGCTAAAGTCATCTGGATAAATATGCAGGCAGTGCATTTACAGCAATTATAATCATAGTCAATATGCACCTTTACACAGAACTGAGCTGTAAGCCAAGAAATACTTACAATAAACACTCTAAACAATTATTCCAGGATTTCTCTTGGAATAATACCAAATAAACAAACAAATAAACAAATAAATAAATAATGATGCTGATTAATGATTAATAATAATGATGATAATTATGCACTGTTCCACAGTGTTAAACTAGCCACATTTTGCTCTCCTTAATTTTTCCAGCCAAAATATTCCAAAAAAAACAGGGCCCCAGATAAAAATTCCTTAAGTTCACTACCTTTAATACTCACAATTCTGCTGTAAAAAACTAGCATAGCTGCTCTCAGAAGTGTCAAACATACTAAAGCTGCCCTACCTGGAAGTTAATGGGAGCAGTTGCTTTCTAGATTGAAAAAGTACACTTTATCAAACTGAGATTATCAGGGTTTTGAGGATTGTCACTGAACATCATTTGCAGTGACCTATAAAAATGGAAGCACAACAGTAAGAGCACTGTTCACTAAAGGCTAGTTAAGGATGATGTAAGCCCTTGAGAAAAAAGCATAGATGTTATGTCTTTGAAAGTTTTAGGAGCTCTTCATGGAGTTTGTTATAATGACAAAAAACAGTATACCTACCATCAGAAAGCAAAGTATGTATCTTCATAACAAGCTGTAGGTGAAAAAAATAGGGTTTTGTGTTGTTCATTTTGCATGGAAAACCAGGAGCAATTTGTCCACTTAAAGCAGATTCACACACCCTTCAGATCCCCAGAAATTCTCTAATTTATCCAAGTGCTTCATAGTATTACTTCACAGTACTTCTTTTTTAAGATTAGGTAAGAGCAAATATTTTTTTAAATCTGTATGTTTTTATTAACTACTTCACAAGTGTGGGGCAATAATGAAATTGCAAAATAAAGACTGTAAAATTAAGTGTAATACAAGTGCTATATGAATGATAGGACAACACAGAAGTAACTCAGAGCAGCTTTGCAGAGAATATGAAAGCAAGATGGTAAACTGAGACTTTATGGGATCTTACACATAAGCACCCTCATAAAGAATTAGCAGTTCCACAGCAAAATCCTCTGAAGTGCCTTTACAGGAAACGAAAGGTTTTTAAGGCAGACATATACATATAACTCATGTTTCTACACAGAGAAAAAAAAAAAAAAACAACAAAGCATTAAATTGGAAATTTAGGATGAAGAAATTATGCTTACTTATTACCTAAAATATCCCACAGAGAACATTTATTATACTATATTTTGCAATTTTAATATAATTAGCATGATATTAGCAATTTCAATAACACCTAACCTGGCAATTCAAAATGCTGTCTTGATTTCATTTTTGTCCATTTTAAATATATGACTTAGAAATATGACTCTCCTTTTGTTTAACAAATTGCCATATTATGACACAAAAGGCTTGTAGCATATTAGATATGCTCAAATACAAGTAAAAATGAGACACAGAAGGTGCAGAGTGCTCCAAAGGTATTTATCAATTTGCAATTATCTGTCCCTAAAACGTAACTACAACTGTTACTTGTTTGGCAGTGAATGGAATGACATATTGCTACTTCTCTCAATGCACCTTTTTGAGACTGGCTTCACGGGACACACTTCTGAGGACCAGAGCCCCATGATTGCCCAACTCGAACTCTGCATTTCTGAGCCATTTGTCAAAATGGAGACTCTGTTATTCTTTATTTCCCTGTTCTGCTCTTCCAATGGCATATATATGCCTGCTGGTGTCTGAACATGGAGGATGTGGTTTGCTGCAGGGTCACAAGCTGCTTCATTACCCTGGGAGCACCAGCTAATGCAGATGGTGCATCTCCATCAGTACCCCTTCACTTGCTGGTTTTTCATGAGATGCTCCAACTTGGAAGAAACCCAACCTTTTGCATGAGCTGCAGCAGAGGAAGCGAGCATTTTGCCACTGAAGACTAGTAGTTTCTCTGTTGTCTCCTGTGGGGGTCTTGCATATTTCTCCTAATAGCACTTTATTCCCAGCCTTTTCTAATTCCTCAAAACTTATTCATTTCCAATCCTTTTCCAGGTTTTTTGTTGTGTTGGTTTGGTTTGGTTTGGTTTTGTTAATGTTTGGGTTTTGGTTTTAAACTTGAGGAAAATAATTACATGTGCACAAAATGGTGCACATTATGTTTTTATATCTGTGTAAATTTGGGAACAATTATACCTTTATTTGACTTTCTCATCAAACTGGGTTTCTACAACTTCTGTTGACTTCAGCTGTAATAAGGTAACTCTTTAAGTGCCCACTGAAATATATCATATAATTTTATAATCCAATAACCTATGGCCCAGTTTACTTTACTTCATATTATATTTATGTTTTATGATTGGGTAAATTTACACTTGCTTTTTCATATGCGAATCAGGGATTTTTCAAAAAATATGACTATTATGAAAGCATATTGAAATAATACAGACACTTTAAAAAGTAGGTATGTTTTTAACATTTGAAAGCCCTAGTAAAAATTGCCATATTTAAGCAAATGATAGAAACTAATTACTCAACTTACACTGTTTGTTTCCCAGCTACTAATTGACTCCTCGTTTCTAATAAAATAAGCAAATGCTACAACTTGAAAATCACTCTTTGGATTGATCACAGTTTTATACATATATTACACATCTATTCTTTGAGTGAGGAATGATGAGGCGTAATTAGCCAAATTGACCATCCGCTCATATGGCTGATAGAGGGAACCCTTCTGATAGTAATAACTGCAGATACATCTGAAGTTTGCATTTGTATATGCCTATATAAAATTCAAGTTCAGAAACTGGAAATAAGAGCTTTGATGACTGTATGTCACCAGCATGACAACATTTTCCTGGAATGGGACACAGAAAAAAAAGTCTGAGCATATTAATTCATATAATGGCCTGAATTATTCTTTCACAATTTTTTTTCTTAAATAAAAACAAAGAATCCTCAACCTCTGTACTAAGTTCTTGCTCTGACTTGACTACAGACGATAAGGAAGATGAACAAACCAAGATGCAGTGACTGGTAGCTATGGTTTTAGAAAATCACTTCAAGATTTTTAGAGATCCAGGAATTATTAGAGATTTCAAAAGGCCGAAGAGACAGGTATAATGAAACATATATATTAAAAGACATCCACAGTCTTTGCATCCTTCCAAACTTCTTCTCAAATGTGATTCTGGGTAAGTGTGGTTTGACACTGTTTTCTTATGACAATTTTTCATGAATAGTCTGTGGATTTTTTATATGACAAGCCCAACAAATTTCTCTGATGTGAACAAGCACAGGTAATGTAAATTATGGAGAAAAAAAAAAAAGCAATTAGATATGAACTGTTAGGAAAACTTCTGTTGATTTACAGCTGTTCATATTTTTCTTTAATTAAGCTTTAATTAAAATACAACCCTAATTAAAAACATTGCTTCCATCAACAGAGAAATTGCAGCTTTACAGAAATATGAACAACAGTGCTCAGTGGCATCACTTCAAATGCATGTGTGCTATATAAAAGCTCTTAATATTGTCTGAGAACAGCTGACATAACCGCCTGTGTCAGGGCACTGTTTGCTAATGCCACGGAACACACAGTGACACAATACACAGAGTGGAGTGACACAATGGCTCGTGTCAAACCACCAGATGTAGCACTTGGCGAATGTCAAGGTACACTGAGCTTTTGTGAACGTCAACCTGCCTAGAAGCAAAATTAGATCATCACGGTACGAACTGAAAAGACTGGACAACAAAAGTCAGAGAAAAACTTGTTTCATGTAATGTAAATAGCTATCATTTACATATCATAATTATGTTTATTATAAACAATGAAGAAACTTTTGTTACAATTCTTCCTTTTCTTATTTTACTACATTCCTGTGTACTACCATGGCCTGAAAAGATATGTGGGTGCTAAGCAGTATATACAAATAATCAAGACAAAACTTTACAGATGAAGGAAAAAAAGGGATAGTTGAGGTAATAAATATATCTACTGATACACTGAGGCCTCATGAAAAATCATTTCATTGGGAAAATAAAATCCCAACAGTGTAGCACAAAGCCCACACATCATCATTGTGGGACAGTTATGTAACATTTAAAATTATTTTTTTTAAATGAGATACTGTCATTTTTTTTTTATTTTTTTTTTTTTTGCTTTATGATGCTTACAGGCATGTGCTGAGTTTATACCATCACCATAATTAAGAGAATTTACTAACAGGGGAAACAATAAAATTGTTCTGTTCATTTTATTGCAAATGATAAATATATCTTGATCCAGAAGAGTGAACATTATCTCATGGGATTAAATATGTGCATCTTGAAGCTAGCCTTCATTCTAGAGAAATGGTTCCTGCCTCTCCCAGTGTCTGTCAGAAAACAAAAGGACATAGCTGATAGTTTATTTGTAAAACTTTATCTGTGAGTGTATACAAAGTTGCAAAAAGTTAAAGCTGGCGAAGAGGGTGTTATAAATATGACTAAGCGTCACTAGATGTCACTATTGCAAACGGGCTTGTGCTCCTGTTTATCCAAAAATAGCACAGCATGCAACTAGGGGAAATTCTTTTTCAGAAGAGCTTGCTGGCAAGTGGCTGCCTTCTGCATTTGGAAAATGCAGTGCACACTTTGATGGTCAGGATACCAGCAAAGCAATAAACAGTTAACAAAAAAGGCAGTATTTGAAATCATGCTTTTTTTTTTTTTTACATATTGTGGGTGATGTAAAGCGTAAAGGTCAGACAACCTGAATGACAGTCATTTGTATGTTGGACTATTGTTAAGGACTATTAAGTTCTGTCAGATAACAGTGTGGTCAGGGAAAGAAAATGTGTATTTATGAGATGCAATATTTTGAAAAGTTTTGAACATCTGACTGAACCTTATGATTGCAGATGGAAGTTGCCTTTCTCTTATGAGGAATAAAAGTTCATCACTGTGTTCTCCTGAGAGGTCACAGCCATTCTTTTGGTGAGGAGATTGAACTCTCAGATATGAAATTCAGGGTTATGTGTTATTTGTAGTTTAATACTTGATGGTCAGGACTAAGAAGTAGGCCTCTGAGATTTATATCTTGATTTTGCAGTCAACTCTTTTTGTGGACTTCAACAAGTCACTTATCTCCCTGCTTCAATTTCTTCATCCTCAGAGAAACACTATTAAAGAGAGTCTGAAAAGAAAAAGTCTTTTATTTTTCCTGATTTCTTTTTTTTTTTTTTTTTCCAGAAAGCATGGGAGTTTTTTGTTCTACTTCTTTCAGAAGGTTTCATTCTTAATGCAATCACCATTAAAAATGTACCATGTGAGAAATAATAATTTTAGTGTGTCACCTGTGAACAATTTGTGAGATATACTAACGAGGAAACACTCAAATCCTTAAAACATGAGAAATGTTCTGTAACTCGTGTTGCATAATTCAGGAATCAACACAGTGGAATGTTAGTAAACAGTAAATTTGCCTCAAAGAGATCTATAACAGTCAGTTGTGTCAGTCATTGCACCAGGAAATATGAGAAAATTTACTGAAAAATAGTTTTTCGGGAAACCATGTCATGAAAAATGCTGCATGTTCAGCCTTCCTAATGCAAACATATTACTTTGAATAGGAACTGTATGATATACATTGCTGTACTACAAATATCTTGGAGATTATTTTTCACATGTTTAGGCTCAAATTTTATTTTTTAAATACTGCTAATGGAAAAAATTCCACAGAAAAAAAATTAAGTGTACACATTCACTAAGACAATACGAAAGACAGCTAAGTAACAAAGTGTCTTCTAAGAAAAAAAGAATTATCTGTTGTTTAAAAAAAAGTCATAAAGGTGTTAATATTTAATATTATCAACATGTAATTGTAAAGATATTTCAAGAAGAAAATGAACCATTAAATATCAGGGCCAAAATACAATGCAGTGCAACTGAAAAGAGGCCAAAACACGAACAAAGTTATTTATGTTTTTTTCTTTTGCTAAAGTAATTTAAAATGCTAGATGTTGTTACTACTAATTATCTAACAATCTCACCAATTCACTCTCAAAAACTTCAGAGTCAGTCTAGAAGAAGAACTAGAAATTATTTAATTAATATACTCCAAATAGTCAAGTTTAAATTGTGTCTCATTAAAAAGTCTCCTCCACTGCTGGCTTCTGTAAAATCAGTGTTTCCACTTACATGTCCAGGACTAGAGCTAAAATAAGAGGTAATTGGAGGGACATTAACCTATTGTTTATATCAAATTAAAGAAGTTTTATGATGCAGAAATTACAGAATAAAGTGGTTCTGTACACAAACCAATGCAATGAATGAAGTTAAGCAGACAAACAGCAAAGCACCAGCTTCTTATGAGCAGTATTAATTAGCTAATTTTGTTAACTGGCTTAGGCGAATGAGCCTGTCTTTCTTAATTCCAGCTGCTTCAAGTAGTAAACATTTATGATTCCTTTGTCGTGACTGATGTGATGCCAACCTGGACTACATAAGGATGTAAATATTAATGAGGATGTCAAGTACTGGATTACTTTATAGAGCTTCTCGGATTTGGAGAATATCTAATGGAAGCTATTTGCTTTTAATTCCCATATTTAATCTTGAATAATTTGTGCAAATTTCAGAACAAGCCCATGTGAACATATGGTGTTTTAAATCACAGCAGAAGGTCCTGATAGGAGTAGGTGTACCATAACTGAAGATATGTGTTCTGTTAGTTTAAAATGGCTTTTATGGAATTTCTAATGAGAAGACATAAGAGATTGTAGTTATTTCCCACATGGAAGACACTGAATACTAGGCACTTCTGCCTCCTGCTTTATCATAGAAACTAGATCAGGAAAAGCTGACATCTTCCTGCACAGTTGGAGTTTCAAATTAAGCAGTAAATCCTCAAGACTGCAATCTTTCCTCAAAACTGTACAAACAAGAGCTTTGTGACAGCACTTCTCTGGAAAACAAAGACTTCATATATATAAGCAGCTATAAATAAAACCAATATCTACATACATTCAAGAATTATACAGGTAGTGAGACAATAAAAGATATCACTGTCTTCTGAACAGCCATGAGAAACATAGGATGAAACACTCCAGTAAGGAGAATCACTTGATTTTTCGAATGGCTGTGATTATAACCCCATAACAATTAATCTGTTCCACCAGCTCTTGAAGTACAAACTGCAAAGCTGCAATGGGCACAGCTAGTTGGGAATACATGAGGCAACATTTTACTTAATTCATTCTGTCCACCAAAAAAAAATTAATGCCATCTGTATGTTCCCCAACAATTTCAGTAAGGGCACTTGCAATGACACTACATTTTTTAGTTTGCTTTATATAAGTTTCAATATAAACAATGTAAAAAAAATCCTCAATTCTTGCATTCTGAAGCCTCAAAAATGCATGTATACTATCTGACTAATCTGCAATAAATAAAAATCACAAGTAGGATCACAACCTTATTAGAAAAAAAGAAAACCCATCAATTTCAATACAGGAAGTGGTCAAGCTGTCTTTGACAATGGGTTCATAGCCTTCAAATCAAGTTAATAATTTTGAGTAAGTCATGTTCATTTACAACTGTCTGTTATAAATCAGATTCCTTTCAGCCATCATCAGAGAGATGATGAGATACCCAGACTTCTGTCCTCAGTTCCCCTTAAATTTCATAAACAGAATGCACAGTTCTCCCCCTCTGGTTCAAGAAGCTCTGGTGCCCTTGCTTGCTTCCCCTATAGTACAAAGATGCTAATTTTTTAGTGATTAAAAGTCCTGTTTCTTCTCTTGTAATGAATTAATACCTAAGTAACTGTAGCATGAAACTGAGTAACGGTAACATTAAGGTTTTTTTTCATCCACTTAGACATCCAATCATCTTAGTCTCAAGGTAAATGTCAGAAGAAAACCTAAAAGAATGTTAGATCAGTATCAGGCATCTGAGACTTGACACTAATGTTTGTGATACCAGCAGAGTAAACCTTTTACTATATAAGAGAAAATCAACAAGCAATCGTGAAATAACATTAACTATTTAAATTCTACATGCAAGTAGACATATCCAAATCTCACAAGTAAGAATGACATGCCACTGCATTTAGCTACAAACCTTTCTTCTGTTTATTTATTTTCACTTCTGGTACATTGAAGCAGGAAAACTTAGTGTCTTTAGGTACTGTTGTTGCAATATTAATTTCTCTGTTTTAAAAACCCAAGTAGTAGTGCAACAACTTCCTTATTCAGCAGAAGAGCTTTGACATACTTCAAGACACTTTCCCCAAAATTATTAGTGATGTAGAGGCTATTCATACACATGTACAAGTGAAAAAAGGACATTTCATGTGAGGCAGGTCTTACACCCTGAGAAGTCCCAAGAAGTCCATGGACTTCAGTTTTATTCACTGCATGCATATTCCTTTCAGGTTTTGCACATGGTTTCCAAGGAGTGCATCTTATATATTAAATAAATGGTCAGCTGGTCAATACTATCCAATTATTACAATAGAAAAATATTTTTTATAATATGAGAAATATATTTTAATTATAATATACAAATTATCTTGAGTCACTAACATTTCTTTTAATCACAGTGATAAAATTTAAGGACTCACCTATCTATGTACGGAGACTATGTAACCTCGAAATAGTGAAGAGGTAGATAAAACACCAGCACTGTAGTTCTTTGGGTGTCAGGTTTAACCATTTTGCATGCTTGTGTAAAACACATATCTTACAAAGTTTTATCCAGATCCCTTTATAATTGCATTTTCCTTCCTTTAGCAGTTGAACTGATTCAACAGAGAAACCAACTACTAGTTAAGACTTGAATCTACTCTGCAATTTGCAATGTCCAATAAGCACCCCAGCTTTGTCTTTTCATTCCAATATTTTATATGTGATGCATAGTGATACTTGATAATGAATGTATTTAGGCACATATGAGTGGAGTTAAATTGCTAAAATGAAAATATTTTGCATCTATTTAGAGTTTCTTCTCTATTACCACAGTAATGGATTAATTTCCCTCAAAGAAGCAAAGACTCCACTAAATTCTTTTTGTATTTTTCAAAGTCTACTCAATTTTTAAAAATTCATATGAACAAAATGCAGTTGTCATTTTTGAGTAAGAAACGCTACCTTATGTTTATACAGAAGAGATTCCATCTCTCTTATTGGTTGTGCTTAATGGTTTTTATTGGGGTCACTAACTACTGGGGTAATTAATTATCAGCGAAATTAATTATCTATCAGTGATGGATGAGTGAGATTGCGCACACACAAATACATTTGGGGATTCCACATGCTCATCTTCTCTGTCTCCTCCTTTTAGCCCCTGCTCTGTGTCCCCTTTTATTATGCTCTTTGTAAAACAGTCCCTGCTGTTGCCAAACAGCTGATTTGGATTCTCACAACTTTGCAACTCCATGATTTGACTTCACACGCACACTTTCTCACGCAGTCTGTGGCCACCTATCAAACATACTACCATCCATGCCTCCTCACACTCCTCAAACATCGGCTTCAAGGCCAGAGATCTTTTTCTGTCCTCAGCAGCAAGTTAACTTGTCCCTGCTGTTGTATTAAAACACCTTAATTGTCCAAATTTGAAACCAAAATGCAGTTATTATGCTGGTGGATGAGAGGCTGGACATGAGCTGGCAATATGCATTTGCAGGCTAGAAAGCCAATAGGCTTCTGGGCTGCATCCAAAGCAGCATATCCAGCAGGTACAGGGAAGTGATTCTCACCTCTACTCCACTCTTGTGAGACCCAATCTGGAGTGCTATGTTCATCAATTATGCCTTCAGCATAAGAAAAAACATTGCTAGAGTTATTGGAGGAGGTTCCACCAAGAAAACTAAAGGGATAGAGCACCTTTCACAGCAGGACAGTGCGAAAGAATCGGAATTGCTCAGCTTTCAAAAGAGAAGGCTTTGGGGTAACCTGATTGAAGCCTTCCAGTACTTGAAGGAAGCCTATAAGAAAGTCAGAGAGGCACTTTTCAAAAGAGCATATAGGAGAAGGGGGAATGGATTAAAACTAAAAGGGAGTGATTTTAGATGAGAAGAAAATCTTCACTCTGAAGGTTTGTGAGGCACTGGAACAGGTTCCTCAAAGAAGTTGTAAATGCCCCATTCCTAGAAGTGTTCAAAACCTGGTTGGCTGGAACTCTGAGCAACCTGGTCCGGTGAAAGGCGTCCCTGCCCTTAGCAGAGGGGTTGGAACTAAATGATCTTTAAGGTCCCTTCCGGTTGGAACTGATTTTCTGATTCTATTATTAAGCAGGCATTTTGGGATGTCTCACCTGGAAATGCACTGCCTGGTCTTTGTACACTTTATAAATGGGACTTACAAAGTTACTGAAGACAGATGGACTAACCTAAATTCTCTTAAGTAAGATTATGTCTGAAAATCAGCACCTAAAGAACTGGTAACTTTATTCAAAAACATTGAAACTTCTGAAATTATTATAGTTCTTAAAACAGTGATAAAGGAGAGATGCCTAAAGATGGTCTCTTTTATTTCTTTTTTACAGTTGAATAGTAAGGAGTACTGTCTAGCACTCAGTAAAATGCATTGATGATGCATAAAAAAAAAATTTAAAAAAAAAAGAGGCTATACCAATAAAAGCAAAACCAGATATTTGAATGAACTGTACTAACACATTTAGTATTCCTAGGAATAGCAGTTGGAAGAAGCAATGCTAAAGACTTCCTATTTCAGGCTCATTTCTGTACAGTGAGAAAACTCCTGAGGAAGCTCTAGAAGACTGCTATGAAAATGGTAATTTCTGCACACAAGAGTGGACTCCTCAGCTCATAAAAAAAATTAATTGCATGACCACTAAGAGAAAATTTTACATTCATGGTCCTCTGAGAGTGAGAGGAAGTAACTATCAGAAGACAGGAAGGATAATTTGCCAAATGCAGTGTGTAGAAAGCAATCAGAACCCTCCTGGCTTTGGGGGACTTTTGTGATTTGAAAACTACAGCAAAATTGGCACTTTCATCATTATTTGATACAAACTTTTAAATGAAAATTCTGTTACTTGTTCAAATGGAAATAGGTTCCACAACAATCGTTCAAAATATAATAAAATCTTGGACTGCTTTATAGGCCATGTGTTTGACAGAATACCACTCTTAAGGTATTAGGTCCTGAGACTCCTTCTTAAAAAGGTTTTTCAGAAGTTAATCCTAAACATGACCTAGCAGATTAACACCCTTTCCGAATGCATATGTAATACACAGTGTTTTCAATAACCTCTGAATATGCATTATCAAGATTGTAAGGTCTCTGAGAAATCCTTTAAGAATGTCACAGCTTTCTTTGTTTCTGAAGGCCAAAATGCAAACCAACAGGTTTACTCTAGCAAAATCAAAACATGATTCGACTGAAGAAACTGAAATCACTCTTATGTTTGTCAAAATTAAACTAAAAAATACATGTGTTACCATGCTTTTACTTAATATTAAAAATCTGATTGACAGAACTTAGGCATATGTATTGGACGTTGGCAGTTCACATGCAGATATTTTGCAATGAATAATTTTAAGAGTAGTCCCATCCATTATTCACTCATTTATATGGGAAAGACCAAGAACAGTGACATTTCAAAATCAGCATCTAGACAGTAGTTTTGTTAAGATGTTTAACATGAATAACCACATAATTATGTATGAGAAAGACTGCTATAGAAAACTGAAACTGCTTTTGTCAAAGTTCTGTGAAAAGAAACATAAAAGTTGTAAATGGGATTTTTTTTTTAATTTAAATATATGCATTTCAACAGATGTTTATGCTCCTTTGATACTGCTCTGATCTATTAGCTAAGTGACAGACATACATACACGTACACATATACATAAAATATATACACACACAGAGAGATATACACAAAAGAGACCATAATAAGAGTTTTCTAGCTCATCAATTATCTTGGATGATAAACACTTTATGCCTTTTGTATTCATCTCATTCATATGCTAAGCATATTAATTTACTAAGAATTTCTAGTCTTGGCCTGTTGAGTTTCCAAAAACTGTCTGAAAAGTATGGTGGCATCTATGCAGATTAACAGAGATATTCTTGGTGAAGTAGGAATATTTGCAAATAATTGCACCTGATTTCAGATCTTTGTGATTGATATTAATCAGATGGAAACTTGACCTCTGATTTATAGATCTTGACAGAATAAATAAAACTGTAGTACACTACTTACCCAAAAAGAGACAATTGCAAGTTTGCCTGAAGAATTCTGACAGTTAATGAAACCAAACCAAAAAGAGCTTTAATAATAGTGATTTTCAGTTTCTGTCACACATTTTTTCTTGTTAATAATCCTTAGCACTCTAATTGCACAGTGCTCCAGACTAGTTGGGAATAACAAAAACAATTATGTATCCATAACTCATGTTTTATTTGTTCCACTATTTCCTTTGTTATAAGTTAACTACCATAATAAAAAAAAAATCTGGGTTTGCCTGTGCTGTCAAGTTACAACCTTAATGGGAGCCTCAAGTCTAGCAGGAGCTTGACTGAAAATTTGACTTGTGTACCAGAGTTGTAGAACTTCTGCAACATAGCGGCTCATATTCTGCAATAGTAAGTCTTTTGTCCTAAAAAAACGGGTTTACTGTAAACTGGAAGGGATTTTTTCTTTTTTTTTTGACAAAGGTCTTTATGACAAATCAAGCATGATCTAATGGAGGAAGAAGCCTAGATAGCTAAGGCCAGGTAATGCTCCATGTACGAAATGCTAAACTAGGAAGTGCTGGTGTAGTGGCTAAGCTCTCATCCCACCGGTAAACCTGGTTCCATTCTTAAAGCCAATAAACTTATGTATGCTTTTCTCTGTGCCTGTAAATCACTATTTAAAACCAGTTTGCTGAGCTCTAATTCACTTATTCATGATTTTTAAACACTTGGAACTGAGGTGTCTGCAATTGCCACAAGGATAATAAGGTATGAGTTGGGTCAGACAGACACGGTGTAAGTCCGTTACAGTGAAAAGCATGAAGTGGTGTGAAAAAAGTGAGTTTAAAGACAGAGAGTGCTTGACCCACAGGAAGGAGGCTGCCATTCCTACATTGTGGAGTGGGACTATCAAAGGCAGAGTAGAAAGATGGTTGCAGGTGAAGAGAACAAACGGAGTACAAAGGAAAGAAGGCTGGGCAGAGCAAAGGCACTTTAACAGAAATTAGATGCACTGAGGAACAGCACTTGACTTTAAAGATAAGAATGAAGGTTCACATTTCACATATAAGAACAAATGTGAAGTCAGTGAAGAGTTTCCAGGGGGAGCAGTGACACACTAGAAAGAGAAGAGTGGAAAATTTTATAAGAGGGGAAGGACAGAGGAGAAGAAGGTTAGTTACATCATCTGGTAAACCCTAGGCCAGGATTGCAGTCCTTTCCAACATTTCTCAAATCTAAAGTACTTCATCCAGGTCATGGATCCAGAGCATGTCAGGATTTAAAGACAAGGATATACATTTTTAGATGTAAAGCGATGTACCCATTTGAGAACCACCTGTGTTTATGTGGTGCAGGAAAGAAATCTTACTCTACCAGAGGAAAGAAGGAATTGTAAACCATCAAGGAATGGAGGACATACTGTGAGGTGTAAGACAAAGATGCCACTAACACAGATATCTATTTATTTTCAGACAGACATGTCCTTAACAGTACTATAAACCAAAATCAGAGGTCATGTCAGAACCTTTTTAAAAGACAATGAATCTCAGTATTTTCTTAGAAAAACTTAAACATTCATCATCAAGCAGTCTCCTGCGCTCAAGAATGAAGACACCTTGCATGATTACTCATATGATTCAAATGCGCTCCCTTAGTAAAAGTGTTGTCTTAGTATTTCCATTGCTAAACAGAATTTGTTACCATTAATACAACCAGTCTCCATGCAGGACTGTTCGAAGCACTGAAAGGATTCGACTAATTTGCAAAATGAGGACTCTTGACATTAGGTGAAAGATACATAGTCTATATTCTGAAACAACCATAAAATAAATCAAAATATTATTGCTGTCCTTGCTCTCCAATACATTCATGATGGAACTGTTACAAGCTTTGTCCAGTGCAGTTAAACAGAATCATATAAAGGCACGTTACTGATAACAGGAAAGGTATGCATTTCTAAAGGGAGGACATCTCCATAAGCTGGATTCTAAACTTGTTGCATGAAAAAACTCCATCCGTTTTCCAATTAGTAACATTCCTGTAGTTGTAAATAGAAAAATGTTCTGCTAATCATCCTCTCATGGGCCCCATTTGAAAATATTCCATTACATATATGGATTTTTTTTATTTTTCGCAGCTTAAATTTATAACTCCACATCACATCTACGATTCTTAATACATTCATTTATATGCAGTGAAAATCTGGAAGTGGCTGATAGCCACTAAACAGAATCTCATTTGGGACTAACAGCTTTGGGTGATGGCATCTAAGGCGGTGCGCCAGAAAGAAAAAAAGAAGGATGGAGGAGAAGGGAGGGAGGTGTTGAACATGCCCATTCATTTCACATAAAAGGCAATCGATTGCCATGCAACTTAATAGAACTACTGATTTGGAATTCATTCAAATACAGAGCCCTGAACAGAATCCTTGAATGAGTAAACAATTTGCTTTTGTTAAAGACACATGAGTTCTCTCATAATCAGAAATTAAAAAACAATACACAGTAAATATTCTGAGTTCAGGTTAATTACAAAAGAAACTTCTTATTCAATTTTAAAGAATACTCTAATAAAAAGTATAATTTAATATTGAATTGAAAAGTGTGCTCAATCAGTGTTAGACATGTTCAAAAGTTTATGAACAATTCCTTTTATAGGTGATTGACTCCAAAACTAAAGGGAAGATATGGACAACTGAAAAACAACAAAAAGTAATAGCAACAGGTACACAATTTTTTTTTTTTTTAATTGCACATATTTACTATAGGGACCTTTGTTTATGGTCTAGTAAGTAATGGTAGTCAAGAAAAATGGATTTACATTCCATATAATGAGAATAACCAAACCAAAGTGTATACATTGCTCTAACTAAAACTTATTTGAACACGTGAGTGAGGTTTAAATTGTTTTTTCAAGGTAATCAGATAGAAATAACCTGAAAACCATTTGATAAAATCATACAGAAAGCAATAAAGTAGTTATATCTATTAAAAGATTGACAGAAAACCAAGTTATGAGACAAAAGTAAGTCATATTTTTTTGCAAGACATCTCTTACATGAACTCAATTTCCTACATGTGGATAAAATTTTCTTCAAGAACCAAGAATATTATTTATCCCAACAATTCAAACAAACACCAGAGCTTGCCTAAAAATAAGGGGAAGTTGAGATTTTAAGAATCTTATGCTGAAGGTATTGGACTCACAAAATAAAAAAAATGTCTAGAAAAATTATACACTTTATGTAATAGGTTACTGATTCTCACATAAAATCTTGAGTTTTGAGTTAATTGGTTTTGTAAACACTACCTCCATGGGTTTTTTTTCTACATGTAAATTTTGTTTCTGAACTGTGAATTTCAGAACTAAAATTTAGACAATTTTTGAGATATGTGGAGTTCTGGTTCTGGATTATTATTAATAAATCTCTGGGGAAAAAAATACCACCTTTGAAGATAAATATATGTTTAATATAAGAAGAAATATGACAAAAGGCCTTCCTTGTTGAGCTGTGGCTGCCAGAAGCCAGTAACACCTGACAATCTTAGTATTGCTCAAATTCAGCAGGCATTAAAACATCCAAAGATTTCTTTACTGGGCCTTACAAACAAATGCTACCACTACAGGTGTCTAGATGAATAATGAATTCACTGGATTAATTTTGGTCTGCCTAAAGATTTCTTTTGGCTTTTGCTTAGCTTACTGCAATTATGTATTGTCACACACATTGTTATAAAAATTTGTATCCAAGAGACAGCTTCAATTTGTAGAGCAACTACTATATGTCAATTTAACTGTGACCCCATCAAAAACTACATCATAGAGGAGTAAGGTCTAATATTTTCTCCACATTGGAAAATACTTTTCTCAGATATACATATTTCTATGACCTCTGTCAGACATAGCTTAATTAATACCATGTCTAGATGAGATGCCTCTTATCTTCTGTTATCCTCAGAATTCCAGCCATGAATTCAAATCAGACACATGTTGAATTAATTAATTGTTCTTACTTAAGATTATAAGTGGGGGGACAAAATATGATTTCTTATAAAAGGATACAATTTCCCTTTGGCACAAAACATTTTTTCAAAATACATATGTACATTTCTGATTTACATAATCAAATAATAAGAGGTAGCACAATAATGTGGTGGTTTGATGGAACAGAATAAGAAAATGGATTCTATCTTACCGATAAGAGGAAACTTAAATTATTATGGAACTTTTAAAATAATTCAAAATTTACACGGTTATTTTAGTCTTTAGTTGTGACAGGTTCTTGCTAAATTCCAGTAAAATCTTTGACTGGTTTGAGATGTGCAAGATTTGAAGCAAATCCTGAAACACAATCAAATGGAGGCATTTGAAAGACTTTCTTCGAATGCATCATTCCTGAAGATAAATCTTGACCAAGTCTTCAATAACTGAAAAATCCTGTGAACTGCAATCTCTAGATAACTTAGTTTGTCATGACCCTTAGATGACCCTGGATTTGAACTATCTATGTAACATATTTTTGATCTATGCTTTTGACTGCATCCTTTTATATAGAAATGAATATATGGGACTAGTCCATTTTTTGTGTTTCACACCTCAAGAATCTAGGCTATCAGGTGTTAAAAAGAATTTTCATGGAGTATTTCTAAATACATTAACCTAAAGAAATCCTTGGATTAATGTGTTTATCTTTTATTTTCAGTTTATTTTTGTTTTGCAGAGCTGTGTAATCTGATAAACTCCTTTTTTATATCTAGTGTTAAACCTTAGTATCTCACTCAATGGCACTTGGCTGCAAACATAAATGTGATCACTGCCACTTCTGAGCTCTGGAAAGCTGTCTCCTTGTAGGAGCATGAGTGGGTGAACTGGGGCCAAAATGTTGATTCTTACGGACTCTCAGAAAGAACAAAATACTTCCATCTCATTAAGAGCGGAAACAAAAAAATAGACAGTTCCATTTACCAAGTAAAATATTTCTACATATAGTGTTGACTGAATTAATTCTAAGTTCCTAAACTAAATTTTAAGCTATTCATATTAATTTTTGCAAGGCTCAGATTTCAGCTGTGGAACCCTTGAGAGTAAAGAATTAAAAGTCTGATCTTTTTACATACTGGGGAGAAAGGTTGAGAAATTCCCTTCCATAAAGCACTGATGTGGCTTGTGTAAGCTCTAGCTACACTACATTTCCCATTTTTCTAAAGGGCATCCAGCTATTAGTCATCCTTGAAATATTCCTCCAGAACTGACCTGCTGAACTGTTAGCTTCTTGGAGTGAGAAGGAGGAAAAGGGGGTGTATTTACTGAAAGTCTGTTTACATAATCCTAGAACAGCAAAGAAGCAAAGAAAGGACTTGCCTGCTCTCCAGCTGACCTTGAAGTCTGTAGGGCAAACCACAAAAGTTATGTAACAATTAAAAGAGACAAGAGGAAAGGAGGCAAATCCTCTAGAATCTCCAAATATAGAAATGCTATATATGATTAAGCCACCATTGTTTTCAATCTGCCTAGTGCATTTTATGAGACCAATCTTGGTTTAATTTCTGTGGCTAAAAAAAGTCTTCACTGTCAATTTATAAAACAGTACAAGATAATATAAAATAAATGATATCACACTATTTCCAATACCATTGTTGGAAATTTAAATGACAACAAAATTAATTTCTTAAATTTTAGCTTTCATAAATTAGGCAAAAGTTTGAGTTTAGTCTTTAGTTTCACAAATAATCCTGCCTTCCAATCATGATTTTTTTCTATATGTAATGGTATTTTATCATGAAAATAATCAGTAAAAAGTATACAGTAGGATATTAAAATCTTCATAATTTTGGAACATCTTAAGATTATTTGAGTATTTAACTGAGATCATTCTATGAAAATGCTGATCTGGCACTGTTGGTGCATAGGAAGACACTTCTTTGAAAATAAAATGTTCTGTGAATTACCTAGGACACTTAAAATACTAAATTTTAAAGCAGAAAAGGGAACATAAGTAAAGCTAGGTGGCGACATGTTACAGCCATAAGACACTATTTTCTAACTTACAACTGCAGAGTAATTTACCTGTCAGGCATCACATCTCCAGGGACATGACCTTGACCTGTCAGTGTGGATGCATTAAAATGCACTGTCTGGCCTCTAACACTAATAATGATCACAGGGCATAGCATAAAGGATTCTTAAGAATGCTCTAAAGAGCAAGGGTAAAAGAAAAAGAATGACACAAAATGTTTCACATCACAGTTATAGCCCTGAACTTTTTGTCTGACAAAAAGGTCAGAGAGGGTAAAGAAGACAGATATTCAAGAAATAAAGGTGTTTCTTGTTTTCTTCCAACAATGTAAAAGGATTCACTACAAAAAAGAAACACTGTTGGCATAAAGGACACAAACTAAGCACTCCACCTTCTTAAAACTCTTAGAGGAATACAACTTGAAAATGCAAAATTATAATGACTGTGGTCAAAAGCAGAATGGATAAAGTATAGCAACACAATTATCAGCAAAATTAGGACATTCTGTATTCAATCTCTGTAGCACAGATTTTGGCACATACGATCCATACAATGTTTATGACAAGAATTCTTTGACACAAAAAGATAAGGGAGAAAAAAATTAAACACCCACCAACATATAACGCTCTTACAGGAAGTGGAATATCATTGTTAATCAAAAAGTAGAATTGCTTTTTAAAACATTTCCATTATGAAAGAATAATTCAGAGCAATTACACTAGGCAGAATAAGTAGCCTGGTATTTTGTGGATTAATAGCTTTTTACATGTTTTGCCCAAGACTGTCCTACCTTCTTAGGAGCACTTCAATATAAGATAGAGCCTTATTTCTTAAGTGATCCAAATTTATGTGTACAGTAGTCCCACAGAGAGAGGAATCACATGGTGTGGAAAAAATCCACAGCATGAGGTCCTTCAACCCCCAAAGCAGATACAGCAGCTGTTGAAGGCATAGCTCGCTCTCGGTGCACAGCGCACAGACCAGAGCGCAGGCCAGGCTCAGCACTCTACTGTCAATGTCCAAAATATGTATGTATGTTCCAGCGAAGGAACCATCAGAGTAGGCTAATTGTGTGATCCTCAGTTAGGTGCCCTTAAGACACAGGCAATAGTTTTCAGTCATAACACTCTCAGGAATAATGAAGATTAACCCACTTTAGGAATGTCTTGTAATTCTTCTGGACTGTTAATGGAAAAACAATAGGGAAGAAAACACAGGAAATTCAAATGTGTATTTTTATGCTTTCCAAATATAAAGTTTGAATTTTAAACTGAGCTCCATCAGACGTACTACACAACAATCTTCCCCTACAAAAAAACAAAAAGCCAAAAGAGGGGGAAAATTCTTCTGCTGCTGAGTGTTCTTTTGCTATCCCTGTTTAAGTGGAAGCAAGAAAAGTTGAAAACCTACATCTGCAGAAAATGCTTGCCAAAGAAAGTTGTATCTACATTACAGCATTGCTTTATATTTCACAATCAGAGTAATCTGAGTATATAAGAAAGGATGGGACTCCTGCTATTCCATATATGATATGGAATAGCAACTGCTTTCTCTAAAATCAAGCTATAAGTGGTTCCCTTTACTTTCAAAAAGTTGGAAGATAGTGCATTCGCTTTATTATAATAACCTACTATATCGAACAAGAAGACTGAAACCAATCTCTCCCACCTTCTAGAAGAACATGTTACCTAATGCTCTGAGATCAAGCAAGTGTTTGAAACAAATCAATTCTTTTCATGTATGAATTTTGTGCAAACATACAAATGTATAGTGCTAGACAGAAAATGCACATGGGCAAAAGAATAAATAAATATTTAGCCCAGCAGGAGCTCAGCTGCAAGACAGCTCTATTCCTGCTCTGACAACTGTGATATCATTTTGTGAAGGCTATTTTGTGTAAAATGCAGAAACAACTTTCAGAGGGGGAACTGAATTTAGATTTCTCCTACCAAATCTGAACTATTCAAACCCCAGGTTACATTTTTATACTTCCTACCCTGCTTTATGAATCTTACTTTGGCTTTTATTGACAAAGGTTTGTCAGTTTTTCCCTAAGTCCTCCCATCCACCACACAGGATGTCCTGCTATCTGTCTCAAACTCTGGTCTCAGCCTGTGTGCTAGAAAAGTTAGGTTCTGCATCACCTAAATGCCGGATTCTAAATCTTTGTCTGGATCTGCTTCAAGGGAATGTCCTTAGATCATAAACAAACTCATAGCAAATAGGAAGATGAAGGTTTATGTTTTAGACAAGAACTAAAACAACACACACCTTTCATTGTTGACTTACTAGTAAGTAAGGGTTTATAATTTTGAAGCTGAAACGAGAGCTGACTATAAAATATTTACCTCTTAGAACATGCTTTGTCTTCCAAAATTGCATTGAACCTTCAGATACACTGAAAGAATATTGTATACTACAACATCTAAGTCCTTGCTGGTTACAGCGCAGGGAATGTTCTTCAGTGCAATGCTGTTCTTTGATATATCTGAGCAGTCACGTCCTCTGCATATCCATTCCAATGCTTCCACAACAGATTACTTCAATCCCAAGAAAACACTTGCGTTCACCACTGCAGAGTGGCACAAAGAAAATTGGAAACTGCAGCTACACTGACAAACACCAGAGGAGACACTAAGTACAGAAGGATATGAATATATGAATGGTGAATTATCTTGAGACTGTGATAACTTCTATTTATTTTATTAACTTTAATTAGAAGGCAAATTTCAGAATTACTACATTTGAAAAGAAAATAAAGAGGTAAAATGCAAAACTCATCCTTTCAACTTAAGTGAAACATAGTACCTTGGAAACCTAAAGATTAATTCCAAGAAATATAAAATTGCACATAAAGTAAATTGTAGTCTCAAATAGACAATTATTAAAATAGAATTTTTTTAACAGTATGTATATACACACATTCACATATGACTTTTTCTAATAACCTATTCAAAGGTATCAGTGCTTCACAGAAAATAAATTTCCAGCAAATAACTGCACAGCTACACCTCAAGCACCAAATGTTTTCTGAAAAAAACCTAGCCCTCCCCTTTTATCAAAATGCAGTTTCATATTATCATTGAGGTACTCTGAACTTTTCTATTCAGCATTCACAAGGAAGTAGTTTGAAGCTTTGATTACCTTTGCAAAACCAGTTCTCAAAATAAAAGGATACACTATAACATGAAAGTACAAAACCGCTGATAAAAGATATTTATTTCAGCAGACTTGACTGCACCAATGATCAGTTCTCTAAAATACATGGATACCCTGTATCCTTCAATCCCTTAAAAACTACCCCAGCTATGTGTTGAACATTACCTTTTTTCTCCATTCTCTCTTATCAACATC
This sequence comes from Serilophus lunatus, assembly GCA_013399895.1. NCBI lineage: Eukaryota > Metazoa > Chordata > Aves > Passeriformes > Eurylaimidae > Serilophus > Serilophus lunatus. Next base: position 11,782 of record VXBA01002926.1, on the reverse strand, counting down.
AAAACCTAGGAAAAGAACTTCATCCACAAAATATTGGATAAACACTGTGAAGTTCAAAACTTAATGAGAATTAGTCAATGAAAATTGCTGCAGGGTAGACTTGCCTGCAATTTTCCATGCCATCCATTTCAGATGATCTGGCAACATTTGGTCAATTGCTCTTGTGCATATTGAAAACTCTGAACCAAAATGCAACTAGACACAGCTTTAGTTATTTCTGTTGTGCTTGAAGAAAATTAGACATTTTGAAATGCTGATGAGGCCCTAGAAGATGAGAGACTGCTAAAATTAGGAACTCAAAATACATTCAATTAAGATATTCTGAAGTTTCTTATGTAAAACTTTATTTCTTAAGTAACAGAATGCTAAAAATACAAAAAATCACAAACATAATCTTATTAATTTTATTTGACTAGAACTCAAAAAAAGGAAGTAATCTGTAAGATACTTTCAATGTATTTTTTCCAGTTCTGAAAAGAATGGATGAAAAAGTGAAATTAGCAAACTTTTCATTTTAAAGTAGAAAATCTCAGCCCAAAATGTTAAAAAAATATCATTTTGCTGTTTTCTAATATGAAAAAAAAAGATTTATATATTCCTAGTAGGAATATTTAGCATTGTCTTATCTAGGATGTTTATTCTCAGATGATTAAATAATAAATTTTAAAATCCTTACTACAATATCCCTTGGGTGCCTTTACTTTCTTTGTCTCCTATAGAGTTGTGAGATCCAATAGGTGTTGTATCTTCTTCTTTTGACATGTATATCTAGGGTTGAAGATTGGATACCAGTGAGATGTAATTTCATCTTGTAGTGCTACCATTGTATATCAGGTAGTAAACTGAAGATCGAATAATTTCTCTGGGATGTAAAGGATGAAAAAACTATTCTGAATATCATAGTTATCAAATGACTAGGTCTTGTTGGCTGGATACTTTTGTATTTCCAGCTAGATTCTACCATAAAGTTCAACATGGATCTGCATATTTTCCTAGAAGATGTTACTAGGCAGATTTTCAGGACTGACAAATCTATATATCTTTATGAAATAAACAGTCAAGAAAACTATGATTTGGTTTTTTTATGCATGTGGCTTTGCCATTAATATTGCATAGAAGACAATTTCCATTATACTCATGCATATCCTTGAATAGTAGTCTTCATTCTTTAACACCCATTGCAGATTTTATTGGGATTTCAGGAAGGGGGGGAAAGGCTGAAATAATTTAACATTCAAATAAAACTGACCTGAATTACACTATTATATTTTCACTGAAAACAAAAATGTGGCCAAGACAAGAAGGCAGAGTATGACAATAATGATATTCATGTGAGTAGAATCAATGCATCATGTTGTCATAAAACTGGCATTTTCATTTCTCACTCCCACAGACATAAAATAGCAGCATCCAATATGCTGTCAAGGTACTGCATATCCGTGGTAAAATGCATTCGAGCTTTCAGATGTGAAAAACATATGACTGTTTCAGAGTGTCTTAGGAATGCTCTAAAAGTAGACAGAAATATTTGAAGTATATTAGACAAATTATGCTTGAAGAAAATACACGAATGTATTGGGAAACAATAATAAGTAGGAAAGAAATCTGATTTTGCACTTGCTTTCCCTAGGCTAAACTTCTGATGCAAATGAAGAAAACCAATAAGCCTTATACATCTGTTCTAAAACAGTTTACTTCTTTTGTTCTCTATACTCATTCTCTCAGACACTGAATTATAAGGTGAAAATCTTGATCTTTAAGAACCACTATACTGAAGAAGTCCAAAACCTAACTAGCAAGTCTCAATAAGTTACAATATTTTTTCATTTATTATCAAAAATTGTCTGATTTTTTCCACTGGAGCAGAGAAAATGGTTCCAAGAAAATGAAACCAACTAAAAAATGCAGGAAGGGGAAAAATACAGGAAAATAGTTAGTTCAGTTTTACTTTTTAGCTATTCAGTTTGTACACTGGGCAGGAAATAGTGATTCATATCCATTGACATAATGAGCAATAAAGTATCCAAAAATGCTGAAATTTTCTCAATGTCAATCAACATCAACAACTTTATCTTGTATTGATTTTCTTATATAGATGAAAATCCACTTATTAAAACTGAGCTATATAGTTTCCCTTTGACCTCAGGCAACAGACTCAGAACACACTAATGTAATTTATGGCATAAAATGTGGCCAACAGCACAGTTTGCGTGATGTTACAATTACATCATCTATAACTATATCCTTTTGTTAGAACAAGTTCAAATTCCTTGTTCTTGACCCCAGTGACCCAAATTACTCATCCTTAACCTATAACTTTGGCCTTATCTTCTTCCGTGTGCTAGGGACATGAGTTCAGCACTGCTTTAATTTTCTTCTACCATTTTATTTTCATGCTCTTTTCAGCTCTCTCACATTCATGGGATGGCATCTAAATTCCTATTTACAGACTTTGTTCTTTCATCTTTCAAATAACTTCTAAAACCTTTCTCCTAAAATCTTCCATTAAAGGAACTAATGTACTCAGCAATCAAAAATGCAGGCATATCTGACAGCTAATTACATAATACTTTACAAAAGTTACAATCACATTTCTACCTTTTTTTGGTTTATTTTCTCCTCCTCTGGTGTCACATCTGAGTTTAAACTAAAACATCTTCTTGGTGGGAAACTTTCCATTAGCTGCTTCATCATTAGTTGTCTCCACTCAAAACCAAAATAATTTGTGTTTCCTGAAGACACTTCAATATTTAGTCATTCCAAAGTAAGGAAGAAATTAAGGAGGATGACAAGTATTTTCTTACAATGGAGACTCAATCCTTAGATAATATTATGGGGTGTAATTCTGAAACTCCCCCTAAACCAGTGCTTATCCATAAAATATACTCTTTCAACTAATAGAAAACACCAATAATTCAATTTCAAGAAAAAGCCTAAAAATTAAAAGTGTGGCATTATAGAGTAAGAAGAATTCTATACGACATCACCATCTGAATGAAGTATCAGATTATTAAAGAATGTCTGATATCCATACATATTCAGCATTAAAAGAAATGCAACAATTTATCCCACCCAAAAAGAGATGCCTGAGGCAAAATGAATCACAGTTTGAAAGATGACTATATTTTTATTATTTAATATGTGATTATATTTTTATTGAAATGGGATTGGATAACCCATTTGATACTACAGCAATCAAGCAGAAAATTGTGGCTTTTTCAAGGTCAATGGCTAAATGTTTTATATTGAACCAAAAATATTAAAATCCAACTACATGGCAGCATTCATATTCTACCATGTATTTATGTCAGATATTGTAAATCCTTGCCTCTTTAGAGAAGTATGTGATTTTTTAAAATAAAAAGGTAATAATTTTTGATGCTGTTAAAATGGAGTGAAGTGTTAAGGTACTTATGTATCTTGGGGGCACAGGAACAGGCAATTCCCAAATGTCAGAAGTCAAGCAGGCAAGGCAGAAGGCTGACTTGGAACCTACAAGCCTGTCAGCCTTACTTCAGTTCCTGACAACCTTAAGAAGAAGATTATCCTGGGAGGTATTGAAAAACACTTGAAAGACAACACAGTCATCGGTCACAGCCAGCATGGTCTCATTAAAGGGATGTCTTGCTTATCAAACCTGATTTCCTTTTACAACAAGGTGACCCACCTAGCTGATCAAGGGAAGCCAGTTGATGTCATCTTTTTGGATTTCTGTAAAGCTTTCCATACTGTCTCTCACAGTGTGCTTCTGGACAAAGAGTCCAGCAGAGAGGGGGACAAACACATCATTTGTGGGTGAGCAGTTGGCTCAGGGATCAAGCATAGAGGGTAACAGAGAAGGGGGTGACATCAGACTGGTGACCTGTCATGAGTGAGGATCCATAGGGCTTCATCTTTTAGTCCCTGTGCTCTTCAACATCTTCATAAATAACTTGGACACAGGACTGGAAGGGATACTGAGCAAGTTTGCAGATGACATAAAACTGGAAGGAGATGTTCACTCCCTTAAAGGCAGGGAGATCCTGCAGAGAAACCTCAACAAATCAGAGGACTGGGCAATCAATAACTATATTAACTATATAAAAAAAAGGAAGTCCTGGATTCTACAGCTGGGATGGGACAACCCTGGATGTATGTACTAGGGAATGAGATGCTGGAAAGCAGTGCCACAGAAAGGGGCCTGGAGGTCCTGGTTGATGGCAAGTTGAATCTGAGTCAGCAGTGCCCTGGCACTCAACAGGGCCAACCGTGTCCAAGGGGGACATCAGGCAAAGTGTCGCCAGCTGGTTGAGGGAGCTGATTGTCCTGCTGTGCTCTGCTCTGCTCTGCACTGGTGTGTCCTCATCTGGAATATTGTGGCAGTTTTGGGCACCACAATATAGGAAAGATATTAAGCCATTACAGAGTGTCCAAAGGAGGGCAATCAAGATGGTGAAGGGCCTTGAGGGGAAGCCATATGAGGAGTGGCTGAGGTCACTTGGTCTGTTCAGTCTGGAGAAGAGGAGACTGAGGGGAGACCTCATTGCAGTTACAATTTCTTCATGAGGGGAAAAGGAGAGGCAGGCATTGTTCTCTTCTCTGTGGTGACCAGTGACACAATGCAAGGGAAGGACCTGAAGTTGTGAAGAGGGGTTTAGGTTGGATATTAGGAAAAGGTTCTTCCCCCAGAGGGTGACTGGGATCTGGAACAGGCTCCCCAGGGAAGTGGTCAAAGCACCAAGAATGACAGAGTTCAGGAAGTGACTGGACAATACTGTCAGGAACACAGTATGACTCTTGGGGATAGTCCTGTGCAGGGTCAGGATTTAGCCTCAACAATCCTCATGGGTCTCTTCCAACTTGGCATGTTCTGTGATTCTGCGTAGTGAGAGGGAGCAGAATGTAACCTCCATATTTCGAAGGGAAACGGTCATTCATCCTTTACACCATTCATACACACAGAAATCCAAAGGGCTGGGTGGAATCCACCCAATGGTACTAAGGGAGCAGGTAGAAGTGCTCACCAAGACATTATCCATTTTTTTTGCAGTCCTGACTAACAGAGGAGGTCCCAGTTGAGTGGAAAGTTAGCAAAGTGAGATCCATCCACAAGAAGGGCCAGAAGGAACATCCATGTCAGATTGACCTTGGTGCTGGGGAATTACCTTGAGTGCCATCACACAGCACATGCATGACAACCAGGGGATGAGGCCCAGACACTATGCATTTCTCTATGCATGTAACTATTTTACAGTATTCTTGGATGGTTAATTATGGTATTTAAATTCCAGATAAATTTGTTTTATAAAAATCAAATTCTCTCTTCTTTTATGAATATAGCATAAGAAATAATTTTGAGGCAAATTAAGGAAATTTTTTAATATTTTTCCTCTTTTTAAAATTACTTCAGATGTTCAGTGTTTAGAATTCACTGGTAGTTATCTGTGTGCAATATAATCGTGTACCAGTCTGTTTTCAAATGTGCCATAGGCTGCAAAATATGTATGTGATGTGTTCACATTTTTAACAAAAACTGAAATTATAAGAATTGCTCTCTGTAAGGCAAGCGAAGATGGTTTTGGAATTCCTTGAATCCCTGGCTGGTTATTCCCTGATTTAGTATAGATGAAGCATAATTTATAGACATAGAAATGATATAGCCATTTTTTGTCATGCTTTATATAACTGAATGAGTAAATGAAAATAAGAAGACATACAGTGTTTCTTATGTTTTGTGAAAACCTATGGCACATGGATTCCATATGTGAACATCTCAATTCTGCTTTTTTAGAAGTATTTCCTCTGAAACCAGTGATAAAACACAAGCTAGCTGCTATAGTAGACACCTTAGAGAAATGGCATTGGTAATACAGGGAATTAATTTTTTGGCTGGCTTTGCTTCACTAAAGAAAAGATGAAAACAAATCTGTAGCTTTTATTTGAAATGGGACTGGAATACATGTTAACAGAAATGCTAGGTATTCTCCAGAGATGTCAGTGATCAAGAAGTATATACCACACCTTCTGCAGGATGCAACCTTAGGAGATGCCAGGATGATGATAGAAACTTGGATAGATGAGAAACTCTTGGGTTACAAAAGTGAAATCTTTTTTGACAAGGAACCTTGAATCATTTTAAAATTTGAAAACTAAGCACAATCAGTACACTTTTGCTCTAAATATATTGCAGGTATAGAATTCTTACTTTTCTGAAAGCTAAAGGGCAAAATAAAGATATATGTGCCAGGCTCTTGCATATGCACCACCAAAATGTACTGTTTAAGTTCTTTCCAGGTATGCTACTATTATTGTAAATACCAGGATAACTCCAGTAAGTTCATGATAAATTCTGCCACCAAATTTACATTCTGAAATTCTCTAATTTGTCATTAATTTCAAAAGTGTAACAAGCTCAACTGCAACAGGATGTTCTTTCCCTAGTAGTTTATTTTTTCCCCACTCTTACTATTCACCTTGGAACCTGCTAGTAAATTTATAACAGCACATACTGTGGCCTGGCTGCCTTCTGCATTCTGGCTCTTGTATATTACAGTGGTGTAATTTTCATTTCACTTTATTCCAATTAAGGTCATGTGCATTCTGGTTTAAACCACATAATTTGTCATGTCATAATCCTGCTTCGATTGACCTTGATTTATTTGCCCTATTTATTTCTTTATACTGTCTAAGATTTTGGAACAAAAACTACAAAAATTATCTGTGATAGTAGTTTCATGTTCTGTGAGTTAGTGCTACTCAAATCTTCTATTCTATATTCTTTCCTTCCTTTCTTTTCCTCCCTTCCCTCCTTCCCTCTTTCTTCTTCCTTTTAATTCCTTCCCTAAACCTGTGGAGTCTTCACACAAAGAGAACAACAGAAAATCAGCAGCTGCACTATATTTCTCAGGTCCATGTTAAGAATGCAGAAAATTATGAAATCCACAGACTGAATTATAAAATTTGCCTTTACAAAGTTTTTAACTTATAAAGAAAAAAACCCAGATGAAACATTATGTTACTGATGTACCAGTTGGAGTAAGCTATATTCAGTCACTTTAAAAACTCATTGCTCTGCTTACATTGTGTTCAATTTTTTTGTATTTCCAAGCTAAAGCAGTTTGCCCTGTTTATATGGAGCGAAGCATTACAGAAGAAGGCTTGTCTTCCCTTTATCTTTTCTATTCTCTGTTTTGATATTTCTGGGTATGACAGACACCTCAATCCCTACAGCACAATTTTACATTGTTTAGGTAACTGAAGTCAATGACAGCAAATCCAAATCATGTTCCATTTTCAAAATGTTTTCTCATCTCCACTATTACTGCTTTCTGCCAGCTTGTCTCCTTCAGCACATTGATCACTGTTTTAGCAAAGTGCTATAATTTTGTACATTGTACTTTTGGAAATCATGTTAATCAGCACTTGGCCCAAGAATAACTGAGTCAGATGGGAAGAGGAAAGAAAAGCAATTGAAAATTACATGCTGTATGGCTATTTATACGATACTTAAAAAATTCAGATGAGTTATGTACCACTATTTTTTTCTGAAGTTCATAGAAATTATCAGTCTGACATTACTTTATAGTAAATTGCATTACATTATTAAAAAATGTAATTGGGTCCTAAAGGAAAACACTGAATGTTCTTCTATTTTGTATACAGCACACTAATCATGATTTTCAGTTTTAAAATATTTTTAATGCTTATTAGAAAATCATTCACAAATTTCTACTATAAAATTTAATTTTCAACACCTCTTCAGGAAATGAATCAAAATAAAGATAAAATTAATTCAAATTACTAAAGGAACCAGAAACAAAGAAAGAAATAATAATTTAAGGCTGATGAATGCCTTAAGTTGAACTAGATGATCATTTCAAATACCTTCCAATTGGAACTATTCTATTTTAAAATTAATATGAATAATCTAAAGTCGATATATACAACACACAGTGTAACAAAGACAAGGTATTTTCTCTAATACAACTTAAGGAAAGCAGAGACTATCAAAGTATCTTTGCTTTAAACAATTTTTTCATATTTTTATCATAAAATTTACAGCTTTAAGGTGCATATATAGTGCTAATTCAATGAATAACATGTGGACGTTTTTTCAGGTCATAATATTTCCACTATAGAAGATACATCAACCTACATCAGCCTTAGGTAGTTTTATTTTACTGAAGTGCTTCTCCTGACTCAAGAGGTCAGTGCAAAATCAGACAAAAGCCTACTGGGAGTCAAGTTTTGGGATCTTCCCTTGAAAAGAGGCCTGCAACACTCTACATGCTGGAGCAATGACATGAGTGTGCATGTGCTCCACAGAGTGATCTGCACTGGTTGCCCAATTTGGTGCTCTACAAGTTCCTCATGAATGGCAAAAGAGGCACAGACATTGATCTCTTCTCTGTCGTGAGCAGTGACAGAACCCAAGGCCTGAAGTTGTGTTGGGCGGGGTTAGGTTGGGTATTGGAAAAAAGTTCTTTCCCCAGAGGGTGATGGGACGCTGTAACTGGCTCCCCAGGGAAGTGGTCACAGCACCAAATGTGTCAGAGTTCAAGAAGTGCTTGGATGATACTCTCAGGCACACGGTGTGATTGTGATGGTCCTCTGCAGGGCCAGGAGCTGGGCTTGATGATCCTTGTGGGTCTCTTCCAATTCAGGATATTCTATGATTCTAATTTGTCGTGAGATAGCAGACTCACTGCCATGCCATTCAAACATGTCTGCACACGGTGCTGAGGGCCACTCTCACTCACAGGTCAGAAATTCATCTTTTCTGTTTCAATAAATTATTTCAGCTGGTTTTTTTTTTTCAGCTTCTTTTTCTAAGGAAAGGTGTGGGTTTAAAAGGAAATGCTGCACTTAGATTGTCCATGAGGGCAGTACTCAGATATTTGGTGTGTCTGCAAGGATGGTTTAGTAATGTCTTTGTGATTGCTGTTGAAACTACAGTTGAAGACTGGTGATGTCAAGACCACAAAAAAGATAAGATGATTCATTAAGGTAATATAAAAAGACCAACATACAAGGTTTTCACAGAAACTGAATTTCGGATTGGACAAAGTGACAATTGTTGAAAATTGCCCCTGTCAAAGAGTCAAAATAGCAATCAGCTTGAAGCTCATCTTAAAAGGTATTCAGGAAAGGAATATTTCTTTGAAAACAGAGCAAAGTCACACCAGAAAATGAAAAAGGAAGAAAGAAAAAGTGCTCTGCTCAAATAAGTCTCTTATGAAGATGAAATACTCTGGGATTTCTTAGAAGATACAATTTCCTTGAATTTAATACTACTTTCACCACAGTAATAAAGGACGCAGCAATATGTTTCAGCTAAAATTCTTTGGAAAAGGGAATTCCAAAATTTGACTAAAAGTTGGTACATAAATATAAATACAGATAAATACAAAGATAGTGATAAATAATACATATGTGCATGTATATAAATATATATTGATGCACACATATATGCAGAGCATAAACCACTTGAAATGGCCATAAATATTCTGCAGTTTAGCGACATAAATTAACTACCAGATATAATTTGTAACATTCTACAGTATTTCAGATGAACACTGCATAAAAAAATTAGACTGTTTGTCTTCTCACAGACAGCATTGGTTACTGAATACATTTCACAAAATTTATAAAACTAATTTAATTCTCTAAACAATATAGAAGTTCTTTTTCTGAATATCAAATCTCATGCCTGTTTTTTCTTATTTTACTGATCAAAATAAGATATCAAAGTTCTCCTGTTTTTCACCAAAAAGCTAAAGAGATTCTAAATTTCATTCTGTCTAATGCATTACCAACAGAATTGCTTTTTAAATTATAGTCACTTACATGACAAAATGCTCTGAACTCCAAGTACTTTTCAAGTGTCAGCAACAGAATAATTTGAAGTTAATGTGGATGTCCAGACATAATTCACCAACTAAATTTAACTTACAAGACCTTTAGGAAATACAATTCACAAGAAGAATTAAATTTGACTCCGATAGCCAGGACTGATATTGCAGGATATTATTTAAAGTAATTCCATAATTTACTTGTTACAGTGTCCTTTAGCTAGACAAGCAGTCATTAAACAAGATATATACACATTTAAAGAACAGCAATGTTCTAAACACTGAAACAGTACAGAAGATTACAATTCTGACAAATATTTATTAAAGTCTAACATAAAAGTACACATCTACTTATTTATGTTGGACATATTAGTATGCATGTATGTATCACAGCATCACAGTATCACAGTATCAGCAAAGTTGGAAGAGACTTTAGAGATCATCAAGTCCAACCTATAATCTAACAGCAACCCACCATCTAAACCATGGCACCAAATGCCTCACCCAGCCTACTCTTGAACACCTCCAGGGTAAGTGACTCCACCACCTCCCTGGGCAGCCCATTCCAATGGCGGATCACTCTTTCAGTGAAGAATTTCTTCCTAAGATCAAGTCTAAACCTCCCCTGATGGAGCTTGAGACTGTGCCCTCTTGTGCCTGAGAGAAGAGATCGAACCTTGCCTGGCTACAACTTCCTTTCAGGTAGTTATAGACAGCAATAAGTATACCCTTGAGCCTCCTCTTCTCCAGACTAAACAACCCCAGCTCCCTCAACTGCTTCACCATCCTCGTTGCCCTTCTCTGAACACATTCTAATAACTCAACATCTTTCTCATACTGAGAGGCCTAGAACTGGACACAGTATTCAAGGTGTGGCCTAACCAGTGCCAAGTACAGGGGAAGGATAACTTCCCTGGTCCTGCTTGCCACACCATTCCTCATGCAGGCCAGGATGCCATTGGCCTTCTTGGCCGCCTGGGCACACTGTCCCATCCACCAGCACTCTCAAGTTTCTCTCTGTCTGCCCCCTCTCTCTTAACAGTAAATTAACACTATCTTAATAGAAAATGTGAAAGTTGAAATAGTGTTATTGGAAATTGGCATTTGTCGTATTGGAATAGGTACACCTTTTCTTTATGTCCCTACAAACTGTCTAAACTAAAAGAGATATAGCCTACCAAAGTTTCAAAAATGTTATTACATTCCAGTTTTAATAAGAATATATTTAATTCTCTTCTTCAATGCTGCTAGAATAATTTGGCAAATTACCTTTGTAAAACACATTTCTTTGTAAGTGATAATTATCTTAGTGTCAGTAAAACTTAACCTGTTACAAGATGTTGGAATGACTAATTACCAGATACTACTCTGGTAGATAAATATTAAGATTTATTTTCCTTTAATTGAGATTCTTGTGTTGCCTTTTGCAATTTAACTTAAAGGAGGTAAGGATGTTTTAGTAGACTTATCATGCTTTGGTTGCTTTATAAAACAGATTAAATCGTTTGGGGATTTATATAGTTCTTTCTTGTATTTTTGTAGGGAAATGCCAGTGAATGCTTTTTGTAGGCCACAGATGGCAAGCGGAATTTAGGACCCAGGAGCTGAAGAAGGAGCCGAACCGAAAGTGAAAGGACTGACCATGCCATGTAAGGAAGATGCTTGTACAACACAGCAGTGTCTGATTGGACGAGAGAGAAGTGATATGAGAGCTGCTTCTCAGTGGATGCTGACATTTGAACTGTCCTGTGCTGAAAGCCTTAGCTATAAATTGTGGTCAGAAAAGTATAAACTGTATGTAGACTATAAAAAGGTATTCTTGTAAACAATAAACGGATTTCTCCTTTGACACTACATCTGTGTGGTCGTGTGTCTTTGGGGGGACCCGGGTAGCCACAAATGGCTCCCACAACGTGGGAGGAATCTTTGACCTGGACGTCGGGATAGACGAC
>VXBA01002925.1:155259-195132 GCA_013399895.1 Serilophus lunatus | reverse complement strand
TCTGGGGACACCCCGGAGCAACCGGCGCTGCCACTTCCAGGGATCCCCCCCAGAAGGGACNCGGGGTGCCCCCACGGCCACGCTCTCAGGGCTGCTGTCCACATCGAGACCAGGGGACCCCGTGCTGGCCCCCTCCCCAGGCAGGGGCAGGGGGGTTCTGTAAATACCGGCGGGCCAGATTGAGGACCCTAGGGGGCCGTATCCAGCTTGCCGGCCATAGTTTGAGGACCCCTGTCTTAGTAGCTTCTGCTGGTATATACATCAGTAGGCTTGAATATATGGCTTTTCCTTAGGTGGATTTCAGCAGAAATTAATTATTATTTATAAAAATTGGGAAAGAGCAATCACAATCATCCAATGTCATTTTTCCAATTTTTTCAACATAATATCTCAGCATAACTGAATATGAAGAACTACTCCTTTTCCTTCTCTTGGTCACTGTGGAAACTCTTATTTGTCAGGGAAAAAAAAGGGAAAAAAATCTAGACACAGCAGCGTGTCCTTTAGTAATACATAGGTTAGGTGATGACTTTTTATTCCAGAGACCCAAATGCCTTCACATCCATGCAAAGTTTGGATCGATTCATTCAGGGTGAGAGGTAGTCTCTTCCCTTCCATTTGTGACCACAGAGCAGTGCCAGCATCAACCCTTGTTCTTCAGGTCACAATAGCAGCAGGACTCACTGGCTTTGGGCTATCAATTCCAATTGACATCAAAAGGGATGGCTGCAGCTCATCAATGTGATTACTGACCCATTTCTGGACAAAAAAAAAGAAAATATTGCTAGCTTATTCACAAAGAGCTGGGGTAAGAAAAGGAGGGAATTGGCAATGTTGAGATGTTTGGGATTGATTTTTTCCACAATTTTCATGTTTTCATTATTTGTTAAGAGGAATGCTTCCTCATATAAAACACCAACTGGTTCTTGTCTCTCCAGTCATGCTAGCATTCCTGCCACCAGTTTCCACCAGCCCACACATGCTTCCCAGCAGCCTTTCCTGCATAAGCCATGGTTTGTCATGGTTTCAATGCAAGCAAAAAAGAAAATGGCTGATCACTACTGCCCACTTAAAGGAGACATTATGTGTATTTTATGCTTTTCAATTGGCAGAAATTCAGAGAAGGAATTCAGTGATAGAGTAAGAATTTCATACATGATGGGCAATGACTTCTGGTGCCAGCTTTCACATCAAGGTCAGCTGAAAGAGAAGTGTTGGGTACAGGAGCTGAAAGGCTTGGTCGTGCAAGCAAGTTGTAAAATTAAAAGGAGAACAAAACTCCCTACACCTAAAATAATTGAGCCAGTATAAAACTCTTGTAATTCCAGAACAATAGCAACTGGGATCTGGTTAATATTCTGTTTTCACAGCCATTAACTCTGCAAGGACTTTTTCCTTCACAGCTGGACAGAAAGTGACTTGCATTTATGACTCCAAGGAGATGAGGAGCTCAGACTGTGAAACATACAGAGGTCTTTGTCATAGCAGAAAGGTAGGCAGACAGCATAGGGCTGTCTGTTTCTCAGGCCAGAATGCAAAGGCATTCAGCTGATGATTTCACAAGCTTTCGAGTCTTGACCTCAGCCGAATTACTTATGTCTGGGTATCCAGCCATATTGCCTTGACCTACCTCAAGCCCAGCAATTCATTCTGCTGGTTCAAAGACATCAAAGAGCAATTTGAAGACAGACTTTGCACAAGACATCGGTGTTTGTGCAGTCACCTCTTAGAAGCTAGCACCTCAGAGAAAGCTAGCAACCCACCCTATTGAGCAGTGACTCTTCCCCCACCTCCAAGGCCCCCATATTGATTTTCATATGCCCACATGAGGGACAAGCATTGTCACTGCAGCAGTTTGTCAATATCCATCTCTTCTCCAACCCAGGCCTGGCCCAGCACTACAGAAAGCTGTTGCTGGCCTTTACCTCCCCGGACAGCCTATCGCCAACAGCACTGCAGCTAGGTGCTTTCCTTGCCAAGGAAGGGTACAGTCATTCACTTTCAGGAGCGCACCAAATTGCAAGCTCCAAAACTGAATGTGTCTGGGGATTGCTCTCACACAAAAGGTGCCACAACAGAAAGCTGTTGCCAGCCTTCACTTCCTCTGGGCCAGGGGAGTATGGCCAGGCAGAAAGCCAGGCACTGTCTGGGATGCTATTAGTTCCCCTAATTTTCTGCATTTATACACCTATGCAGCTGCAAAAATTTTTGTCTCAGCATGCATAAGGAGGGCACGTACTTTCAACAAGTAGTTGGTTGTCTCTGACTATACCATTTCCCAGCCATGCTAAATTGCAAACCAAGCAAGTCCACAACTGTTTTGTGCTCCAGGGCCAATATAGGTTCTTGGCCTCCTGTCCAAACCCCAAAACTGAACCTCTCAAGAGGCATGTTACACCATTACATAGGAAAAACTGTGGTCAGAAGGTGATCAGAATAGAAACGCAATCAGACACCTATAAGCACAGCACAAACATGTATCTTGCACTCAAAACATGTTGTACTAGGAAAGAGAGGGAAAGGGAAGGTGAGAAAAGGAAAAAAAAATCTGGATACAAAAAGTTTTCAAGATAAATGAGAAATAATGCCCAGGGTAAAATAAATGAAAGAAAATTAACTATAGGATGAAATAGCTAATGGTACTTGAAGCAAGACATGATCAAGTGACAGTAAGAAAAGGTGACCAAATTCTGAGCCCGGTGAGACATATTTGTTAGGCAAAGCAAACAATTTGTCCATGTCTCATCTCCAGGGTCAAATTTTTTCATATAGCAAAGGAAATGTCACTCCCCTTCCGACAACTGGGATTTGAATAAACAATCTGGAACATACATGTATTATATATAAAAGTGTGTTGTCCTGGTTTTGGCTGGGATAGAGTGCATTTTCTTCTTAGCAGTTGGTACAGTGTTCCATTTTGATTTCAGTATGAGGATAATGTTGATAAAACGTGAATGTTTTAGTTTTTGCTCAACAGTGATTACTTTAAGTTAAGGACTTTCTGTTGTCTCGTGCTCTGCCAGCGAGTAGATGCAGCAGAATCCAAGGGGGGACCATGGCCTGGACAACTGATTCAGACTGGCCAAAAGGCCATTCCACACCAGAGAATATCATGCTCAGCAGCTGATTGCTGCTGGGGGACAGGCTGGACATTGGTCAGTGGGTGGCAAGCAATTGTAGCACATAATTTGTTCTTCCTCATGGGTTTTATTCCTCTGTCACTTCTTTCCATTACTATTGTAATAGTTGTTGTTAGTTATTATATTTCATTTTGTTGCAATTACTAAACTGTTCTTATCTCCACACAGGAATTTTATTTTCCAATTCTCCTCTCCACCATGGAGAGGATGGAGGAGTGAGTGAGTGGCTGCCTGGTACATAGTTGCCAGCTGGGGTTAAGCCACAACATGGGTGTGCAAATATAAATGTATAAATAGGTAAATGCTTGATGTATGTCTAGAGTTTGAACTTTTTCTATTCAATTTTTTCTTAAAAAGTTCAAGAGGTACCAGTCTGTCAGAGGGTTTTAGTTGTCTGGTGTTTTCTTTTAAAAGATGAGTAAAAGAAAGTGACTTCCTAGAAAAGTGTTTCAGATATATAATTGAACAATGTTAGATGCACATATTGTCAAGCAAAAAAAAAAAATATTTATGCAGGACCAATTCCAGTATCTAATACTGGTTCAGTACATAGATTACTGTGATCCTAATTTGTGTCAGCAGCTCAAAAACCAAGTCAAATTTTTAAAAACAAAGGAAATTCTGCTTAAATTAAACTCTCCCTTGTTAGTATTTAATGCCCAACTAAGCCAAAGAAGGAAGCAGTGGTAAAAGCAGTCAAATACCAATTATAAAGAATTTTTCTCAATTTATTCTGGGTAAAAGCTGTTTAGCTTGCTCTGACTGCTAAACCGATTAACCAGCAAATACAGCTCTCAAGTTAAAACTCCCTCTAATGGCAACTGGATAAAAGACAGTTTGAAAAAAATTAAAAGCATTTCACTGCATTTGAAACCTATTTTTCACAAAGAAAAACCTGGTTATTATGAATGCTTTTGAAAAGTGAAACTTTCGCCAGTGCTCAAGATTCTTCTGAATTGCAACAATTTTCTTACATTCCTGACATAAAATTTGTATGTGTTTTGCAAGGTGTGTTACGTTAAAATTTACATGCTAGATAAAAAGTTTTTTCTCCAACCTGTCTGTTGCTTTAATACAGTAGCTTAGAAAAGCATTCAGGACAAATGACTTCTCCCATCCATGAAAAGCGTCCTGTAATACCACTCCCAAGAGAAACACTAAACACTTTGAGAGATAGTTACAGAATCAGGAATTCACAGGCAAAATAACCATTTAACCTCTGCAGGGGGTTCAGTAAAATTAGAAAATATTACATTCTGCTCACAAGTACCAAACAGAAAATATTCCCAGAAGCCCATAAAAATTAAGAACAAACTGCAGCCTCTTTCAACTGCATAAGCACTGTCTGCAGGATTAAAATGTTAAGGAAGGTAGGTAGCCAAAGGATTATCAGTTAGCACTTGCTGTGCCAGCAGTAATGTATAGAGGAAAACTTACAAGTCATTATTTTAGAAAGTTTCAATCTCTGCCATACTGTGACATGGCAATGCCTTTTCCTCTAACCCTGAAGCCATTTCAGGTTCTCAGGTAAATTCTACTGGTTATTCTCCTTTATATCTGCCATCCTTGCACAAGAACACCGAGTTATAAAAGTGAGAGATCATTACTTGATTTCTTGCTGGCAGTGATGATTCTGTGCATCATTTTTACAGCCTGAAGGTTGTTTCAATTACCACAAGGCAAGAATCTCAGGCTCTCACTGATCAAGAGTGGAATATTTTCAGAATTATTTAAGGGACTGGAGATCCAAAGCGAGTTTAACAAAAAAAATAAATTTAACCATTTAACCAATTTTAAAAAGCAAACTTTTCATTCAAAAACTGAACTTTAAAAAATACTGACTTTTTAATCTAAAAGCTCACAAGAGCCATTCCCCTCAAAACCTATCCAGTAACTCTTCTGCTTTAGAAACAAAAGCTTTTATAGAGAGATGTGGAACAGAACAGTCCTTTACACTAGCATGTAAAAGCTCCTTCAAAATGTACAGTGTACGGAATCTCATCAAAACACCACTTAAGTAAATAAAAAGACTTGCAAATTCACACTAGCCTACATACACTGCTGTCGCCTCTTCTCAAAATTGTTGGAGGTTCAAAGCAGAAATGACCACTTACCACAGCAATGCAAGTAGTAAGTACAAATAGCAGAGAAAATAAAAAGTATATTCTGAAAGTAGGACATACTTGCCTGTGAGACACTAGAGACAAGACAGAGATCAGGCTATGCTTGTAACTGAACTCATTTTATTGAATGGCTTGAAATGCTGTTTAAAATAACAACACAACAACCTGGACATGCGGTTTCAATTTTTAAAAATTAAATATATTTTTTTTCAGAAAACATGCATATTTATGTAAATCACTTTGAGATAAGAGAAAGAACTACCATTTACAGGAAAAATTCCTATTTAAAAGTCTTTTAAGAGACAAGGCAGGCAGTAGCAATTCTGCAGAAGGCAAAACTTATTCTCTACTCTGAAGGTACAGTTTATTCATTGAGAGACATTAGTAACTGCACAAGAAGGTCGTTTAAGGATGGATTCAACTGAAAATGACAGTGGCTCAGTTGCTGTAAGTTTTGTTGTGGCCTGTTTGGCCCCGAAGAAGTCTTTTGCACATTTGTCTACAGTAAACTTGTAATTTTGGTTCTCTTTAACAGCACACTCTCTGTATTTCTTAGAAGAATCTTCAAAAGCCTCTTTCACAAATGACGTTCTTAAGTCTCTTCCTGATCTGTCAGGAAATGTCTGCGGGAACAGTGACTGAAATGGACTGTATTTGAGTGGTGGAGGAGGTTTGGTACTGGTTTTGCTTACCTTGCTTAACGTCTGTTCCTGAGGAGACAGAGAATCCTTATCAGAAATCTGCGAAAAAGTCCTTTTTGGAGGAGAGAAAGCTGACCTCTCACGAGCTTCCTGAGGAAGGCACGGTATTTCATTACGTGACTGCTGAATGTCTTGTGTGTGAGTCAGAACAAGTGAATTTTCCAGTTTTGGAGGCAAGATGTCGTGCTCTGTGTTTGGACAGTCTTGATTTTCTGAGACCTTGGCATCCCACCCTGCCCCAGGTTTGAGAGCTTGGACAGTTGTAGCATTTAACAGGCATTGCTGGTAGAGAAGAGCATCACTAATGGGACCACATTTTGGCCACACTAAAAACCTAGAAGAGAGGGGATACTGCCTGTAGGAAGTAGCTACACTGACATTTGAAGAAATCAGTTCCATGTTTCTGGATCCTGAATACTGCATTGTTAGATCAAGGCAGGTGGGTAAAAAATTGCAAAACTCTTTGTTTGGAGTATCAACTTGAATAGTATTGAAGGCTGTTTTATATGAGTTGTATTCAGCTCCACGCACTATGCGGTTAGGGAGAAAGAGGGCAGCTGCTTGTGTAGCTTCCATCATCTCTCTCTCTTTATACTCTCTCTCTAACATAATGTTCTCCAACTCTTTATCAGCAAAAGCCCGTCTCTTTCTCATCCTGTCACTTACAGGGGGTGGCAAGGCTGAATTCCCTCCCAGGTAAGGGTCTGTTGGAATAGGGCGGTAACCTAAAACAACAAGGTAGCATTAGGAAGGAAGCCACATAAGAAACACATGAAAGCTGTGTTTGTACAAGGGCTCCATTTGGAGCCAGTCCCATCAAGGACTGAGCACTTGCCACAGACCCTGGACACCATCAGCTCCCAGAGAAATCACTGTGACAGAGGCTTAGCAATCTGCACCATCAGGCATGTTCAATACGAGTTCCTTTACGGAGTTAAGCAAGCCCTGCCCCTCTGACATGTGTAGTATCCTTCAAAGCTAAGTGACTTTTTAAAAAGCAGTTCCAAAAGAACAGATCAGGCGACAGGAAAAAAATAAGAATTAAAAAAACAAGAGCTCTGCTGTGTTATGACTGCTATTCAATCATGCAGCTTAAGGAGATAACCATTCACTTTTAACACATAGGGAAAGCACTCAAATATTTTTTCTTATTTCTTCCAAACTAAAAGGAAACTTAAATAAAACACAAAAATCAAATTTCCAGCATATTAAGCTACTAAGCCACTTGGATTCATTTAATGTAGCAGATAAGGTCAAATCCTCTTTGCTCTACCTAGACAAGTAATCCCATTGAATTAATGGAACTACTTACATGAATAAGGAGAACAGGGTTTTACCTATTTTCACTCCCATTCCTCTTACACGGTTTCCCTCTTTCCAAGGAAGATATCTATACCTACAGCTGATGCCTTTTCTATTTTCTAAAGATGAATCGTTATGTTACACACATTTCTACAGACGGTAGAAAATTCCAAGGAGAACTAGGAGAAAAGACAAAGACAGTTAAGATAGATTAGAGGAAAGAATACAGAAGAGTTTAAAAGAGTGAACTGTAGAAAATTAGACATTTCTAAGAGGACAAAATTTTAACCAATCTTGCAAAGGCAAAGAAAAGAGCTATTTTGGAAAAAAAAAAAAAACAGAATTGAGAAGTGCTTTACATGCGTACATTTTGGAAAGTAATTAAAGCAGACAGAAATAAATTTGTGAACGATCCTAAAAGGGAGGGGGAAATAAAAAAACATACCCTCTCCCTAAAATATCCACCCATTAAACATCATTCTTCCAGTGTTAACACTTTCTACAGGAAAAAAAAATTGCTAAGTGATAATGATAATGTCAGAAACAGTGCCACTGTGTCAGGCGTTCAGATTAAAAAAAAAAATCATTGATTGACTCATTTGCTGATAAAAATACCCGCAAATAAATTACCCTGCACTGCAGAACGCTGCTGGGTAGTCATGTAAAATGAACGTCAGCTTGTAACAGTAACTCTCAAATTTCAAAATACTTGCTAGCACTTCAGATATCGTCTTAGGCGGAGAGGGCAAAGAACTGAAATTCTGCCACATTAATTCCAGCCCCGAAGGACAGGAGCCTTAGCCGCCCGGCACTGGCAGCGGGACGCGGTTTAACGCCTATTTCGGGAAATGATGCCGCATTTCAAGCGCGTCCCGGAGCAGACGCGCCTCGGACGAGAGGTGCGGGTCCCCCGGCGCAGTGCGGGATTTCCCGCTGCCAGCCGGTGCCGCCGGGCTGAGGGCAGCCCGTGGAGGAGAGGAGGATGGGCTTACCTTCCAGGATGCTCTTGGCCAAGAGGCTGGGGGTTCGGACGTGCCTCTGGTAGACAACTTTGCGCTCCAGGCTCGCCTGCTTCCCTGTCAGGCCCTTCTTGTCCTAGGAGAGCGATCGGGGGCGCCGTCAGACCGGGACTGCCCGTCTCATCCAGTCCCGACCCGTCCCGACCCGTCCCGTCCCCCCCTCACCTCGGTGGCCTGTTGCCGTCGGAGCGCCACCTGGGCGGCCATGACACGCTGCCGCTCCACCACCAGCAGGCAGTTGGCGCACTGGCAGTCGCGCCATCGGCAGAACCGCTTGTGCCCCTTCAGGCACGACACCACGCCGTGGTTGCGGCACCGGGCGCACTTGGGCGTGCGGCTCAGCTTGCGCGGCTCGCCCCGCCGTGGAGCTGCCGCCGCCGCCTCGCCTTCCTCTTCCTCCCCCTGGCCGGAGCTGCTGCGCGGCGCGCCGGGTGTCTCGCCCGGCTCCCTCTCCAGGCTTTCCACGTCGATCTCCCAGTCGGCGGCGCGTCCTTCAGCCATGGCTCCTCGGCGGCACAGCTGCAAGAGAGGAGTCAGGTCGCCCGCCCCAGCGGCGGAACGGCAGCCGGGGCACGCCCGGATTCCGAGGTGCCCGCCCGGCTTCCGAGGTGCCCGCCGGCAGCCCCGACGAGATGCACCCTCGTCGGGATATCACGGCACAGCGCGTATGGATTGCCCTCTTTCCCCTTACCATCTGTTCGGGTCTCTT
This sequence comes from Serilophus lunatus, assembly GCA_013399895.1. Lineage (NCBI taxonomy): Eukaryota > Metazoa > Chordata > Aves > Passeriformes > Eurylaimidae > Serilophus > Serilophus lunatus. The sequence goes on along the minus strand of VXBA01002925.1, from coordinate 186,138 downwards.
GCCCGTGCCTCACGCAGGACTTGGTTTAGCCACGACGGACGCCTCCCCCCGTGCCCGCCCCAGCTTGCGGGGGAACTGTATTCCCGCGCCGCAGGCAGGAGCGCGTCTCCCGCTGCGGAGGACGCGGGAGGAACCGCGCCCGGGGCGATGCCCAGCGCCTCAGGGGTGCGTGTCCGCCAGGTCTTAACAGGGGCCTGCTTATGACAGGACACTGACAACCCTCCTGCCAGCTGCGCTCAGACTTGGAGGTAAAGGACAGCGGGGCTTCACACAAACCCGCTAACCGCTCCAGCACTATGGGCTCCCGGGAGCCGTGTGCTGAAACTACGTCAGACCCCCATCTTCTCCCACACGATCTCCCCGTCCTTCCTCCTGCACATTGCACTTACCAAAAGCAGGTGCTGCAGGCAACAGGCGGCTCCCCCTCTCCCCGCGATTCGCAAGGTGCCGCTGCTCAAGACCGGCCGAAGGAAAGGGACTCCCGAACCCCGCACCAGGGGTTGCGAGGCTCTGCGACAGCCGGGACGCTGCACTGTCGGGGGGAGGGCCGTTGCGTGGCGGGGCCGTGGGTGCGCGCCCTCCGCAGCGGGGCCGGACGCAGCACCAGCCTCGCGCCCGCCCTGAGGAGCAGCGCCCGCCGCCGCCGCCCCGCCGCTGCACCACACTGAGCGCCGCGACAACAACACAGACCTTTAGCGATTATAGTAGCGTNCCGCGCAGCCGCAGCCCCGCCCCCCCACGCGTGTGCCGGCTCCCCGCTCGGGTGTGCGGGCGCGCGCGGGGGTGTGGGTGTCGGGCGGGGAGCGGGAGCGGGCGGTGGGCGCTCAACCCGAGGCGAGGAAGGACCAGGGAAAGGAAGGAAGGGAGGACAGACAGGAACGCTCCTGATGGTGACAGCTAAGAAACCCGTTCCACAGGCGACCGGGCGTCCCCTTAGCGGCGCAGCGCGCCGGGAGCGCAGGTTTAAAAGCCCGAAACAGCCACAGCGGCTTTTGTTTGCTGTCGTTTCTCGTTGCTTGCCCAGCGACTGGAAGGTACTCGTGGCAGTGGTTTGTTTGTTTGTTTGTTTTTCCGAGTCTGGAAATGCAATGAAATCCTTCGCTTTCGGTAATTAGGGCAAGGGAAAATACTCGTTTATTTGTTAGCTTTCCCTCCCCTCGGTGTCTTTTTCCACCGATTACTGAGCTACTCGGCAGTTCTCTCCCCACCGCTTCCTGACGGAAGCTGATCTTCAGAAACTGGGTAATGTCCCTTTTCTGCCAAATCAGGGAGCGATTGAAATTGTCACCCCACGAAGTCTCGGTCTTGCCACCGTATTAGAGCTCTGTGCTTCCTTAGCTGAAAATGGCAATTCCCAAGGGGCGGAAACACCTCCGCCGCGTTCAGCACTCGGCAAGGTAAAAGCTGGGGAATTTAAAAGCGGTGTGCCCATAAATTAAAAAAAAAAATTAAGTCATGCAGGAGAGTATCATTTCCCATCAGTGTGTGCTGATTGAAACCTAATGATACGCAGAACATACGGCCAAAACTAGTCACCGAAAAGGGAAAATACTTTGCTCTTTCTCTAAGGAGGGGTTGTGTATAATAAATACTGATAATATTCATGTATATAATAAACATGGGCATCCAGTCATGGTAAGCACACGGACTAGCTGCCAGCCACCGGTTCGACGTGGAAAAACCCTGCTCTTGCAGCCTCGGGGAACAGAGGCCAGAGGGCGATTGGCGCAGGCGGCACCGTAAGGCGGCGGGGCGGGCGTGGGCTCCGCCGCCCGCCCGCCGCCCGGAGCTCACAGCTCCACCGCAGCCTGGGCAGGGCACCAGCTCTTCCCTTCGCCCCGCAGGCTGCAGGCACCTGCGAGGAGAGAGGAAGAGTTTGTCCCCAGGGAGCGTTTGTCCTCCTCGGGCCGCACTGCCAAGAGAGCAGGGAGAAGGAAGGACATCCCCCAACGACAGGTATTATTCATCCCAAAAGAGCGCCTGGCTACTGTTTGACTTACAAGCATGACTAAAAGGCAAATACCCAAGGAATTCCACTTTCCCCCTTGGAGTCCCTCTTAAAAGGCACAAGCATGACAAAAGACCTGCTAGATTGGGAAACAGAAGGTGTCTTTGTCTGTAAACCGACACCAAATTACAAAGAACGATTCTGCGGGCCGCTGGAGTAAATTACAAAACAGTTCGCCTCCTGTTTACTTTATCCACAGGGAGCTGTGAAACTCAGCCATGATTTTAAAGCATGTTTGTATAACTTTCTTCTGCTCCTGTTGTTTGCGCTCGGCTCCGGTGTGCGTTTGCACTCCCTCCAGCCACTCCCCGTTCTCGCGCCTGGAAGAAGAGGTGCCTCTGCTGTCCTCCTGCAGGACGCACACGCAGGAGAAGGCAGAGATCCATCTCTGGCATCGCTGCTGCCATTCTTGGGCCGCGAGAACCTCCGCTCCCACTCAGGCTTCCGCTTTGGTCCTCGGTGTCAGTCGTGCCCGCTGTGAACTGATGTGAGCAGAGGCAGCGCCGTGCCGCCTGACTTCCACACAAGGGCAGGGAGGCACTGAAGCCCGCGATATGCAGCTGTGCATCCATCTGCCCCTCACAGCGATCCCCGCCTAGCGGCGTCCCCGATGCCTGCGGGGCCCAGGACCCGGGACACTCGCGGCCGGGGCTGCTGGGGTGCCCCGAGGCTCCTTCAGAGCCTCCACCGCGCATTCTCGCCCGTGCCTCCCCCCGGCCAGTGCGATGCCACAGGGATCCCCCCGGGAGCCGCACTGCTCGAGGCGAGACGGAGGCGTGACGCTCCCGCGGCAGCCGCGCTGCCCACGGCGGGGCGCGGGTGTGCCAGAGCCCGATGGGGGATGGGGTTGGGGATGGGGATGGGTCCTCAGGCCGCGCAGGCAGCGGCGGGAGCTGTGCCGCTTCTCGACCGAGGGCTGGAGGAGCAGCCCCGGGTGCACTATAAGGGCTGCACGCTCGCTTTCCCCGAGGCGCTGGGCCCTGCTTTGCATCATGGGGGCAGGTGCAGGTGCCTCTCCAGCCCTCCCTTCCTCCCGGGAAATTTATTAGCGAGGTTAGGGCAGGCTAACCAAACGGCAACCCCGGGTGCAATTTCCCCGGAGGAATGCTTTGATCCTGCCCTCTCCCCGCGCCTCCGAAGGCAGATTGGAAAGACAAACGCAGGAGATCTCCGCCGCTTGCTAGGCAGGGATGTTACTGTTTAATCTGAAACAAATTGCCCCTGCCTGCGCCCTGCCCGCCTCCCCCTCCTGCGCCGCTCCCGGGGTCCCGGTGCCCGGCCAGGAATCCCGCCAGCGGGGCCGGGGCCCCGTAACGCTGGGATCCAGCCCTGGACTGGGCCCGGCCAGAAGGGGTTCTATGAGAAACATAAAGCTACCTTATATTTGTTCCAGCAAAGATACTGGGATTTTTGCGGGTGATCTCAACTGTCGATGGGAGGGAGGGGGGACAGGAGAAGGGAATTAAAAGGAAAAAAAAAAACCTTTTCCGGTATTATCCAACCAGTAGAAATCGTAATTTCTTTTGCAGTTTTCTTCCATAAAAAATGTGGATTTTTTTTTTCTCTACACTCATTTGCCTCTGTCTCATGTAAATAGCACACTAAACCTTACAGTAAACCTGGATAAGATTTTTATCCATGACATGGACCGTTCTGATCTGATTGTACTAAGGTACAACGTCTTAAAACAAAAACTTTTTAAACAAGCAAGTTTGGGTTCGTTTGTGGGGGGAAGGATATGTTCTGTTTTAAACAAACGTTTAACTGTTTACTTTTTAAATACATTGCTACCTAACATATTTTTAGGTACAGAGTCGGAGAATTTTCTATTATTCCTACATGCCACACAAATAAATATAGAAAAATACATATTACAAGGATGTAAGAAATGTTAAGGTAATATGTTCACTTTAGCGGAATATGGAAGAAAATGTTATTGAGTGTGACAGTGATACTACTGCTTTTGTAAGAATGTTTGCTTTAGCAAGGAGAGCAAGGGTTAGCTTCTTAATAGGAAGACTTGCTTATCATACCAGGATAATTTTTAGTCATCCAAAACAGTAATTATATCAAAAGCAATAACAGTGACCAGAGCAGAATTGACACTTCAGACACAGTGAAAGTCTGTCAGGAAGTCCAGAGCCATCAACAAAAGGTTTCCCCATGGACATAGACAGCTTTAGATTGGTCACAGCATACAACAGAATTTCCTATTTACAGTCCTTTTCACCCTGGCAGCTGAAGGAATCAAATCCCAGGGATGAGAAGGAGGAAAGGCAGGCTTGCCCTCTGCAGCTGGAGGCTCTGCCTGCTTATCAGGGATAAAGCCTGCCCTAATCTTACCAAGGGGGCACAATTTTGCCCATGGCTCTGCAAACAGGACCACGAAAGCCTAGATGCAAGAAGAAACAAATCTCAATGAACCAGAACTGCCTCTTCTGCAGCCTCTAAAAAATCAGTCCAAACTCATCCCCATCCAATCCTGTGCTGGAACTTTGAATTAAAGGGGAAAAAAGAAAACAATAAAATCAACCAACCAACAAACAAAAACGCACAAAAACCCCCCACCCAACAAACAAAAATAAACACCTGAAGAAGGCTTGTGTGCCATCCACAGCAGCTTTACTATGTCTCATAAAGAAGGCTGACCTTTGGTTTGCCAGCATTTAATAGGCCAGTAGACATTTGGCAGGTCTCTTGCTAAAATGTACTAGAAAATTGGATCAGCTCTCAGCATGAATATCAAGAATCCACTATGTAAGCAGTGAGCATAGCAAATTGTTGAGTCAGCAACTAATGTACTTCACTATAATCTTCCCAAATGTCTTAAGTAGTTTGGCAAATCTCTTGTTGCAATAAATTCTAGTGAAGTTTCAGATTTTTTTTTCAACATATGGCCTTAAAAAGTAACCTAGCCAAGGATATTTTTAGAGTCCATGCAGAGTTTGCTGGAGATGTTTTTTCAAAACTTGTTTGCGCTCTGACAGTTTTATTCAAATGTCAACCAGATGCAGAAAGTGTGGGGCTTGGGGTTTTACTTTATAGTCCTGCAAAGGTCAAGTCTCTGCAATGTAAATTGTCTTCTTGATTGCCATATTTTAGCAGAACAGCAAGAAGCCTTGCTAATAAACTGGTTTGTGGTGTTGTGTTTTCTTTTTTTCTTCCCTCAAGATGCATTATAACCATATGTAAAATATTTAAAATCCCAGTAAGACACCTGCTAAATCCAGTAATTTAGGTAGGCTATGTTGTGCTTAGCAGTAAAAATTCAATCATACAACCATAACTAGACAGATTGTAGCATCGCAGTTTGAGTAGCCTTACCAAAATTAGTAGAATGACATAAGGTATTAGTCAGCATAAAAAGTAGCATCACAATCTGGCAATATATCAGTTAGAACAAGCTGGACAGACTCAGGCCGTATTGATACATGTGGATAGAACCATCTGTAGATTGTGATATTGCAACAAGCAAATAAAAGTATCAGACTTTGTCTAACTGTGGATCCACTATGCAGTATATAGATGTCCAACGTGGTAGAGAGGGAAGAGGTAAGTGGCATCTGCTCAGCAAGCACAGCATGTCAGAGGGAATGTGAGATAGTTTCCCTCTCTGAAAATTATGCAGAAAACACAACTGCTACATCACTCCACCTGTGATGTTTCCACAAAGTTCTCTGAAGGATTTTGCCATCTACCTTTCTGAGAACTAACACTGAAAATGAGACAAGTTTTTTCTGTAACTCCATTAACCAGGAGATCTGTCTAAAAGGCACATGGATGTATGCAGGTACCGAGAACTCTCACTCACTTGTTTCTTGGACATTAGTTGAGAAAACAGGAAAGCAAAGCAAGAGGTGTATTCCAAACACAGCAGATACGATGCTGAAGTGTTTTACATTCCTCTCATAATTGAGAGGAAGAATTTATGGGTGCAGAATCCCCTTACACAAGTTTTTAGATGATGTTTGAGATGAACAGATTTCTGCTACTGTATAATATTTTTTATTATTTTAATTTATGGCTAGTATTTCTGCATATTTTCTGTTTCGTTTTTTGAGGCTAGGTTCAGAGATAACACTGGGAGAATCAGAAAGCACAGAAAGGACAGTGATAGAAATGTGTATCTTTAGACTCAGGACTCTAAAAGTAGAATCATTTCATTGGAGGTATTTTAGGTACCCAAACAGCCTGGCAAATTTTGCCAGTACACCACACTTGATTGGCACAATATTTCTACCATGGTTTTTTTGAGATGGGATGACTGTGACTCCTAACTTTTGTCTGTCTGAGCCACCATCACTGGGAGCTCTGATTCCTCTCAGAGTCAATATAAATGGAGGGCTGACACCAGTATCACCTTCTGAAGGGATGGCAGAGCAACTACATGCTGAGGGACATTTGGGACCATCTCATTTGCTGTTTCTCTTGCCCTAACTTTGATGCACTCTTGGTTGCAGTGCTAAGAAGTGGTTTTGCAAACACTCTTACTAGGTAGACATGCCTCTTCCCAATCTTGCAAATTTGTTCCACAGCAGAAGAGAGCTGAACTGAAGTCTCCATCTTTGTTCTGACTTACATCTCTGTAAGGTGAACATGGGAGCTGTAACTGCTTCAAACTCTTTTCCTCTCACAAGTACACCTGTTCATTGACAAGCTTGAATTTGATTTTTGGAGTAGATTATCTTGGTCACGTGTGCAGGCAGAGCCTACCTTACCATGAGCAAGCATTTAGCACTGTGGTTCAACACATCCCCACACATCAGATTTTTCCAGATGTGTTGTTTTCTGAAATCATCAAAATAAAGCAAACAGTACATGAAATGATGCCTAGAGTAGACAGACCACTGCTAGTGTGGAATGTATTGTAAGTATACATTTAATAAATGTTGTGCTTATTATTATAAACACAAATCTAGGTGAAAATCTAACATATAAAGTCTTCCTGAAAGGTGCAGTCACTGAGTATTCTAAGATCAAACTTTTTGCTTCATTCTATACAGATACCCCATTGAAATCCTTGTGATTAAATGGGCATAAGTGAGTTTAACATATTGCAGATGTGTATATATATTAAGAACATTGGATGCATTGTACTCTAAAATGCTATTTCACTTAGGGTATTTTTTCAGCACTTATGACTACTTGCAATAATAAAAAAGACTATCCCACAAACTGCACCAAGATCATATGACATAGCAAGGACACTGTCACCTACTTCATGATTTAATATCTGTGACACTTAGGTAATTCAGTCTTTAGGCATACAAGATGATATCAACTATGCAAAGTGTCAAACCCCTCAGTGCATAAAATTAACCAATTCTAGGAGTAAAGGGCTTTAACCAGGTCTTCTGAGGTTGACAGAAAACCTCCTGTGCTGACTGCAGGGGAAATTGGGCAATATTTAATTCATTTTGACTTAAAAGAGCTTTTCAGAGATTCTGCCTGCACTGAATGAGCAGTTTACTGTCATTATGATCCACAAAACATTTGGCTTCTTGCTGGTTCTTCTTCAACTCTTCAACTTGGAAAGGAGGTGAGAGGAGCTGCTGTGCCACAGGGCTGAGGCATCACTGCCTTGCTGACTTTGCTCTGTACTTCTCTGTCTCCTCTATGACTCACACCCAAAGGATTTTATCTTTAGGGTACACTTTCCTGGTCTGGAAGGGACATTTTCCATCCTGTACTGGACTGCAACGCAGAAACTCTAACATCTCATCCAGAATGTCCAGATCAATACCATTTAGTTTAACCACATACTAGAGATCTGGGCGATACACAATTTGGGGAATATATATATAGCTATAAATCATTAACTTGATTTTCTAAATAGTGATGAGAAAATTCTTTAAAATATGTTTATGATAGCAAGACACACACAAATAGTTTGCTCAGAAAAAAAATTAATCATCTAAAATTTTTACCAAGAAGTGACAGCACACAGGAATATGCCCAAGGAACAAGATGTTTGTAGGGGTGAACTAACTTACAAAAATCTCAGCACCACTTCAATAATGTATCAGAATTTCATGCCATCATGATTAAACTGATGCTGTCTATAATCAGGCCACCAAACGATGTGCAACAGCAGAAGATACACCCAAGCCTCAAATACTGGTGAGTGAACTCTGCTAAGGCACCATAAAATCTTAACCATGAAATTGTGGAAGTAAACGGCGGCTTGCCCCGGTGTCCACAAAGCTACACTGTGTCTAGTTAGGGATCACTGCAACATGACTGTGATAATCTCTGGCTGTCCAGATTCCTTCCAGCTTTTCTTTTGCTACACATCATGCATCTCTTAAAATCAGTGCAATTACCATACAATAAAAGCAGTATATTGCAGGGATGTGAAAGTGTTTCAATAAAGGAAAAAAAATTACTAGGACCTAAAATGAATGTTCACCTAGTCAGGAATGAATTTGAATCCATTTTTTCTTTTTTCTTTTTTTTTTTTTTTTTTTTTTTTTTTGTTTTTTTTCTTTTTTCTTTTCCTTTTTTTTTTTTTTTTTTTCCACAGAGCAACTACTTTAAGCCTGGGACAATCATATTAGTAAAGGGTTAAGAACAATAATATTTTCATTGTAACTGAACTGCAAATAATATGGATGTAAATTAACAAAGAAGATCATCCTTATCTTCCTTTTACTTGGGCAGGAACAGAATGTGCACTCCCAACACAAGGACACTGCTCCACAAGTCAATGGCTGCTCTGCCTGTGTTATGGCTGCCTGCCCAGCAGCAGGCAACACACACAGATACTGGCAAAGGTAGAAATGTCATTGTACTTTATTTGAGAATCCTGTTTTATGATATACCAGAATAATAATGGATAATAATAAACAAAAGTATTGAGTTTTCTTCTTTTGCTGAATAGTTCTAGCTGAGTCAGAAAAGACCATGCCTCTTTTTTCCAATGTGTGCTTTTGTTAGGTCAATAGAGGGACTGTTATAGAGTGGTAATGTGAGCTGGGTAATGTGTGCAGTTTCTGGGGCTTTATTGTGTCCCTGTTATGTTAATTAGTATTAGGAACATGATGGATAGGCAACACATGTACTTTCTGAGTCTTAAACCAGCCCTGAGAGTTTAGCACTCCATTAGTTACACATCACAGGAACTCAGTGATGTTTACTCAAAAAAGTATCACTTACAAGAATGAAACATTCTATTTCATTCCTGATAGGAGCTGTGGGGGACACACACCCCACATTCAGATCCTGTCAGATGATGCTTCAGCCCAGCCCAGGGTCACACTGGAAACTCCACATCAAAGGTCTCTCCAAAGCGTCTCTCAAGGGAGTGAGAGATGGAGAAGCACCAGCCTGGACAAGCAGATATTTTCTCTCCACAGCTTATCTGGTAGAGAAGATAAGAGCAGAGAGTTTGGTGAGAGATGGGTAAGACACATCTCTCAGTGAAATTCCTCCACGGAAGAGAAGGCAGAATCATAGACAGATGTGTTGCCTTACCTTGGCCCCGACAGTCCCCCGTCTCCAAGACATGTTATCATACCAACCACCAAGAAAATTCTCCTCTCTGCAGTCTGAAGGGGTAAATCAGCATGAAGCACAAGCTTCCAAAAGAGCCTCAGTCTTTCTCAAAGAGCCAAGGAGAAATGGTAGCAAGAGATGCTGGATACAATTTTTTTCATAGCCAAATCCACAATGATCCTTCTATCCACCAAATAGCATAAAAACCTCAGCTCTGCTCCCTGACGATGTGCTTCCCTGGAGAAATTTCCTTTGAAGTTTCCTGTCCCTCAGTGGTGTGGGAGGTCACCCGTCCCACACAGTTATTTCAGGGAAGCACTGGGACATCCAGGAGACAACAGCAGATCTATTTCCTTTTTTTGTGCAATATTCCTTTGTTATTACCTGGCAGCCTCAGAACTCTGAGGAAGAGCTGTCTTCCTTGCACACACCTTTATTCCCCATCCCAGCATCCTCCACCTCAAACCTGGACTTAGAGGATAATGTTTGTTTTCTTACTATTAGTATTAAAAATTTAATCACAGAAATCTGCAAGTATGACAATATAACTAAAGCAAAAACAAACAAACAAAAAAGATACCTTCACCTTCCAGCAAATCAGTCAGTAGCCACCAATTTTGTAGACATTCTGTAGCGCTGGTTTTGGTAAATGTCCTAGAACAACTGTGTGTTATGAACACATGCATTGGATTACCTTTCATCATTCCAGTTACAGTCTTTGGCAATTAATAATTAGCAGAGTGGGCCCTGCTAGAGCCATGGACCTCATGCTGGCCTGGTATTTCTCATATGTTTTTTAGCATGTCTTAAAGTAGTCAGAAATCAATGACTTGGACGGCTACAGCAGCCAAGCCTGCTAACAGTAGTTCTAATTGCAATAAGTTGAGCTCACCGTGTGTGTGTGTGTTAAAGCATATGTGTTGCAAATCCCAGAAGTGTGAACTCAAATGGATGATTACAACCAGAAAAGAAACATCAAAACACTTCCAGACTGTCATTGAAGTATTTTCACTCTACAGACCATAGGGAGTTATGGCTGTTTAATGTGACTGAGACAATTTAATTTAAATATTCATACCCATAAAACAGATTTGTTTGTGTGTCTTCCTGGTCACATAATCTAATCTATGGAAAAAAACACTTTCTCGTATATTCAGTATAGTGTCCCAAGTGAGGCCAGCACATTCACAAGTACCATAAGAAGCAGGCAAGTTCTTGGTGACCTTGCTATACAAGTCAAAAAGAAAAGTTACTTTAACTTCAAAGCTAAGTGTGGCCACTTTATAACTTGGTAGGTGCAAAAGCATTTTTCATACATTAATATTTCAATATATTTTCTTAACTGTTTTTAACTACAACCATACCCCAAGGACAGCTTTTTTTCTTTTTCCTTTTTTTTTTTAATAAATGGGTGTTGACATTATTGCTGTCCACAACAAAGCTAAGAAGCAATTTGGAGTAATCAAAAAACAACAACATCTAAAGGGATATTTTTCAGGTCTTTTTCAGATCCTGCAGTATACAGGATGTCATCATAGCATGTCTACCTTTCAGGCATCTGAACTGCCGTAAATAACACACACCAGCCAGATGTGCTGGTATAAATAACCAATTTGTTACTGTTACAGAGAAGCCAGATCAGCATGTGGCAAGGCATTTTAGCACTGCAGATCACTTTGCCACCTTTTAGTACATCAGACAAGAATGATCAAAATCAGGATTATGACGATCACCTCTCGCAGTTTGCTCTTAGGCAAAGCCATTCTTGCACAGTCAGGTAAATGATCCTTCATCTCTTTAATATTAGGAGTGCAAGCTTAGTAACTTGCATTCTGTATTGAACCTTGCACACTGCAACCCTAAAACTTTACTGCAGCCTCCAAGCAATGCCAAAACACAAGCAGGCAAGTCCAATCATAATCCTTTGCAGGATGCTGTGCTCTGTAGTCATTTCCTGCTTCTCACATGTAAAGGTAACAGACACAGCTAAAAAGACTGAAATGGTCTTTATGACTTGGCACATCTCTAATAAAACAAGAGCCTTGATCATATGAAGAAAGGGACAGTTCTGGGATATAAATACTGCAGAACTTGGGAAATCATGTGGCAAGCAGAACATCTGTTTGTTACATTTTCCAGTGTTTTATTTTCGGTTGCTCATGACAAAGAATCAGAATTTTTACCAGTGCAAACCATGCTCAGTCATAAACACAGTGCTATCCTTTTGAGGTACCTTGAGAATAATAAAGCAGCAGCTTTATTATAGGGAAATCACAGAGACTCAGAATTCAGGGCACAGGAAAGACAGTTTGAGAACAGGCCACCTTTTATGAAGAAAAGGTTTTACTTGCAGGTGAGATTTATTTTGTGTGAACATAGATACTTTAAGCAGCACAAACAAAAATGCTGAGAAGAGGTTCTTGTGGTAAAACAATCTACATTAGAATTCTCCACAAAATCTCTACAACAGTATTAACCTACTGACACTCATCTGAAGGAACGAGTTTTGGTAATATAAGCTTCACTTTATGTTGTGCATTAGCACAATATCACTACTGAATGAGAAAGAGAATGTGTTCCAAAAAATGTTATTTTTAATGGGAAAATCAGAAAACATTGCACTCAGAGTGAAGTCCATAAGGAAATTCACTTGAGGCCACATCGAAGGTATTACTGCCCTTGGTTTAGTCTTCATTTTATGTGTACCATTGTAAAGTGTTACATGGTGAACTCACTTCACTGTAATGAAATGCTATTTTATTAATTTTACCTTTGATGGGTCTCTGGGTCAGCCAAAGACCTCAGAATGAGGCAGACATATATATATATATGATGGAATACATATAGAATCATAGAACAAGTGGTCTTGGAAGGGGACCTTAAAGATAATCTAGATCCAACAACCCTGCCATGGACAGAGGCAACCTCCAGCAAACCAGGTTTCTCAAAGCCCAGTGCAACAGTTCCCTTGAACACCTGAAGGGATGAGGCATCCTCAGCTTTTCTGGACAACTTGTTCCAGTGCCTCACCACCCTCACAGTAAAGAATTTTTCCTTAATATCTATCTAATCTAAATCTATTCTTTTTCAGTTTGAAGTCACTCTCCCTTGTCCTGTCACTATATGCTCTTGTAAAAAGTTCCTCTCTGGCTTTCTTGTAGGCTCAGCTACCGCAAGGCCACAATTAAGTCTCCCCGAAACCTTCTTTCTTCCAGGCTGAACAAACCCCTCTTATCCTTTCCCTGGAGAAGCAGTCCTCCATTCCTCTAACCATCTTGGTGGCCCTCCTCTAGACTTGCTGTAACTGAATGCCACACATTTTATTTACATTCTACTTCACTAGATGCTATTATTTGGGAAGGGGAAAAGATGACAGGGGGTTCAAGCTGTTTCTGTTCTGATAGCTTTAGTCCAAACATGTAACTACTTATCTTCCACTGGGAATTTCTCAGTTCCTTGCTGGTTCATCATACCAGCACTTATGGAATGCACTAGATATGCCAAAACTCACACTCCTGATTGCATTCTAATGTATGGATAATAAGGCTGCATTTGCTTCTGTACACCCATTTGGCACAATATTTAAACTCAGGCACATCTAGCATCAGAGCCCCACAACCAGGGGGAGCAGTGCCTAAACTGGATTTCTAAAGTTAGTATTAATACATACATATTTCTAAACATAAAGCTAGCCAGAGGGCATGACTTGCTGTTTCATACCAATGTATCCAGTTATGCTATCAGAAATAGCAAGTAGAGAGGACAGCTTTTATGCAGGTGCCTTGCCTATATCTAACAAAGAAAACAGAAAAAGCAGCATTTCACAAAGCAGGACACATCCCATAAGCAACTCAAACTCAAATTACCTGTCCCTCAATTCAAAATTGGTATCTTATTATGTCCCAAATAACAGAGCATTTGGGATATCTTTAAGGCACAGAGGATGAAATTCAAGCCTACCAAGAAGACTACTCCACAGACAGGACATAACAGGGATGTTTGCCATGAAGACAAAGACAGCCTAGGAAAATCTTAGTTCCCGTAGATACTCTAGGCATTACCACAGGCCCTTTGTTTTGTCTACAAAATGTTTGTCTTCGGAGAATGTGAAATAAACTACTGTACATGGCACTAGTTGTACTTTCCAGGCAGATAAACAGTTCATCGTCTGATAGAGCACACTGAAACAATCTACTATGGACTATAACCAAGAGAGTTGAAGACAGTAAGAAACAAAAAAGTGGTTTCAAATGTCCAAGACAGAGGTAACTGGCTTACATCTTCATATCAAAATGCAGCTAGCAGCTCACCAGCTGGTCCAGCACAAGAGAACCTCATTTAGTAGGCCATAGACGTCACTCACATGTATACTGACATTGCCAGACATTTCTGGACTGAGCAGTCACTAGTTAACTCTACCCCACTGTCATCATTCAACTGCATAATAGCAAGAAAAGTTTCAAATTTTGGTTACATATGGTGGAAAAGAATAAGTTTCTTGAATGAAAAAGGAAAAGGACACTATCAAGTGTCTTGAAACCCTGATACACTAGACAAGCCAAAGGTTTGTCATATGGATTTATCCTAGCTTCAGCTGGGATAGAGGTTATTTTCAGTGGCTGGTACAGTGCTCTGTTTTTGATTTAGTAGAAAAATAAATATAACACACTGATGTTTTAGCTATTGCTATAGTAGTTCTTACCGTAAGTCAAAGACTTTCCAAATTCCCATGCTCTGGTACTCAAGAGTATGGGAGGGAGCATAGCTGGGACTTGTGTTTCAAAGAATCACAGAGTATTTTGTGTTGGAAGGGATCCACAAGGATCATTGAGTCTAACTGTAAGGTGAATGGCCCATATGAGAATCAGTCCATGACCTTGGTGTTAGTAGCGCTGTGATCTAACTGACTGAGCTAGTTTTCATTCTTCTTTCTTTCTTTCTTTCTTTCTTTCTTTCTTTCTTTCTTTCTTTCTTTCTTTCTTTCTTTCTTTCTTTCTTTCTTTCTTTCTTTCTTTCTTTCTTTCTTTCTTTCTTTCTTTCTTTCTTTCTTTCTTTCTTTCTTTCTTTCTTTCTTTCTTTCTTTCTTTCTTTCTTTCTTTCTTTCTTTCTTTCTTTCTTTCTTTCTTTCTTTCTTTCTTTCTTTCTTTCTTTCTTTCTTTCTTTCTTTCTTTCTTTCTTTCTTTCTTTCTTTCTTTCTTTCTTTCTTTCTTTCTTTCTTTCTTTCTTTCTTTCTTTCTTTCTTTCTTTCTTTCTTTCTTTCTTTCNTTCCTTCCCTTCCTTCCCTTCCTTCCCTTCCTTCCCTTCCTTCCTTTCCTTCCTTTCCTTCCCTTCCTTCCTTCCCTTCCTTTCTTCTCTTTTTCTTTCTCTCTTTTTCATTACAAGTATTATTATTGTTATTACCATCAGTAGTAGTGATAGTATGATATTTTATTTTGTTTGAATGTTTGAACTGCGCTTATCTCAGCCTTCAAGGTTCACTTTTATCCCCACGATCCTTCTCCCTGTAGGGAGCGGGGAGGCCGGGGTGGAGTAAGCGGCTGCACGCTACTTAATCGCCAGCTAGGGTTAAACTACGGCAGGTTTCCTCAAGTAGGTCCACTTCCACAGTCAAACAGGATAAATAAAACACCTTTGACGCCCTCATCTTTTTGTGAGAGGAGTCCGAAGGGAAACTGTGTCTGTGTGCATACGGACACTTGCTGGCTCTCCCATCACGCCGTGGGAGCTCCGTGCTGCCCGAGGACGGGCAGGGGCTGGTAAGAAGGGGCGCCTGCAGTGATGCCTGTCTCCTACCTTCAGGTTCGAAAAAACAGGTTCGAGGGAGTCCCAGTGACCCGCGCCCTACCTCCTGCTCTTCGCCGCACTGAGCTGACCCCCAAAGCAAACCCCAAATCCACCTCTGGCCAAGCTTCCAGAGCCACGCAGAATTAGGGGAGGATGGACCCGTCCCTCTTCGTTATAATGCCACCCAGCCACAACGCCACGCAGCCCCATCACGCAGCCGCTCCACGGCCATTCCGCCCCGGGTCCGCGCTGTGGCCGCGCTGACACTAGATGGGGCCATCGGCCAGGCGGAGGGAGCGCGGGACGCGGAGGGGAGGACCAGGGCCACAGCGTCTCTCTCCTCTTTCCGCCTTACATGAAATATCACTCCTTAGTCCTTATAAATCCACCCCGTACTTGGCTGAAACACCGTCAGACTGCCTTATTTTATGTGAGGGCAAGGCCACGCTTCTGATGTCCAGGTCACATTGTGCGAGCCAGCATTTACTGTAGGTATGTATTTGAATTATATATGTTACGCTGCCTGAATAATATACGATTGTTTGCAACGGGCTCTGTCTCCTCTAATCGCAGCTCAGGAATGCCTTCAAAGACAGTTGCAATTCCAGACATTTGGAAGGGTATTATATAACACATTTCCTAAGGAACTCTCAAATATCTTCTACATACAGTTCACAATTTCAGCTGAAGTTTTACATTTCCAGTTTAAGGAGGAGAAGGGAGCCCTGAGCTGAAGAACCAGTTCTTCAACATCAGTGGGTTTTTTTGGGGTGTTGGTGAAAAAAAAAGCAATTGAAGTTTTTTTCAGACAGTAACATTCATCAGCTGAAGAATTAAAACCAGGTCACAGTTACTAGGTGTAGGCCTGTACTTTCAGGCCATGGAATGTGTGTAAAAACACTGGAGGTGTGGTAGTGTAAAGAAGGTGAGGACCCAGAGTAGAGGCACTACAAGCAGAATGGTGATAATTGCATTGCATCTTACCACACCTAACACTACAGTTATTTCTCCTATTTCCAGCCCAATGGAACAACAGAAAAAGTGAAAAATCTGTTAAAACAGCATAGAGCAGTGATGGCCAAATCAGGAAATACATGAATGCCAGACGATAATTCAACAAGCAGGATATTTTCTTGAATTTTAATATGTTAAAAAATACACCAGTCATTGCTTTTCATATATATACACCATGTAAGTCTGCTACAACTTCATGCAGTGAACTTTCCAGAAGAGGAGTGAGGCATGAGCACAGCCAGAAAGGGACACCAGCCTCTTTGACTTCCTGGCTCCTGGTATAGATCATTCTGTTCCCTTTTCAAGGCAACAGCAATGTGGGTATAGACTCCGATAGCTCAGGCTTGGGCCTGGGAAAACACCACTCCTCGGAAGCCATTGAAGGTCAGAAATTATCCCCTCCCTCTCTCCTTTCCTCCCTTGCTCCCTCCCTCTCTGATTATGTGTCTCAAAGTTCTGCAAAGCAACCCCAATTCCAGCCCAACTCCCATTTGTTCTCAAGGGCTGCAGTGACTGATGCATGTAATGTGTTCACTCAACATAGGTGAAAACCTATGAATGTATGTGTGAGTAAGCAGAAATAATCCCCTCTTCTCTTTGAAGCCTTGGAAATATTATCACCTATGTTTTGAAGTATTTATATTTTTGGAAAAAAATTCAAAATAAAGTTCTCCACAACAATCCCCTGTCCCTGATAATGAATTATTTAGCAATAGAGATAAAAGAAGCAAAATGCATTTGGCCAAATGTTCCTTTAGTTTATACCTCTGCAGACTATTAGAAAAAAAATAATTACAGGGCAAAGACCAAGGAAGAAAATTCACAACTTACACATAGTTGACCACAACTATGCTAGTGACTAAGCCACAAGGTCTAAAATGTAATAGCTGGGCTGTGAGTTGGGCCAAATCTATGGAGGGTTATTAAAGTTTCCTGTGAAGGATTTTGCAGTAAGTATGGAGCTATATAGAATAATTTTCTGTAGTCTAGGAACTGTTCCTCTTGAGAAAGTGTTGCTTTTCGATATGTATAATATCTAGCTGTATTAGACATTGAGCAATGCCCTGATTTTACTAAGGAAAAAGGCAGGTTCAAGGTAAGAACTCACCGATTTCTGTTCCCAGGGAAGCTGCTAGCTGTGCAACATAAACAGATTTGAGCACTCTTCAGGAGTCTAGTGAGCAAGTGTTCCTATTGAGCAAGTCAAGAGATTAACATGCAGCGGCAGAGGAACAAACCTAAATTTTTATCACAACACTCCCTCAGGTACAATACCTCATCAGAATTGCTTCTACATCAGTCATGTAGTCCTTATAAATGATAAAACACCTAGATTTCACAAGTAGCAAGGGAGTATATCTCTCTGTATTTCTGAGTATTTCAATGTCTCTTTTATATTTTTATATATATAGTGAATTTTATCTCACTCTTCCTGGTTTATTATTCACTGTGGCAAGAAGGAATCTCAGCAATGTGCAGGGAAGGCAGGGGGACTAGGCTCCAAAGAAAGATGTTTCCAAAAGTGAGGTTGAGCTTTGATGAGTGCAACAAAGCAAGAAAACTATCAGCGACAACAAGCACCTTCACCATCATGCTGGTGCCACACCGTTCACTCCCACACTGCCTTTCTTCTGTGACACACACCCACTCCTGAGGGGGCTGCAGCCCTCAAGCTGAGACACATACTGCTGATGAAGTGTCAGAGGGTGGTCATCTTCCCCAGAGAGAGCAGCTGCTCCTGATCCTGCACACCTCCCTGCCTGCACCACGCAAGACTTGCAAGAAAGAACAGACTTCACTGTGTCATAAATTCTGCTTTCTTACTGTTCTCCAACATTTTGCTGACTCATGTATACATTGCCTTTAGGGATAAGAAGGGCAATTAGTAAAATTTTATCACAAGATTTCTGGTTTTATATCGATGTTGCAGATAAAAAAGTTGGAACATATGAAGTCTATAGACTCAGGCATATGACAGATGAAAAGAATCCAAGCAGTGTTTATTAGTTCTCACAACTTTTAATCATTTTATGACAGTGGTTTGCTCAGGGTTATCTCAAGATTATCCTGAGGTTTTCAGGGGAACTCTCTTGCTTAAGGCAGCCACAGTTCAGCCATTGAAAAGCTATAGCCTCTCTGAGAGAAAAAACCTTGTACGAAAAGCTCTTGTAAATACAATGTCCCGCTCTCCTATTTACAGGGCACTTAAGCTTTTAAAGATTTTTTCAGATAAAAACAATTATATCCTTGTAGCACTTATCTCTATCTCATGAACGGGGAAAAATCTTCCTTGAGTTAGAGGGTAGAGCAAGGATGTAACCTTGCAAAGGTTTCTGCTATCTAGCTCATCTTAATCTTGTGAACAGCTTGCAAAGACATATAATATCAAACTGCCACCCTTCAAGGTGCTGTAAATATTTTCTTTCCGTTGCAGCTTCCAGAGAGCCTGGTCTCTGGCAGTAGACCTCCTTAAAGTACATCTCCCTCCATAAATGCCAAATCCTTCTGTACATATGATTCTCTGTATCCATCCACTACGTGATCTGCTTCCTGATAGTGATCTAAGGGTTCGATCCTTCACTTAAGCCCAGGATTCAGCCTGTATATGTGCGTGCTTGGTGACTAACTGTGGCAATCCCTCTCAAGCACTGCTGCTAATATGGAAAGTAATGAAATTAGTCTTTACTAAGGGACACAACTATTAACTGAGATTCCTGTTGTAGCATGCATGCAACAGCCTGCAGGGAGTTTGAGTCACGCATGAAATCTGCCTGTGACAGTGCAGAATGCAACACCTTTTAGGGTGAAAAGACTTGTCTTTGTTATCTTCGAATGGCAACTACTGTGAGAATGTTAAAATATTGTATTTAATTAGTAATTATATGGAAAGGTGAAGAATGATGCTTCAAAGTTATATGTCCATTAAAATTGAAGTTTAGATAGTATGCATTCAGAAATAATTTTATTTTCCAGTAATGACAATATGCAATATCACGTAAGAAACGAAATTGAAGAATTGATCTTATTCTTCAAATACAGGATAGCTTCAATATTAAAATTAACATATAAATTTAGCATCAATCTTATTTCCCCACTCAGGTCCGCTGAGTAAATGCACATAAAGAATGAATCACTGAAACAGTATACTAAGAGAATCAAAGTCATTTTTCAAAGATGTCAGCACAAATGTGAAGTGAGCCTGTTCGCCAAGCATACAACAAATGTTGCAGAGGTGGCCCTTCGAACTGATAAGGAGGGCAAGTTGGGGGCACCTGAAGAAGAAGCACAACCACCACCAAGGACAAGCCAGGGGATAATTTGGGGCAGGACATCCCCATTTCTCGCCTCTGCTTCCCCTCTGACTGTTCCCTTGTCTACAGGCATGTGAGCTACTGGAGAATATCACTGTAGAACTCCCCATGGAATTGTTATTGTTTACATCATTGCTGGCCTTAACCACTTTGTAACAGCTAAAAATTAACAAGCAGGAATTAGGCAATGTGCCTCTGAAGCAGCAGGCAGCCTCTGCAGAGCCCACTGTGCTGATGTGTGGTGGACCTGAAACCTGGAAGAGCAGAGACATTAGCAGAGAGCTTTCCGTGGCAGCACCCAGGGAATTACCTGTCTAATAAGAGAAAAAGCAGTTCCAGGGCAATCCAGACAGGCTCCTAGGCGGCTGCTCAACAACACCTTGGATTCTGGGCTCCAGCAGAGACCTCGCCGGGCTCAAACCATCTTTCTTGAGGCTTGAATTATTTTTTTCCTCCGGAGGCTTCCGACCATCATCGCCTTGAACTTCAGCCCTCCTCATCCCTAGGTCCTCTCTTCCTCAGCACGAATTATTTCCTTCGACATGGAGATACCCTTGTTTACCACAAGATGGAGCTGGGAAAGGCAAGGCTTGGGTGCCTCACCCCTGGGCCCTGCAAGCGTGGGAAGCCCAGGTTGCTGGACCACCGCGGGCGCTCCGCAGGATCAGGAGCCGCCCCAGTGCCCCCGGCTGGGGAGACACGGCTGTCACCGACCTCGGTGCAAGCACGGCCTGAGCCAGGGTGCGGACCTCCAGCTCTGGGATGGCCTCTGCGGGCCCCGACTAGCTGGGGCTCACGGGACTCCAGCTGTAAAGGGGATTCCTCGCCTCTCGGTTGCCCGCGCTGAGAGGGTGGGAGGGGGTGGGCAGTTCCCATCAGCACAGCAGAGCCCTGTGGAACAGGTCCCAGGATTCTGTGGGCAGAAAAGGCTTCTGCCAACATGCCAAGGGATCCTCAAAGTTGTATTTGCTTGTAAATTAGCCTGGAAAATACAGCTGGGTGAACGAAGTGATTTCTCAAAGATATCATTGCAGGCCAATCCTTTTTTTTAAAAAAAAAAAAAAAAAATCATCTGGATAGATAAAATGTTGCAGGGTCAAACAAAAATTATTGTTCGATATGAAAACTTGCATTTCTTATTTTGAACAGAGATACATTATTAAAAAAAAAGGAATTGTGAGTTGAGTGAAAAGTTATTCTCTAACATCAGGCAAGGAATATTTTAACTTCTTTCCTTTTTCAGAGAACAGCTTGTCAAAACAGATAGAATTTAAAAAATCATACCACCAAATCTGCATTTTTCACAAGTGTGATAATAGTTCACTCCACTTTAGCCAAAGGTCACCTTTCTTTGAAAGGTGTGTCTCAGTTCCAAGATGCCAAAATTTTGTTCTCTGAAAACCTTCAGGCTACAGTGTTTATGAGCTGTCACAGGAGCCACTACTTGGTCTTTCTGCTGAAGATGATTCAACCTCTGTAGCAAAACAAACAACTAATCCAAACAAAAACTATGAAGATTTCATTCACTATACAGGAATAGCTATACAAACGTTTCTGCAGGAAGAAAAACTGCTCAAAACCAGAGCTCCTGGACCTATCCGCTCTCATCTAGCCTTTAACACTTAATTTCTCTATGGTATTGGAACATTTTACTTCCTCATGCCTTCCTGTTTGCAAGACCAAACCTAATTTACTTATTACTTTTCTCTCTGGAGTGGCTGTAAGATGAATGTGTATACAAGTGCCACATGAATACAGGCAAATCTGTCAGTACACAACTGAAATTCTGCATTTAGGAAAATTACAGATGCTTTCACATTTACACTTCCATAAGGGAATCTTTTTAATTTTTTTCCTTGCTTCCCCTGCTTTTCTGCCTTTCCTCTATAGCATTATCCATAAAAAGCTTTTCTGAAGAGCTTGGAAAGTTATGCAAGAAAAGTATCTTTGTTAATTTATCCCCTAAGGAAAATAAAATAATTATTTTACTCTCCTTTTTGTGCATGTTCAGTACCTTTATAAAATGAAAGATTCACTGTGTGCACAAGACTTGCAAAACATGAACTGCTAAAGGAAAACACAGGCATTCACATCAACAATGACACTGGATAACATGCCTGATCTATATATATATATATATATATATATAACAGTTTTAAAGGCCATCTGCTTTAGAGTTCAACTTCAGGGCAGCCTCAACATTTTTTTGAGATGTGGGACTAATCCATACACCTGAAAGGCCTGAGAGTCATTTCATCTGCCTTCAGAGCTGAGTTTTATAAAAGTCAACTGTCAAGTATATGTTGTCACTTGTGAACAGTTGAAAAAACGGTACTAGAACCTTAACAAACTTCTAAGCAGACAATTAACTTAGTGGCATTCCTCAACAGAAGAAATTCCTAATGTTACTCAGACACACATAAGATATGCAGTGTAATCAATGCATGCAATCATGCAATAAATTGTTCAAAATAATATTTTTCTAGATTTAGGGAAGTTGCCATTTGGCTAAATATTAAAGAAAGGCCTGCCATTACATTCCTTCTTTTTTCTACTTCTACAGTATAGGGGAAAAAAAGATGCTTCTGAAGCATTTGGAAAGCCTTTTGTTTACTGCTTTCTGTGACTGTGGCAAGCTCTGCTTTACTCAGCTGAGCTTGGAAGTGTCTGCAGTACATATGCAAGAGCCCTCAGCTTCCCTGGTGACAATATTTGCCTAATCTCAGTTGAAAGCTACAAGGTAGGGAAGCAGAACCTGTACTTGGAAAAAGAGGCTTCCCTTGACTGCAGTTGCTGGAGCTGGACATTTTAACCTAGGCTGAGGACTAATCAGCTCTCTAACTTCAGAATGTTATTTGCCCAGTGTAAATGACATAAACCAAGATCATCATCTTAGTTTATTTTTCTAGAGTCCTTAAGCATGCTACATTAACCTGACAATGCTTAATCTGGTGTTCATTTCACAATACACTTCATGCAATTCACAGCTGTAATTGGTTTTACACTGACATTACACATTTCGACCTAGCCATGAGAAAAGAATAACTCTTAATAATATTTCTCTGAAACATGTCCAAGCTCAAACGGCACAGAAGCAGCTCATGTTATTTTGCATGTGCATATTTCTTTCTTCTGCCTTTTCTTTCACTGCAAGGATGATCACTGGCATAAGATTATAAGGTCCTTGTTTTAGTCCATTTGCAATTGAAATATGTTTGTTTGATTTCTTATGTCCTGAGGAGTCCTCTCTTATAAAACAGCATTCAAGTATTCTAGTTTAACATCCCCATTTTTCTGAGTTAAGGAACAAAGTAGACCTTGGGCTTCTGTTTCCATTAGGAGCCTTCCAGAGTCCATTAATCGATAGCCATGAAGTCTTCCTTTGTAACATACACTCAGCACTAAAGCCAGAGTATTGCTATTTGGCATTATCCAGTGAAGTGCAAGAAATTAAATAAGTTATGTCTTTATTGCTATAGTACAATACCAAGCAAATTCACTTTTTAATACAATTGCAAGAGTTTCATAGAGTACATGACCCTCCTCTTAGGCGTCAGCAGTTCAGCTGCACTCCAAGTATCACTTAGATGTCACATGTGAAATGTCAGTTCTAAGAAGATGTATTGAGTATTCTTGAATCTGAAGAATCAGACCTTTCCTCATATTCATCTTCTGTGTAAATTGGTTGCTTAGACACAATAGGACACCCATCATCAGGAATTGAGATCCTAGGATCCTCTGATGAGCGGGAAGGAAGTACAGGTGAGCTTCGGAAAACACTGGCTGAGTTGCTAGAGAAAGGACTGACATACTGGGACCGCAACTGGTACTGCTGCTGCAGAGTCATGGTGTTCCACAGGGTGACATCATTAGGCAGGAACGGGCTGGACTGGTTTCTTGCCAAAGTGTTCCTCAGCATCAGCGGGTAGCGTGGTGGTTGAGGGAAAGGGTGCTGCAAAGGTACAGCCAGAGGATTTGGCATGACATTACTGGAATCAGCAGAGAACCTTAGCGTGTCAGGAACCCTAAATGCTGAGCCCACAGACCACTTGGAAGACGAAATAGGATAGGAACTCAGTGTGTGTTCAAAAATGTGCCCATTGGAAGGCAAAACAAGACCATCAGATTCTGCAGAAGTTCTCTCCCCACTGGCCACCGAAGAGCGACTGGACAGGAGAACCTCTACAGCACTCACCAGATCACCACCACACCCTTTAAGGATCAACTCTAGCACAGTTGGCTTTTGGTTAGGGAAGATCTTTTTCAAGACTTCAAGTGGAGGTCTGTTTGCTTTCAAACTGAATGGTAGAGAAACTGTTCCAGAAGGACCTTCTATCAGGAGGTGGTTCTGCTCTGGGGGGTACTTGGGGCTGTCTGGACGGTTCTCTGTACTCCCACCATTTTTCTGAACTGCATAACCAACCTCATCCACTGAAACAATTTCAGGGCTTTCAGGAGTGAAACAACTTTTGGCTTTAGTCATGTCTGGAGAACTCCTTTGGTCTGTGTCTTTCTCACTGTAAGTATCGGCATTCTCCACTCCACTGGCATCACCCAACCTCTCCTCATTCATGTCTGCAAAGAGAAGTCAGAAAAGTTAATAAAAAACTGAAGCCAAAAGTTTTCACAGAAATTTGAGGATATTGTCTTCTTAAAGTGCAGTATCCTACAGAGGAAAAAGTGCATTTTTCACAGAGATGATGCAAACATTAAGATATCTTTGCAATATGCCATGAGAATAAAACTGCAGAAGAATAATGTGACCTAGTCTAGACCTATTATGCTGCCTTACAGATATCTGTCACATTCTCCCATGCGCAAGAAAAGAAGCTGTAGTCATTTTTCTGCTGCATTAAATGGACTATATCAGTCCTCTCTCACTGGTCACAAGGCAGCAACACATCAGCCAAATGCAAGCTTTCTTGGAGGAGCCTTAGCACTTTCATATCATAATTCTTCACTAGTACCACCTCATTGTCTGTGAGCTGAACAGTGCACTTGGGAGACCAAAATTCCCTTTGCAAGTCCAACAGCATTTGTGGAACCACTCCATCATGACTATAGGTTGAAAGTATGAAAGGTCTTCAATAAATCAGTATATTCCAGTTCTGGCTCTGCAGAAGCTGGTTCCTCCTACAGAAACTGGTTCTTCCTGCAGCAAAAATCATAGATTTTTCCTCCAAACCCTTAAACATGGCTGACACCTTGACATGTGCCTGTTCAAGCACAGAGTCTAGAAACATCTTGTTTGGAGAGGTCTCTGGAAGGCATTTGGTCCAATATCCTGTTCAAAGCAAGAGCAACCTAAAACATAGAGCAGCTTTCTCATGTCCCTGCTTAGATAAGTTTTAAATAATTCCAAGTATGGAGACCCCACAAATTCTCTTAGTACTTGTTCCAGGTATCTTGTTTTCTGTGTGCTAAACTAAAAAGTATGAGAGCTGAGCATGGGGATGAAAACTAGTCCACTGACCATGCTATCTCCAGATGGACACTCAAAAATGGGAACACCTCAAATCTCTGGTTACTTTGGTAGTGTCTGACCAGAGCATGGAATCCTTTGAAATATGATGGCTTGTCAGAAAGAAGAAAAGAAGAAAGGTTGACAGCTTTCACAGCTTATGCACAAGGGGGTCAATATACTTGCTTGAGGTTGTTTCATGGTTATTTCTCAAGAACACAGTTCTGCTGGCCTTTCTCATAGAGCGCGATGATGATATCCTTGAGAAGCATCAATGCATGGGGATCCTTGTCCAAGCTGCAGGTGACAGCCCTACCTTAACTGCACAGGGCAGTGCTTTTAAATACATACATGTGAAAAACTGTCTGCAAAAACCAATGCAACCATTTTCTTCATTTCCCAAGCCCCTGGTGAACAGTCCAACTAGATAAAGAAGCTGTAAGAAACAAGCAAACATTCCTAAAATATGTTGATGATCACCCCTGTCTAACTGAGATGGAACCAGTTAGAGGTGTCTCACTGCTCACCAGCTTCTGCCTCTGTCTGACCCCAGGAACAGGCACCGCATCTCCCCATGCAGTGGGCTAAGTTTAGTGTTAAACATATCAGCTCGAGACAAAGTCTATTAATGTAATTTACCCACCTTGAGATATAAAGAAGTTAAGCTCCGAGCAAGTCTGCACTGACTGAGAAGCCCACCAGAACATGGAGCTATAAATAAATATGAGATCCTGGCAGAGCAGAGCCTGACAGCATGAGCATGCCAAAGGGAGGTTCTCCTGTGAGTATCTGGCCAAAATGTGGGATGTTCCTAGTTTGGGCTCTGGAAGATAAGGATGTAGCTGAGGAATACAGATGCCGTTACGAAGATCTCACTCTTCTAGCAGGATAGCCTATTTTGGGTACCTGTTTAATTATTGCTTGCTCTCTCTGTCCAGTGCAAATGGAGAAGGACTAACTCCGAATGTTGCTATATTACAGAGGAGGCAATCTATGTATCCTTTTTCTCATACACTCAGTGCATCAGTCTTGCCTTAGGGATCGAGGAGGAATGCAAGAATTGTTTGCCAGTAGCAAACTGGCAATGTGCATCCCTTTAAGGAGATGGCAAGACACCGGGCATGAGAAAACATGAGGCTCACGCTACCTTTCCCTCCTAATCTCTTCATGTGTTCATAATTATGCAGACATGAAGAATAATTTGCATCTTAGTGAATGGACAGTTTATATACTGAAGGTTTAGAGAACCCGCTGAGGGCATCTAGCTACCTGTCTCTGTCTTGGCAGAGTTAGAGAGGCTGTTAGGGGAGATGATAGTCCTAATTTCCACATAAATACATAACACTGTGTTACCAAATATTACAAAATTAACTGAATGCAAGTAAGGCATATTTCAGAACTACTGCACTTGTACAGTGAATATTTATGGGACGAGAACAAGTAGAACTGAGGAGAAAATATGTGCTTTAAGAAAAAAATAATGCATCAGGTAAGATCTTTATAATGCAGTGCCTGACCCATACAATATATTATTTTCAAGAGATTTCAGATTTGTTTAATTTTCAATACCCTTAAAAATATTCACGAGGCTTGCCAAAAAAATTTTCTTCAAATTCTGAAAACTCATCCCACTTAAATTTGCGTATTTGTCACCCGGAGAAAACGTAGATCCAGACTTTTAGCATTTGCACGGGGACAGTCTCCTCGTACAGCACAGATCACAGCGGCGCATCTCACAGGGCTGTCAGGCTTACAGGAACAGACACGGAAAACAAGATTTCTGTGATTTAAATCGAAGTGCTGCTATTAACGCATGGAGAATTACCCTCCGTTGGCTAACACTGAGCAGGGATGCTGTTGTGCTTTTCCCTCTGCCTTTCTGAGAGCATTTCTGGATGCCGGTGCAGGCGGCTTCATCCGCCGGGCTGGGGCGGTGCGCGGTCTCACACCCCGGGGCCGGGCCAGTGGAACGGCAGCTACCCACCGACCTGGCCGGGCCCCGGTGCTTCCAAGTCTGTCGGGCTGGGTTTTAGCTGCTTTTTCCCCATCAGAACACCCCTTGCCCACCACGCTGAGGGCCAGGCCGTACGCCCGCGCCGGGTACTGTCCCCAGCTCTTCGTGGGAACAGCCGCGATCGCGATTTTTCGTTTGTTAAAAACTGGCACAAAATAGCAATCGTCGAATGAACAAAATTTGGGAGGATACATTATAAATTTCTTTGTGTGAGCACTGAATTACAGGAATATTGCATGCATGTATTATCGCAAATGTTTATATTTTCAGGTACAAAAAAAATTTTGTATGTAGAATGTTGCTCTTCACTAAAGCTTTTTTTTTTTTCTTAACCCGTAAGCGTCACATGAAGATGATTTAAGCTTCAAGAAAGAAGCCTTGTCCTCAGATATTATTTATTTTTGTGGGGTTTGGGTGCTGTTTTTCGTGGAGTTTGAAGGGGTTTTTTGTGGGTTTTGTTGTTCGGTTGGTTTGGGTTTTTTGTGGGGGGGTAAAGAAAGAGGGCTTCCTTTGTATTTAAGAGAGGGGGTTGTTTTTGTTTGAGGGGTTTTGTTTGTTTCTGTGGTTTTGATTTACTGGTTGGTTGTTTCTTGGTTTGTTTTTTTTCCTCTGTGTGTGTATATGTGTGTCCGTGTGTGTTGAGTTTTTTTCTCCCTCATACCTTCTATTTAAAATTGCCTGCATTCAAGCATCCATTTTGTGATCCCTGGGAAAATGAGGGAAACTGTTTTCCTATTGATATAAACAGGGGAGAGTATTAATAAAATAATACGCATGCAGAGACAAATACAAACCAGATCTACAGAGGTGCAGTCCAAATACAGATACACATGAAACACAGAACAATGGGAGAACTGTGCGTGCATTCACAGTAAAATACAAATTAATAAATAAAGCTTCTACGAATTTGGAGCAATATATACTCAAATTCTCCTTGACTATTTTTACATTTAGGATCATGAGTCAAATGTTGTAAAGAGTCCAAATAAAAAAGGCCAAATGGGTGAGAGAGAAGCTGTTCTCCTCAAGTTAATAACTTGTCTGGAAAACTTGGTCTAATACTTTGGAACAAATTTGCTTCCTCGATACTCCCACTGCTGATCCTCTGTTAAAACAGCTTGTTCTTTCATTGTTAGGACAGCTCTTTTCGCAACACAGATTTTCTTGAATTTGCTGGTTTACTTGCTTTTATTACTAGGAAGGTCTGATACCAGAACTAGCATAAAAACACAAAAAGCTAAGGTCGTTGGTTACATTTTTGGCGGGTTTTTTTCTAGTTTCTTTGTTTTGGGGAGAATTTTTGGTTGGTTGTTTTGGGGTTTTTTTTGTTTTGCTATCTGTTTGGAGGAAGGGGGGATGTTCGTTTATTTGGTATGGATTGTTGATTTTTTTTTAATACTTTCACTTTAGGCTTTCATCCTTGTGTTCAAAGGTCTAAGGTACTTCGTAGGGAATTAATTATTGTTCTCCAACACAGGGACAGCTGTGCTGCATTAAGAAGCTGGTTCTGAAAATAAGAGACGACCCAATACAGCATAACATTGTTTACAAGCCTTGATAACTACTACTAAGAGAAATGTAACACGGGCTCATCAGGGTGAGGAAAGTTCATGAGCACAGTATCAAGAGGCGGTATCAATCCCACGTTCGCAGAGACAGATGCAACAGAGGTAGTTTCTACATACGCCATTTGCACAGAACAGAACTTTGCAACCGTCCCACCGAAATGACCGATTCTGGCAAGAACAAAGGAAACGTATCTGATTCCACCGCACTTTGGGAAGTATTCCCTCCGTAGTGAAAAAAACCTTTCGGGAGATTAATGTCCTCGCGGGGGAAGAAGGGGTGTGGGGGGGATGGGTGGGGGTGTTGGTGTACGTGTGTTTGTGGGTGTGTGAAACGGGGAGGACGGGGGGGGAAACAAATAATTACATCCTCTGTTATGACGATGATTTTAGTGCAGGCAGTGGGGAGAGAGGCAAGAGAAAGCTCTGCCGTTCAGAGCACGCGGGGTAGTTGGGAATCAGTTCTGAGGTTAAACGGCGTTCGGTGGCTGCTGACAGGACGAACCTCTGAGGAGACCTTTTCCCGCTTTGCTCTCACCCATCCTACGTTCACAAAAAGCGGGGGGAAAACCGTCTTTAACAATCGGGGACCAGGAACCCCGCGGCTGAGGTCTGCGTAACAAACACAGCTTCCCGGCAGTGCCGAGGTTCCCCAACCCTGCCTCACCTCGGGAGGGGGCAGGAGCAAGCGGAGCGCCGAGGGCCTTGATTTATGGAGATCTCCTCCGTTATGTTTTGGGTTTGGTTTTTTGTTTGTTTGGGGTTGGGTTTTTTTTTGTTGTTGTTGGGTGGGTTTTCTGTTTTGTTTTTTTTCTCTCTCCCCGTAAAGCTGTTAGCAGAAAATGCTGACCGGCTGGCAAGGAAGAATTTCTCATCAATACACTTTGATTGTATTTTGCAAACAAAATGCCTGTTGCTTGGTAACATTTCACTTGAGTCTGACCTTCCCCAAAAGTTATTGCTATCAGATTCGATTTACACTCTCCTCCCGTGATTACTGTAATCTTTTAAACTGGGAAGTTCATATATCAGGGGGAAAGAAAGTTGGACGTGCAAGTTAATACCGTTCCTATCTGTCAGATTTATGGCATGCTGGCAGATAGGAAATTTTGCCTTTGGAAGAAGCTAAGGTGGGGGGGGTTTTTCGCCGTTCCCTCCCCAGTCCCTCGAGAGCCCAGGGTTCGCCATTCCCCACCCGGGCCACCGGACAAAACTTTACCACAAGAATTGTCAGCGGAGCGCAGCAGGCCGCCAGGCAGCCAGCGTCCCGTGGGCTTTCGAGGCGGGGCCGGTACGGGCCCGGGGAACCCTGGGGGCACCCGCGTCGTGAGCACCGCCGGCTTCCGCTTAAACAGCGGGCGAGGAACGGGACCGGGGTTTTGAAGTGCTAGTTTTTCTTCCAGAAAATGTGTGTTACCGACAGGTCTCAATCACGAGGTGCCGATTACAGACGGTGGTTTCAGCATCCCCCACCTGTCATAAGCCGTCCCGGACACGATCCGGGGGAACAGGCTAGAGCAGGAGGACTGGCCTGACAAGTACGTCCCCTGCCATCACCCCACTTCTTCCGGTCCTCCTTGCTCCCTGGAAACCTTCCGGCTCCCGACTCCGCTTTTGGTCCGAGGCTCTCTGTGGAGGCTTTGTTCCGGACGGGACCGCTCAGCGGATGCCCGGAGCCCGGGAAGTCAGGGACCGACTCCAACAGGCTAAGAGGAACTCGGAGCGCAAGTAGGACGTGCGGCTGTGATCCACGCGGGATCATCCCCGGCACGTCGGGGAGCCACTTGGCGGCGGCGGCGACGTTCGCCGGCACCCTCCGCTAATCTCGGCGGCCCTGATCCTGGCTGGAAAGCGGGCCGGGCACTGTGTGACTCCTTGGTTTTAAGAGGGACAAAATGTACCCGCCGGGCTTCCTCTCCATTCCCTTCCCACAACGCCCATCGGGAGGAAGGGAAAGCCCTGGTCTTTCCTCGTCCTGGCCTCCCCTCAGACCCGCCCGTCGGCGTCCCGGCCCCCCCCTCCTGTCCCGGTGCCGCGGCGCCCTGTCCGGCCCGGTCCGGCCTCACCTGCCTTGGGGAGCGGCCCCGGGAGCGCGGGGGGCGGCTCGGTGGCCCAGCGAAGGGCGGCGGCGGCGGCCAGCTCGGCGGGGGCCCGCGGCGGAGCGGCGCAGGGCGGCGGCCCCGGCGGCTGAGTGGGGGGCTCGGCGCTGCCCGGCGGCCCCGGGAGGG
>VXBA01002925.1:152500-154921 GCA_013399895.1 Serilophus lunatus | reverse complement strand
CCACCCTCCTTCCCCGTCGCCGACGTGGGAATGGAAGGAGAGAAAGAGGGAGGGAGGAAAAAAGGGAGGGAGGAAAACTGAGGGGCTCTTTGGCCCGCCGTCGGTGGCGGCGGCGACGCCTATACCATGCCGAAGAGGTTCGCCCCGAGCGGGCCGGGACCGCAGCTGATGCCAAGTATCCCTCCCCCATGAAAGCACCCGGGGCTGGGGAGGCGAGCAGGGTCTAGGAGGTTTCCCGGGCTCCCTACCGCTCCCGCCTCGAAAGCCCGGGGGACACTGCGTTCGGTGCATGGCTGCTGCCGCCTGCGGCCCAGCGCTGCGAGGTGGTGAGCGCGGGCCGACATCGAAGATTTACCAAACTCTGAGCCGCGAAGAGCTGCCCAGAGCAGCAGCGCGGAGTCGGGTTGCGGCCGCCTCCCCACGGGATGCGCCGCGGATTTGGGCAGCCGCGGGTGGCACCCGATCCCGTGAGGTCCGCTGCCTCTCCGGCGTCCCGCGCCAAGACAGCTACCTAAACGCAAACGATGGCTGTAGAAAGGAACGTGAAATTCAGGCCAAGTCACGTTGCTTGAAACCTATCTGATATGTCTCATGCAGCGGGTTTGTAGTCTGTATCTCCGGACGCAGAGAGGTTTCTCGCTGAAACACAGATATTTTCCATGCAGCAGTGAGACCCTTGAATACAAATATAATATATTGGTGGGGGGTGGGAAAAAAAAGTATACGTATATTGGCTGGGGAGAATAAATTTACGGGGCTGCTGCTTGGTCCCGAACCCATTTCGTTGTCAGGATTTTCCCCTGCTCTTCCCAGGCACTTTTCCGCTGTAACGGCTACACGAAATAAACCACTTAGCAAGGCTACGTAATTAGGAAATCAGATTTAAACCTCGTGAAGTATTTAGTCTGAGAGAATAAAAGGCACAGCGTATGCTATGAAGGTATTTGCGTGATATTACATTACTAGGCTCTTTCCTTATTACTTTTCTACTTCTAGGGGAAGAGCGATTCAGAGCAATCTTTCTTCGCACGGCCGTGTACAGGGTGTGAGGAGGGTGAGCGCCCCATCGGTTTGCCGCACCGAGGCAGGGAGGTGAATCGGAGCAGAAGCGGGCAACGGTCCATCTTCTCGCAGTGCCAGCAGGATCTACCCTTTTTTTTTTTGCTGCCGGAGTGCATGCACTGCACCCGGCTATCCCTGCAGCTAGCAACTGGTCTCCCGCTCGGAGCCTCTTGCACACTCGTGGATTCCCGTCGAGGGGAGAAAAAGAAAGAAGCCGTGCCTGCGAGGACCCAAAACCTCAACTATCAAAATTACAAGGGGCGCGTAAAAGATGACTAACAGCTGCCCATGGGGATCCGTGCCCCCAGAACGAAGAACAGAGATGCCAGTGCCGGCATGAGGTAGTGGAAAACGTTCCTTCCCCGCTAGCGGGAGAGGGTCCCACGGGGTGCCTCCGCCACCGCAGCCGGCCGGGCGGCTGCCTGCTCCCGGGCCAAGGTGCTCCGGCGCGGCAGTGGGCTGGCAGAGAGCCGGGGGCCTCTCTCTCACTTGGCTGCACACCGGGTGTTAAGCTGAAATACTCGTTTGATATAGTGCTGTAATCCTTTTCTCATATTTGATGGGAATGGTTTCCACGTCTTAGTATTTGACAACATCTCCCCATAGGGCCAGGTTCGTATTTATGTTAGCAAAATGTCCCCTGCCTGGAAGTCCATTGTAACCCAACACCTGACAACTCCGGTTCCCATTTCTGCTCGCCGAAAAGGTTTATTCAAGCACATAATGGGATCCCAGCAGAAAGCTTTTCAGACCAAGGGGAGACGGTAAACTGCACCACATGCACTCCGTTTCCAGGGCTATTAAGCTTTTAATTGGAAAACAGCAGAGGAAATTTCAAGGTGACTATGAGGTGTTAGCAGTTAGCGCCCAGAAGAATAGACCGAAAGAGAATGAATGTGCGAAACATACGCTGCAAATAACATTTAGCGGAAAGGCCCTGGGCTCTGCCAAAGGGCCAAAGAAACACCGCGGCCTGGGGGGCTGGCTGGAAACTCAAAACCGGCTCGAATCTACTGACGTTTCGCGACTTTTCGATGCGGAGCCGTCCGGGAGGACAGGACTCTGCCGCCTAGACGCTGGAACCCGCCGGGATCCGCGGTTCATCCGGGCAGACAACAGCGGCCGGTGGGGCTGCGGCGCCGGCATGCCCCGCAGTTCCCCGGGCACCGCGGGCGAGGAAGGGGGTCGGGCTGGGGAGAGAGTTCACTAGTGTTTGCACTGCTCTAAAGTAGGCATTTGGGGAGCCGGCGTTCGCGGGAAGCTGTTTACCGTTGTGCGCGTGGATACGGCAGGATTAGTTCAGTTACATCTGGCACAAACTGCTTTTAGGCATTGCCCGCGTTACTGGGAAAAGACACG
>VXBA01002925.1:0-150000 GCA_013399895.1 Serilophus lunatus | reverse complement strand
AGCTGGCATCCTGCCCCGCACCTGGAAATGAGAAACCAAACGCGCCCTCCCCCCCCCGCCCTCCTCCCGCAACTCCCAAGCAGAACAAGCAAACCGAGAACGCTGCTGCTGCTGCGCCGCCCTGCCCCGGGCGAGGGCCACCGCGCCGCGGCTACTCTCCGCCCTCCTGCACGGGGCTCACCGCGAAGCTGCCGGGCTGGGCGGAGGGCTCGCACTCCAGGTCCCCCTTGGTGCTCTCGGTGCTGGACAGGCGCCCCAGGCCAGAGTCCTGGCTGCTGGGCGGAGAAAACACTGCGAGAGAGGGGGAGAGAGAGAAGAAAAAAAAAAAAACCAGTGCCTGAGACAACCCCCAGTTCTGAGCAGAGAATCCCCTCGCTCCGGGAAGAGGGGCGAGGAGCCGTCCCCCAGTGCACGGTGAGGTGCTGGCCTCCCGCCCTCCCGAGCGCAGCGCGAGTGACGATGTGGGGGAAAGGAAACGGCCTCAGGTCTGGGGGCTGCTGTATCGCCTTCACCCACGAGAAACTCTGCCTACAGACCTAAGGCCCTGGCTCGGGCAGCCCGAGGATGAGGCCAAATATTACAGAATTTAAAACTAATACAGTGATAGGAACGGTTGCAACATTACAATTTGCAGTAGATACAAAAACCAAGTAAAAGGGTCTCTGACCTTCCTAACCTTAGATGAGTTGAGATCCACCCCCAACACTCCCTTCCTGCCTACCGTGAACATAATTAAGGGGAAGCTGCAGGGGTAATTTCTCTCCTCATTAACTTCCTGATTGGTTTCAGGCTCAGGATTCCGGCGGGCAGCAGTTTGTCACCAATTCCAAATGGCCAATCGTTAATACTAATGTTTGTGTAGCTAACTGCCAGCATCTGCCACGGCTTCTTGTACAACAATAATAGTGAAAGGGAAACATTAGTGGTCTCCGTGTTAATTCAGATTCTGTTCATCAATAGGAAAATCTATGATGTAATTAGCAAAATGCATCGGTAGTTGAGGCAGTCCGAGGAAACTGAATCACAGCAGGAGCTCCACGAGCTTCTGACACCTTAATCATCAATACTATGTCCTGAATTTTACTGTTTAGTGGAGAATACTACACCAGCCTGTGGTCTTTTAAAAGAGAGTATTGTTTACAGCCATTGCTTGTCTTTCAGAAGCCATGATTAATCTAGTACTGCTGCACAAACCCAAGGAATATGCCCTGAAACCACACCGCTGTCCCTAAGGAACCAGCTCCCCCATGCTTGAACCCTGGGTGCTTGCAGACTCTGGGGACTTCTAGCACATCTTAAGCTCACAGAAAAAGAAGAGGCTAGGTTTGATTTTGACAGCCAGGCAAATCCAATGAGATTCCAGGAAAGTAAACAGTACCATCTAGGTTTAGCACATGACTGAGAAAATTAGAAATACTCTCTTAAAAAAACATCAACATCCCATTTCTGTTGTATCTTGGGTTTTCCAGTAGCTTCCATTTGCAGCTCAGCTTCCAAATTTGTCCTCATTTTAAACACATTGGTTACCAAGACTGAAAAGACATTATGAAGTTGACATCTCACATACCATTTTTATCTACATAACCCATGACAAGACAAAATAGCAACTTCTGTTCCTTTCAGAGAGTTTTGACCATCTTTGACATTGCTGAACATGGCTCCTTGATTTAATGCCAGTCTCTCCGTCAGTGCATGTAAGGCTCTAACATCACTCTGACAAAGCAGACTCTATTATTGTCTTTTAGATTTGACATAAAACTTTTTTTTTACCGTAGTGAATAGTATATTAATCCTATATTACGTTTTTTCCTAGCTAAAATACAAAGAAAAGAATGTAGTGCTTAGACAAGAGGGATTGACAAAGTAGTCAAGGCAACTTTCAACAGTTTTTAGACATCCTGTGAATTCTGCTAATGCTTTAATGACACAGAAAGAATCTCGTCTTCAGCATCATGTATTCCTTTGCTATGCTGTCAAATCCACAAAACAGCCAAATAGATCTTCAACATCTCCAAGCTTGAATAACCAGTGTGCTGATGGAGGAATGAACCAATCTGCACCTAAAGTATGCTGGAACAGCAGTTATATAACTTGCAATTGGGAAAAATTTTGTCGATTTTCATTTTTCTAGCCCAGCAGTCATGAAACCTGGAGTATTGCAGGATCAGAAATGCTCCTTGCAGTGTTCAAAAGCCAAGCATGGAGAACATACCAGGCAATTCCTGATGCTGCATCTCCTACCTTCTCTTTTTAGTGTGTAAGTAGGGTGGAGTCCAAGAAGTCCCATCTCCTCATTATTTGGATGAGGATGTCACTTGCCTCTCCACTTCACTTCCTCTGCTAAGTCTGTGCTTGAGATTTCATCACTGCCTAAAAGCTCCTAGGACTTGAACCAGGCACAAATATGCAGATGAGGGAAACTATATAGAACAGAGGAACTTTTCTGCTCCTCTGCAAGGGAAGCCAGATCATCTTCTGAAACAGGCCCACAGAACCAACACACTCATTGGGTGGCTCAGTCTGCACCATGCTGTCACGGTCTGAAGCACCCTACTTCAGGTGAGTAACTTGTTGCAATGGGTTGACACTTGGACTATTACAGAATGTCAGACAGAGATGCTCTGTAGGTCTACACAACAGTGACGAAGGGGAGATCACCTACAGAAAATGCAGCAGTTCTCACCTCTCCTGAGGTGTCCTACAGACTAGGTCCTCAAGGGTAATTCAGGGCCTTAGCTTGTGCCTGCCACTGTAAAAGCTTTGGTTGGATTTGGGGACATAGTCATTAATCACCTCTTTCTCCAAAAGGTAGCCTGCATTATGTAGGAATGCAGATAGTGTCACTTCAGCCGGGCTGGGTGGCTCAAGGGCTCAGCTCTCTGAGTCTGAAACTTCATTCTTCTCTGATTTTGCAAAGCCCAGTGTGTAAAGATTTAGGAGATACTGTAAGGATTCTCTGTAAAGGTTTAGGAGATACTGTAAGGATTCTCTGTTTTCAGGCTCCAGAACAGAAGTATGAGGGAAGTGACTGAGGCTGAAAGGGGATAATTTTTCGTTTACTCTCAAGTAGCCGAATGGGCAAGAGGCTTGTTTATTTTAAAGGATTTGTTAACACTTTCAGTATGCATGTCCCTGAAAAGATGGAAAGCCCATTTTTCAATACTGAGATCTATAAATCTCTGTGATAAACTTTTAAGGAAGGCTTTTTTTCCTAAATGGAAAGAATGCAATAGAAAACCCACTCAACATGCTACACCATGGATAGTAAAACCTTATCACAGCAGAACTGCCACTTTGCTTTTCTGATCTCTTTTTTAAGCAACTCTGTATTAATGCAATATAAACCTGGGGAATGAGAAAGAGGGCAACTTTTTTTTTGTAGACAGACAACCACTGTTTCTCAGCACCTCGTGCTTTTGACAGTTAAGCCATTTGGGTTATATATGCTGGTCTCTGAATGTGCATAGGGGTATGTAACAAGAACCACACAGATTTAAAAAACCCCAAAGCACTATTAATATTTATCTCTAGCAGATAAGAGTGCTACTCCTGTATCCAAACCTGCACTGCATAATCAAACAGTGAAGTGAACAGTCGCTGAAGTCAATCAAGGAGCAGTGTGTAGGTGCAATGCTGAAGAAAAGTACAAAATACTCAGACTGGGACTTGTAGATATACAAAGGCATCAAATAAGCAATTCTGTTCCAGTGTTTTAATCACACAGCAATGAAATATGGAAGATTTAAGTTCAAACAAACAAAACTCATGTTCTTTTTGATTTAAGTCTATGAGTTTCATCTGTCTGAGACTTGTGGCTGATCCTCCCACAATTGTTGCACAGCCTTTATTTGTGTAAATAACAGTACCAGAACTGGTTCCATGACAGTTTTTAAAGACCATTCCTTGATCTAATTAC
The DNA here is from genome assembly GCA_013399895.1 of Serilophus lunatus. NCBI lineage: Eukaryota > Metazoa > Chordata > Aves > Passeriformes > Eurylaimidae > Serilophus > Serilophus lunatus. Next base: position 146,084 of record VXBA01002925.1, on the reverse strand, counting down.
CTTTTATCCTTGGAAAAGCACCTGCATACTTTTGAGCCATACAAATCAGAAAAAAATTCAGCTAAGACCACACAGGAAAAGAAGTGAGAAGGGATCCCAACCATAAACACAAACCCTTATGTCTTCTGACACTAGAAACTGCATTGACTTTTGAGTGATCCCTGGAATTCAATGGACTGAAGAGAATAGTACACTTGCAGTGATGTGAGAAAGCACAAGGATATTCATGCTTGGAAAGTAAATATTTTCACGAGTTTACATTTAAAAAACTAGTAAACTCCAAATAAGGAGCAATTTGTAGAGATTTAAAGTTGAGCAGCACAATCCATTTTTTAAATCTCTTTCACCTTTCTTAGGGCAAATAGTCTTGTATGTTGCTAAGGCCTACCCACTTCTTCCTGGTGTACACAAATATGTGTTACCACAGCCATATGTGCAGGATGAAGAGGAGTGGAACCAGACTGCACTGGCAGTTTAATGGCATGGGAGCATCACTAAAGCATGCCTCATTTTTTGGCATGAGAGTGCACAGCAACTGCCCTTCATGGTACCTCCTCCTCCAAAGCACTTTCCTTTTGCAAACACCACTGTTGCCTAAACAAGGAGCCATTTCCATTTCAGGCTCTACAGATTTCATGTAAAGGCTCTTGAAACCAAACCAGCCTAGGAAAAAGGCAGCAATCAAATCAGGAAGAAAATTGTGCTACCTGCAAAAAGGGTGGAATGAGAGAAAATGGCATTGATATTCTCCTCAGGTTACCAACTCAAAAACTGGCACTGGCCTTCTTGGCATCACTGCAGGACAAAGCAGGGTGACTGGACATGCTCTGAAGATTGGCTGACTCAGTGGCCTGGAAATAACCACAGGTCATCCAGTTTGAAAACACTGCCCAGTTTCCACCCAAGTCAAAAAAAAAAAAACTCCCACATTGCTATTTCCTTCATTACATCTCTCTTGCTCAGGGTGAATGCTGGGATGAAATGGTTCTTGGCTGACTGAGATTTCCTGCCAACATCCACAACACATTAAACGTTTTCTGTATTGAGTGTCTTTCTCCTCCCATTCCTCAGCCCTCATCACAGATTTGGATGAGACGATAGCTCCCACAGGGACAAATTCTGGAACCTCACCTGAAGTCAAAGGTTTCTGCTTGCAGCAGCTGGTCAGCACCACATGGTGTGAGTGCAGGCTTCTTAGCACTAGTGTGATGCATGGCAAAGCGTAAGACAAGGAGGCATATACTAAGTAGTTGCAAGAAGACCATGAAAACTCAGCTATGGGTCTGCCTTAAAACTGAACTCTGCATATTACATATAAGTCTTTGTAACTTTTGCTTTGATCAGTGTGTTATGGACTGTTCTGTGCTGACCACAATACAAACCAACTTGCAAAAAAATGGGAGTGGTGCTCCTTTTCTGCTTTGCATGTTGTTATTAACACAGTGGAAACCTGCCCAGTTCTAGAAATGTAAATCTCCCGATATTTTCCTGCTAACAACAAGTTACAAGAGCAACAAGTAGAACTACTTTTCAATGCAAAAATGAAAACAAGTCTAAGGATCTGGAACCAAAACCATGTCCTACCTGTATCCCTTAACACAGGTATACTATTTCCCAGTACAACCCCTTTCCCCTTCTCCAACACTTATGCTTCTCATTAACATTTAAAACAATTAGGATTATCTTGGATGTCCACATTAGGGCACATTTATTGTGTATTTTCAAATAGACTTATTTCTTGGCATTAGGAACTCCGGATAAAAGTTAAAGATCTCAATGGAGATCTTTACTCAGAATGCTTTACCACAGGTTATCTCATTCTTTTCCAGTTCATGCTTGTACTTTTAGCAACTAAGAAGGTACAGCTGTAACTGATGTAATTAGAAACCAGAAGCTGAAAAACATATCCCGTTGAGTCCCTCACCTCTGGTTTTAAATTCTCTTCACAAGATGTAAAACAATCAAACAAGGCTTTCCACTTCTCACCCAACTACCAGTTAGACAGGCAGGATGCAAAGACAGTACCTGGACAGAGCACTGTTGGTTAATTTTTTCCTGAGACTCCAAAACATACCTTCAAACTATACTAATCTATTACAAAAAAACAGTTCTACATGCTTGCAGACACAATCCAGAGCAGAGCATTTACTGATTACCAACACTCTCTTCTATCACCAGCTTTACAATCTGTAAATAACTGGGTTATCACTAAGCAGCTACTGCATGCTACAAAAGGCAGGGAGTGAACCAACTCAGAAAAACTTCAGGAGAATCAGATGTGCTGAGATGAGACCCCTTTGAATGACACATGGAATTCAGCTGATAGCAGCTTTCTCTTGGTTTGGCAGAAGTAAATGGTTACTTGCCCCTTGAGCATGTACTCACAAGTGCTCGCTCTGCCAAAGTCATGTCTCAGCAAGGTACACCTCCACAGAAACCTCCCCAATTTATATTCCACTGCCAGGAACTCCCATGGCCAGTTCTCTCAAAAAGGAAACATGATTTTAGTGGTTCCACATACACCTACTGTGTTGGAAGACACAAAGCAAAATGTTCTCCAAGAATGGGATATCTCAACATAAAGCAGCCGTTTTTCACTACTCAGTAACAAGGTAGAACAAGCAGTTCTGTAGATGGCTTTTTGAGTCATCTCTAAGATTAAACATTCTATATGATGACACATAAAGCATGACAACCTCAGCACCACAAGAGAGCTGGGATGAAGTCACAGCTCTGAAGTACTTTTAACCAGGTAATAACACTACAAAGAAAGGCATCATGATAAAATGCAAAAAGGCATCTCCCCTTTCCCTTCCTAGCATCCTCCAGTCACTTACTTAAACCCTATGTTGTTCCATGCACACATTTGCACAACCACACAAGGAATTACACTGAGTAACTGCTGAAAAGTAAGCTTCTTTGGTTTTATATTGCCAGTGCTGCAGAGATTCACATGCCTCCCCTTCAGCCTGACTCTAACCTACAGACCTACTTCTGGAGGTCCATCCTTCCCTCAAGACATCTACAGTCCACCACAGCAGGACTATGGTTTGCATGGCTGTGCTTTACCCCAAAGTCCAACAAAACCAGGTGTTTTTGAAAAAAAAAAGAAACCAAAACTCCAACAAAACATTTAAAGATTTAAGATTAGAGAGCAGCCACAGAAACACAGAAGAGCCATCAATTTCCAGCAAAGTCACATAAAAAAGTGGCTGTCAGGGATGGAGAGTATTTGGACACCTGCCACCAAGTAAAAGGAACACCAAGGAATCTCATAGGAATGAAGCTATTTGCTTCATCACATAACAAGATTGTGACAAAGCTGAGACCTTTTATCTCTTCATTCTTGGAGGTCGGATACTACCTCATTATTCCACACATAACACTGGAGACTGGTTCTCCATCAAAAAAAGATGTCCCTGGTGTGTTGTACTCAGAAGACTGGCAGAAGACAGGCAGCTTTGAGGAAAAAAAAAAAAGAACTTGAAATCCACTCCTTGGACTGTTTTTCTTATTCCTATAGTAATCAAAACCTGTTCTAACAACAAGACTGAAACATGTACTTATCAGTCATTTCTCATGAAGAATACGTGATTATCTTGCCCGCCGCTGGTGTACAGGCCCATGTGTTTATTCTGGGCATTGTATCCTGCCAGGACTGCAAAAAATTGCTGTGCTGTGAGGCCAGAGTCTCAGGACTCCCCAGACTGTCTCACTACCAGGCACAGCAGCAAGGCAGGTCTCAGCACCCCACACACCTCTCCTGTGTGGCCACCTGGGAAGCCAGATGCATGAAATTTATTGTGTTTATAGAAGCTTGTTGGGTTTTGTTCTTTATCCTCCTGTGAAGAAGAAAACAAACCATTCCACTGATTGGAGTCAGAAGAGGCCATACAACCATGTGAACAGGCTTTCCCCTTGGTGGAAAGCTAAAACCAGCAATATACTGCCTGTAACACCAAATCTGGGGACAGGAATCACCAAATGGTTTGGGTTGAAAGAGACCTTTAAATGCCATCTAGTCTACCCCACCCCCACTGCAATGAGCAGGGACATCTCCAACTAGATTGGATTGCTCCAAGTGCCATCCAACCTGATCTTGAATGTTTCTGAGATGGGGCACTTACCACCTCTCTGAGCAAACTGTGCCAGTGTTTTACAACCCTCATTGTAAAACATTTCTTCTTTGTATCTAGTCTGAATTTACTCTCCTTTAGTTTAAAACCACTATCCCTTGTCTGATTGCAACAGACTATACTAAAAAGTCTGTCACAACCTTTCTTATCTGCCCCTGTTAAACGCCCAAAGACCTCCCTGGAGCCTTCTGTTCTCCAGGCTTTACAAGGTGACTCATCATCCAGCTGAATCTTCTGCTTGTTCTTTTTCATGTCTGCAGAAATATATTATTTCAGTGAAAACAACCAGTGAGTTAGATTTTTCCAAAGCAAAGTTTCTATGAGAAAAATTTCCAGGCAGCTTTGAAGAAGAAAACATGGCACTGTCTCTTCACACCCTAGAGTCCCCTCGGCACAATTTGGTGACTTCACGCTGATTTTATGGAGACTCATTACTGTCCATCTCCTCTGGGGTCTGCATCTTTCCCTATGCTGATGATACAGGCTTTTCCATATATCCTGCACACCACCTAACCCAGAGATAATGCCCCACAGAGGTGACTGAAATGGACATCCCGAGCTGCAGCTAGTGCGTGGCAATGTAACTGCACACGCTTATCACAACTGTTGTGTGACAGCACATGGGGGACTGAAAGGACAGAAGGCTTCTTTGTGGGATGACTGCTGACACTGAGGGCGCAGATAGAGGTGGGGACACCTTCCTGTTTCAAGGAAAGACCTCACAAGCTACATACATCTATCTCCCAGTGCAACACAGGAGACAGCAAGGGACTCCCTACTCCTCTTCTGCTTCCAGACATGACTGCAATATAGATGCCTTTGTTTGCTGAGTATAGATATTTAAAACCTGTCTAAACAAGAAGTTCTCTGGAAGTATCACATATTTTATCTAAAAAATGCCCTGCCAATTGCAATGGCTAAAGCAAGAAATGTTTTTTGAAAAACATGGTTAATTTTAAAGGAAGAGTGCACTCAAGGCTCAGGATAACGTTATCAAGTAGCGGAATACATGGAAACACAAAACAAAAGGCATATATTTTCTCCCTTGTGTTGGCTATGCTAAAGGAAGGAAATAGGATTCAAAGAGCTCTAGCAATCACACATGACCTTTTGGTATTCAGCACAGAAATCCAATCATAACAGTATTTTGGTCAAATGTCTCTCCAACCCTTGGTCAGAAAGGCTGTTGATCTTCACTACAAAAGGAGGCCATCACAGTTTGTACACCACCATATAAATGTAAATTTTAATTCTGATCACTTCTTTTTATATTTTTATTGTTGCCAATGTTTATTTCAATTTATAAAAGAAGGATGAAATCCATGCTCACTGTCATCAGTCCCAATGTTCAATGTGTAACCAAATAGCTAATAATGATGGACTCAGCTCTTTCAAGTTTATTTAATTTCAGAAAATACTATTTCAGGGCAACAGTGTCATATTAATATTACACAGCCTGAAATTATTTTGTTTGGACATAACCTGCAAGCTTTTGGAAATCAAGAGATTACTATAATATCAGCAAAAATGCTAAGTCTAATGCATGTGATTATCATGGCAGAGACAACAGATTTTTTCACTTGCAAATAAATTTATTTACTTTTTAAAGAAAGCTTCTTTGCTGGGAAGGGAGAAAACAAGGATCTGCAACTCGTACCATACTAGCAAAAGGAACAGAAGGTTTGTCACTGACTTCAGCATCAGCAGTACTGTACTCACCAATAATTGTTCTCAAATCTGAACAAGGGGGAAGAAAGAAGCTCAAGTTAGTATGAAATTTACAATGCCCAGGCTTTGAAGAGACTTAGTATTACCATGGCATTAGCATTTTTAATATTAACTTTAATTTGGAAGCAAATCAAACAGATTTGCAGTAAAATGGTTCAATAAGCATTCATGAAATACACGGCACAAGATGGGTAAACGCATGAATGGAGTAAAAATGTTACTACTTATTTTAAAGTGAGATTTATGCCCCTGGAAATTTAGAAACCTCACCACAATAAGTCACAATACTTGAGTAAATAAGGACAAAAACAGAACACAAAACATTTTTGAGTTAGTCAAGTAAGTTAAATGAAGTTTCACACAACATTAGGCTTCAGACAGACCCACTGTGTTATATTTATATTCATTTCCATGAACACAATAGCATTATTAAATGCAGCCTGTGAAACGCTGGTGCAGCACTGAGGCTGGTCCTGCTTCAAGGTGAAGTACCAACTTCCAGCTGAGCGTGTGCCACCACCTGGAGGGCATGGGCTGTACCTAATGATGCTGCTGCCACTGCCAGATGCATCTCCACAGGCCCACTGATGTCCTACAGCCATGGTGATGCAGACCTGGTGGGAAAGTCAACTCACCAGTGTCCAGCATTTTTTCCAGGATCTTCACAGTAGCAGCCTTGCTAGGAAGGTCCAAAACTCCCCTGGGACCACACTCATTATAGTCTACAAGCTGTGAGTCAAACAGGGCCTTAAAAACCTTGGGGTTTTTTATGTTCCTACAAGGGTACTAGGTCACTTCAGTCCTCTTGTGCCATCTTTCCTTCCTAAATGATTAAGGTGCAAGTGTAGCTGGCAGAATTTTAACAAGTACTTTCTTTGCCCTTGTTTGACATGGTTTGAAGTCTAGATGGTGAATCTTGTATCATGTTTAAGACACAGTAAAGTTCTAAAGTACATAAACAGAAAACCAAAATTCCATTATTGTCACCTGTTGTAAAGGTAATTTTAAGACAGGTTTCTGTGGTCTAGTGGGCCAATCCAGACAATAGTGGCTGTGTCAAAGACTGCCTCCTTCAAGGAAACCTCTCCAACACTACCCTTCAGTTAATTTCAACAGTGCTGAATGCAACTCTGGTCAATAGAAAAGTGATCTTCTAAGGGCAAGGCATGGAGGAGGGAAGGAAAGCAATTAGTGGAGCTCATCCTCTGCTGCACCGTACAGCCCTGCTGCAACCCACTGCAGACACAGGAGGGTGAAGGGACAAGAACAAGGGCTGCAAAGAAGTTGGCACCACATGGAGTAACTGAGTACCTGGTGCTGCTCAGGGTCAAGGCAGGGGTTTTCCACTTTCTTGGAGGGTGGGGGAAGCAGTCTTATTCCCCACACATAGCTGACAGGCACAGCAGTTGAATGCAGAAAGAAAACCAGAGTAAGTTATCACAGACCAACAGTTAGGAGTCAGAGCTACAGAGGTCAGCTCCACAATTTCAATGGAGCAGTTACTTTCAAAGTAGGGGTGAAACCATATTCCTCTCCCAACTCCTTTTTAACTAGTTTAGGCAGTTACAGTTTCATTTGGGTTAGTCCCTACAAACATACCCACATAACAGGAATACAACACCAGATGCCTCTCAAAAGCCAGTGTTATTTTACTCCAATGTAGACCCTGTTTGCACAAACCTACATGCAGTGCTTATGCCTTGGAAAAATCAGACTTAATCCACAGAATTAAGGACCTGAAAGCACTTGTGACTCAGGGGAGTGTTAGGGCAAGACATAGCTTCACAAACCGGAAATTCATACCTATCCAGGGGAGGAAAAAGCAAAAACTGACGTGAGCTAAGACTTGATTTAGAGTATTTAGGAGATTTTAAACAATATTTAAAAGGATATACAGCTAGCTCAAATCTAACTCAGACTAAAATTCGTAAAAATTTTTCTCTATAATCAAAAGCCAACACACAAAAAAATCAATAAGAAATCTAGTGTGAACAGTTGTTTCAAGGTGGGAAAATAGAATTCTTCTTGCAGTGTCTGCAACTGCTCTGCAACGGAATTTGAAAGGGAAAATGATTTATAAATGAACAGGAGAGATCCTTCACTGGTTTTTCTTTTATGTCCAAAAAGGAAACAAAAGTAGTGACCAACTGGACTGAGAACATTCTTCTAGTTTCAGTAGTCTAAAACATGACTAATATCATGCTTGGAGAAAATAAACATGCTACCCATAGCATATAGAGTATGATTCAGGCCTTAGGCAAATCTACTTGTGAAACTTAATTGATTTTGATTTTTTAACAGATATTGTGAGATAAACATTAGGCATAGAGTTTTAAAATTTGCATTGTAAAATTACAAGAAAATAGGAAATAAATGCAAATAGATAAATGTCGGTGTTAAAAAAGAAACTACGATACAATTGTTTGGTTTATTTCAAAATGAACCACAGGGAGTCCGCTGTGTTTAAATTATCTCCCACTCTTTCTTGATCATATATTAAAATGAATCCCCACAAATTAGGCGTTCAATTCTGAACATGTATCAAAACCAATCTTCAGATCTTGTCAGACTATTAAAAGAAATGCATACCTCAAAAGTAAATGCTCCCTCCCATCCCTTCCAAACATTTGAAAAGTGAGCTGTCATCTTTCAGCTTTACTCTCACCAGCTTGTGAGTGCCAAGTGGGGTGGAACCCTTTGTAGAAGAGCAGGGTACACTGCAGAGAAGGGTTAGGGAGCTGCAGGCTGTCACCATGCATGTGCTGTGACACAAAGGGTGTGCTCACCCCAGGCAGCCAGCGAGTAACCACCCTGGCAGAAACCACCAGGTCACTTCAAGTATTCTCCTTAGAACATGCTGATGCCCTCCTAATTACAGAGAGTAGAGCATAGTTGCTTTCCTTTTTCCATTATTCACAATGAGCATGAATAGTTACATATGATCTTATTTACATGTGTGGAAACAGTGAGGGGAAGCAAATACTTTTATAGCATGCAAAGCAAGTTCAGTGGCTTTGCACCAATATAGCATGACAAGTCTGGTATTTTTCCATTTTTCAATTCTTTGTGAGTTCTCAATACTGCAGACTACCGCTACTGTCACAAGCAGAAAGCAGTTGTAACACTTGTACGTCTGATCTACTTCAACAGGTTTGGAAGAAACGAAATGTAATTTATTATAGCCTATTTAGCTCTGCAACAATTACCCTTCAAAACCCGAAGGAGAACAATGTAATTGAAAGTACATGCCTTCTTCCCTACAGAAACCTCCAACAGCCTCAGGCAAGAGCTAATACAGATGTAGTACAAGGCATTAAAAGTGTGTTGGATGCTGTAGCTAGCAATTATCCTGTTATTTAAACAAATCTATCGCTCATCAGGAAAGCGTTTAGTGCAGGAGTCGGAGCGAGACAGGCTGACACGGAGCACGGCTACTTAACTATCCCCTCCAGCGATTACACTTTCTCAACCCGAGAGTCATGTCAAATTAAACAACTACGCATTGACTTTTCACTTCTATAAACATTAAGGTATGATTGACAATTCTTGGATGCTATAAGGTAGTCATTATTATCAGCCAACATTCTGTTAGCTTATTTGTGGTGTGGGTTTTTTTCCCCTATTCTGAGCCATTTCCTCATGGACTCTTTTTACAGTGCTTTATAGAAAACATTTGCTCTGAACTCTTTGCAGGGTCGCTGTAGCAAAATGTCACCTCACCAGGATACCTTTGTATGTCTGTGAGAAAAGAACTTAAAATTAAGTGACTTATCCTGGCATACAAGATGCTTTTCCCCCCCCCCTCTTAGTCCTGCATTTACCCATTTACCTCAAATTTGGAGATATCTGGACAGCAACAACGGGTTGCTAACACTGCAATAAATACCATTAATGTGGCATCTGGAGTACTTTTCCAAATTCTTGCCCTAACTCATGGAAATCTTTTTCAGTCTATGTACGGCAGACACTGCAAGAGGAAGGAGCCACTTGCCAGAAGGGGAAATTAAACTACAGGCTCTACAAAAGTGTTCTGAGAATGTACTCACAAAGACCTCAAGCTTCCAAAGGCTATCACGGGATCCCTTTATCAACACACTGTTTACCAATATCTGAAGACTGCAAGTTAGTAAGGTTACCAATAATTGAGCAGATACATAAAGCAGTCAAGGTTGCAAAGAAATATACCCCTTTGATTTTATACGCAGGATTCTGGTGCCTGAAACCACTGTGTTGTAAGTGACAGTTTTATTATCTATCCCCCTAATTCAAGCCACAAAAGTAATATAAAATATGACGAAACTTTGTCCTCTCAAAATAAAATAAGTAAAACAAAATTTACATAACGCTTAACACTTTTATCATCGTCATTGTCACACTCCCGCCCCACTCTCTGCCCACCATTCTCCCTAAGAAACCCCACTGGATCCCTTAAAGCCTCTGGCAAAGAAGCAGGTGAGACAACCACTGTATCGTTAAGCTAATTATGAATACAATTAAGATTAAAATGCTACTGGTAGACCTGGAAACCTCTCTATTTACACGACCAGTGAATCTTGAAGCTTTACCTTCATATTGGCTGCAGCAGACTGAAAGGTAAACTTTACAGTGTTTTTTTAAAAAAGTATAAATCAACTAATAAAATCAGTACTAATAAATACATTTGTAAAAAATGTTCTAAACTAGGAAAGTATGATTTCACTGCAGGGTTAGCATTTAAAGCAAAAACGAGTGTAGAAACTGAAGACAACTGAGGTTGACAAAATAAGTTCTTTCTCTGGTAGTAACAATTGCAGTCTCAATCCTTTTTCTACTTCTGAACTATATTTAATACTTGAGCATGGATCTCGGAAATCTTACATTAAACATAACAGTATTTCAAACATGGTCTCTCTCTCCCCTTGGTTGAAAAATCAGGCAGTAATAAAACCAAAAACTTCGGTGAAGATTCCAGAAAATGCCAGCTGAGTTTCAGACACAGAAGACAAAGCAGTCACAACACTGAAGACAGTGAAATATAACTTAATTCCCAGGTTTTGCAGTACAGCACTGAAATAAAAACATCACAAGAAGCACTTAAAAATTTCACTGATCTATATCCAGTATTTTCTTCCTTTTTAATCAGTTCACCACCACCACAGTATATTAAACTTTCACTGAAGCAAGTTAATGTCTGTGTCTGTAGGCCAATCAACGGTGTGCTCTCTACTTTATGCAGCTGTTAACTGCTAAACTCTAGGGGTATTTCTCAGACTATAAGATCCTGAGGACAGGAGATTTACTCCAAAGACTCAATTTACTCATATACAAAATTACTTGATTATATTTTGCATTGACTTCCTACTTATGTAATTGGACAAAGGCATCTACTATTCTCAATGACCTTGTGTCCAATTTGCAGTTGAAAGGACTAACATAAGCAGGGAGAACATATGCAACACCAGCACACAGCTGGATGTACAGTAACTTTTGTAGTTTCTGAATTTTTACAGAGCTCCATCTCCCAAGCCCTGGGAGACATTCACACACAAAACCCCATCCAAACCAAATCCCAGCAATGGGTTTTAGCTTTCAGTGGTTACAAGCCAGCTGCATCACCTCTACATCTCAGTAAAAACCTTCTCCACCTGAGCTGCTCCCACAGTGCTCTACCTCACCAGAGTTGTCTGCCCACGGGGTGAACCCGCAAACATCCTCATCCTTGCAAAGGCAGGACACCAACTGTACATAAAAAACGTGCCTCACAGGTCCCAAGGTTCTGCAACAGCAGAACCTACAGCAACCCTACAAAAAATCCCAATTACCCTAAAGCAAAAATCCCTTAGGAAAATTCCCACTCCGTATTTCTAGCTAAGAACCACAAAACTATGGCATCCAAGCACCGTACTTTCAACAGAATTTCTTGAAAATAAAAGGCTACCTTGCTGAAGAGACAATGCTTAAAATGCAGCACTTCAATAAAATACTGAAATACTTATTAAGAAACAGCATAAAAATACAACAGGGTCCAACCAGAGGAATCTGTATTTGAACGTATGCAGTCTTTGTACACACAATGTGCCCACAGCATATGTGTATCCATATATCCGTGTATATCAATATAGGCATCCGCACACAAGTGCAGGTATGTGTAGATTATATATATTATATATATAAAGCTAACTTTCAGTCCTCAGAAAACAAAAGCTATCCCCATATAACAGCCAAATTCCTACATAACTCAATTTCGACATCTCATCTGGTGTGAACTGCACTCATTCCTAGTGTAAACCCCAGCGCGCTCTGCAATGATATACTGTAATGTCACATCGCAATCTGGATTTACTATAAAGGGCTGCTGACGAGTTTCAGAGCAGTAAACATTGCTGCGAGGTGTATTTCACACTGAGCTGGTTTTTATGAAGAACACTTCACCGCCCAGCCACGGCACCCAGATGATGAATGGTGAAAGATGCATGACAAGCTTCATCATTGTTTGTAAATCTTAACTGTTCCTGCTCACTAACTCTGCAGGCAATTTTCAAAGACAGCGGCCGACAGAAGGACAGCACAGCTTTCCTGAAGGTTATTCAACTTGTACTTGGCCTAAGCTATGCCTGCGAGGACGACTGGAAATAAACTCATTGGTTACACTGAAGCATAGAATTAAAACCCTTTGCCGGGCAGGCACACTAATGGTTGCTAAATTAAGAAAGCACATTAAGAAGCCTTGGTATCTGTCCCCTACCCTGCCCTGCAGGGTTACATAAATCATGTGCAGGCAATGTACCCTGGTATTATTTACACATGCAATATAAATATGTATATTTATAAAACAGGCAGAATGAATGATGGGCTGTCTGCTCCCACACGATGATTCCCTGTTACCCTGTGCAGTTACACACAGTGTTCCAACATCCCTCAGCAACTTTGCCCACTGTTTGTACGAAGGCTACCTCTGCTCTATCAGAATTTTACTCTTGCAACAGAAGAAAGGAAAAGAAAGGAAACTACTCATGACACGCAAGCATGGCAGTGGGAAGAGTGGGAAGAGACGCTTCTTTGTTTCCTCTGAGATGATTCTGGTAAGAGGGCAGCACCATGGACTGCAACAACCTCTTGCCAAGAGTCACAATTCGGTAAATCACCTCCCTGCAACAGGCAAGGCCCGTCTACAGCGCTCTGCACTACAGAACCTTAGTAGCAAATGCTTCTTTTGCTAGAGTCTCTCACAACCTGCAGAGGATTACTTTATAAGCAGAAAACACTGCAGAACAACTACATCAGATAGTGACTCTCGCCTGAGCTGCAAATCTAGCACGAACTGCAAGGAGCTTTACACAGGCTCTCATGCATGGAAAAGGTAACAGCTGAACATGGAGTGAGTATTCCCTTAAAGAGCCAAGTTGTGAGGATGCAACTGCACATTAAAGCAAAGAGGCAAGCCGTATCACTGTTTGTTACAATTACAAATCATGCCTGGGCAAGCACAGCAATCACTACCATCCTGACAAGATGATCTTCATTTAATTTTTCACTTTACGATACAATCTGATAAATTATTTCTATCAATTTCTGCTTGTAGTGGGAAAAATTCTGTATTCAATTGTAATAAAATCAGTGTCAAAGCCACACCAGATGTAAGAGAGGAAGCAGCTCAACTGCCCGTGTGAATTTTTTTCAGTACCAAACATCCTTTTAAAGTGTGAGGACAAATCCCGTACAGCCTCATCAGTTACAGCAACATCCACCATCCCACGCAAAGACCAGCTCAAATATGCAGAAAGTCCAGGGCTGCAGTGGGTATAAACCACTATCGCTCACACACGGCTCTAAAAGGCTTCTAACCGCAAGAGGGCCTGAGGAGAAACCTCCCTCTGTAAGAGAACGTAAGGCAAAAGAGGGAAGGTGTCCAGGAGAATTTAAGAGCCGTTATGTAGTCCAGGATGACACTCTGGCAGGTGCTTACAAGAGAGATGCTGATGTCCAGTGTAGGACCCAGTATTGCCATAACCACTGTGCAACATCAACTCCCCCAGTGCCTGATCACTGCTGCACCCTCAGAGAGGGTCAGCAAGAGACAAGGGCATCTTCAGACTGAGATTATGGGACATCACAAACTTCTTCTCATAGAAGGAAACTCAAGAAAGTAGAGATTTTGTCAACAGGTAATAAATGCACTGCTTTGGATCTGCACTGCCCTGGCCCACTGTACCGCTGATCTGAGTTTCCTCAGAATAGAAGGATTTTCCTTAAACCCTGGTTTTACCAACTTGAAGCTTGCAACTCTTAAAAAAATTCAAGCTTAAATTTTAAAAACTCTGTATCCTTTGATCTACACAAAGTACTAAAAGATACATTCAATGAAAAAACCTCTTTTTTTTGACTGCTTAGCAACTGTCCTGTCTGACCCCCTTCTGGGTGGATCTGCTCTGCTGGTGTCGGTGGATGGGGTGCCACTGGCATCTGCTGAGGCTTTGGGCTGTCCTACTCTCTCCTGCTAGGATGCTGACAAATAAAAGCATTCACACACAGTTTACACGTGAGCTTAGAATTTCTCCTAGAGGATGCTATAATCTCTGAGCAGGAATATCTGTGTTTCTACAAAAACAGGTAGAAAGCCATCAAAAATAGTCTGCTCTACTACTGTGTGCTTTTGAGTGAGTGTAACATGAAGATTAGAAACTACTAAAATGAGCCTTATAATCACAAACAAACTAAAGCAACATTTAAATAAATGCTTATATTAATTTATTTCCAGGAATTCTCTTCAGAACTTAGAAAGTTACTATAACATTGCTCAAGTCTTCACTAATCTAACATCATTTAGAACATGGATCAGCAATTTACCGGAAAAATGCACACAAAAATTGGTTACCAGAGTTTATATCAAACATGCCTCACATTCTGAAACATATTTCCACAGCTGCAGTTACAGCTAATGAAATTATCAAGTATGATTAATACTGTCATGAATCACTGTGAGCAACTCGCTTAGTTTAGAAGGTAACAAAATGTCCATACTCAAAAACTGCCTGTCCAGCTAACCCCAAAATTAAATTTTTCATCAAGAATTATATTACAAAGTCATTTGTCTCAAGAGATCTATAAAACATCACAATGCACATGCACAACCTGCAATGTAAACCAAGGCTTGAGGAAGTGCAGTATGAATTTGCTCACCAGCCCTGTACTGAGTGTCAAAAGGAAGCCACATGTAGCATAGCCATCAGGGACTATGTAAGTAGCAGCAATAAGAATGCACAAAAAACCCATAAACGGCTGCACAAAGATCAAGTGACTCACTTGAACTAACTGTTCAAAATCTGCAGATTTAGATGATTACCACTTCCTATCTTCATCTTATTTCAAAATTCATTCCTAAAAGTCTAACTTGAAAATAAGAGTGGAAGATAAGGTCTAAAGTTTTCAGCAAAAACAGTTTGCTCTTTCAATATTAAGGATTGCATTTTATTGAACAGGGATCAGTTTTCAAGCAAAAAATGCACAGATAGATACGCATACAGAACATACAACCTAAATACTGCTGAACTTCTGTGAGCAAAATTTTATTCTCCTCATACACTGCTGCTGAAACTCTTCCAAATTCAAGATTTCTTGTAATGCTCTAGAAAGAGGTGCACAGAAAAGAAGTGTTACCTCTCATACCTGTTCCCCACTTTCTAAGTGTTTTAATATTATTATAGCTGTGTCAGTGCATCTTCTCAGCTGTCTGCAAGTAAGAGTAGACAAACTCAAAGCTTTTTGCTTCTCTCTGGAGTAACTTCTTAGGCATACGAAACCAGCCTGCTTTTTTTTGCAGTGCCATCTATGTAACCCAAATGCTTGCAGCAGGTTCAAGGCTCTGGTCTCAGAGACCTTGTGCATACCTGGACTTGTTCACCTCTCTGATCCTAATGCCAGGTGCCACCTGTGGCTCTGAAGTGTTACTCTTGTCTGGCATGGCATTTCAAGGGCACATGTTCATGCAAAAATACGATACAAAGGAAATCTCAAAAAAGTGGCATAACTTCAGTGTACAAAAAGCCAGTTAGAAAGAAACCTCCAATCTCTCGTGCATATTTCTGGGACATTCCTCACATTCCAGCAATGCTTTTGTCAAAGTGACAAAAAGTCTTAAGCAGGAAGACTGCTTCCAACATGCCCTTTCTCGTGAAATCATTGGAAGAAGCTCTTTCAAGAGCTGCTTCAGTTTGGCCGAGCTCTTTCAGTGGCTCCATACTGTTGACTTGCGTTTGGGAAGAGTTTCAGACTCTTGCTTAATGTTCAAGCTGCAAATACAGCAGTGCTCCAGCTCTGCATTACCTGTCTTTCCATCTATTGTGACACTTAGGCAGACAAAAAAAATTCAAATCCATCCAGCAGCTGGAGTAAAATTTTAATTTAAAAATATCTCCTTCACTGTAGCCACAGACTTGTGGAGTAATTATCTCAACATTTCACATAATGATGACATGCAAGCAATTTTACTCCATGCCATCTTTAACACAAGGTAACTAAAATCTAAAGTGTCTGCAGAAACAGTAATGTTATCCTTTGCATCGTCCTATTTGAATGTTAAATTTTTCTGCCACTCTTCAAAACCTGGTGAACACTTTCATACAGGTAAGCAAATGCTGAACTTTTATGCAGTGGAAACAAGACCCACAGCGCAGCACCCACTTCTGATCTAAGCATGTGCTTTCTTGCTCTCTCAAACCAAAGTCTTGTGCAGGCTATTTCACACATGTAAGTGCCAGAGAGGCTGACTGAAAATCTTGGGAAGGTGCTATCCAACTCTGGGCAGTGAGCCAATCCTAAAAAGCTCCATTAAAAAAAAAAAAAAAAAAAAAAAGGAAAAAAACAAATGTGAGCAACTGTCCTACGGAAATCAATATGAATAAGGTATTTGGTTTTTGGAGATGAAACATCCTGTTGTGACCCATTTTTAATTTCCTCACTTCTCATCTTCCAAAAGAAATACATGTTTTATAGTATGCCTTGCATGCACAAGATTTGACAACAACTTCTCATATATATTTTCTTCCATTGCTCTTGCAGAAAAAAGGAGAGAGAAATATTTTGCAGAACCAAGTGCAAAATCCTCCTCCAATCTAGAAATTACTACCTAAAGCTTACCACTAACATTTGCCATTTTTTACTGGTTTACCAACTTTTTCTCCCCATTTTTCCCAGTTTCTACTGAAAAGGGCAGCAGCTGTGCTTCCTTGGAAGCAAAACCATTTTACTTAGACACATTTCAAACTGCAAGGAAGTTGACTGATGGTATTTTGACATTCAGAAAACATCAGTCCATTACTATATGCAAGACACTGTAACATGTTATGACCTCCGGTACAAGTGTCAGAAGCTTCCTGGTATCTTTGCATCATTGATAAAAATAAAGACAGTGTAAATAAATCACTGGTCTGCTAATTCCTCTCATTATATATAATTCCCTTTCATTACAACTGGTCAAAGCAGCCAGTTAACTTAGCAGAACAAAATTAATAAAATGGTCTTATTGAAATACTAAGGTATGAACTGGCAAAGCCTCTCTAATGCTGAAGCTGCAACCCAAGTGTGAGTAATAGACTGAATGTGTTGTTAAGACCACTGAAGATTTCTGTTTGGGAATTTAACAGCCATTTTTGTTAAACATACACATTTCCAATGTTTTGAAAATGTGGCTGCAAAATCAGTTTTTTGTTTTGACCTGTAGCTCTTCCATGCACACTGTTACCCTCTTGCAAAGTACCGTTTTAAAGACCTAAGTCTTTAAGGAGATCTTAAAAAAACAGTTCCAGGCACGATGCAGGACTTTATGTGAAGCCATACAGTCTACATTACATAACAAGTTCAATTAGATAATGCCAAGATGTTCCCTTCTAGATCTCAAATCCATCAACATTTATTTTTAGAAAGAAAGGAAGTCTCTGACCATGGATACCACTTCAAACATATCAAAAGAATGAGTAAAGTATGATTTATTTATTTAAAACATGCACTAGAGTTGTCTTGTAATCCTGCAGAAACATGTCATCAAGCTTCACAGCAAAGGATTCAGAACCTGGATAGAAAGCTCAGCCCAACAACCAACGGAGAAACACTCAAGAATGTGTCTTTTGTATGAGACAACACTTGCAGCATGGGAAGTCAATACTTTTGGGGGAATGGCCCATCCCCTAACACACAGAATTCACTGCTCACAGAGTCTGCTGGCTGACTCAGCACAGGTAACTATATTAAGAGCAAAAAACCTCAAACCCTCTAAGGTCTGTGAAAAGCACCGGAAGAAAAACAACATGGGACTGTAAATCAAAGGCAAACAGAGCCCGAGCATATTATTTTGTCTGTAGATGGAGAAAGTAATAACAGCCGTCTCCTCCAAGAACATGCAGAAGGAAAAAGATGCTTCTAAGAAGCCTGTCAAATAGCTATGATCCTGCTCACAGGTGCAAGTTTCTTCCAAAAACACTGGTGCCTTTTTCACCCACTAGCTCCCTGCTATGGAAAAACACTTCTTCAGAGTCTGCTGTTTGATCTCAGTAAATTACATCTCACTGCTTGTCGGTTTCTGATTGATGGTGTAACTTAGGGAACAATATCTGTGTGTGGAATAGTGTCTGGAGAAGCAGTCAGGGATTATTGAAAATACAGTATTTATGCAGTTTAAAAATCAGTGGCACATTGCATACAACTTTTTTCTAGAGTGATGAAAAATTACTCAAGTGCATATGGGAACAAAGGGTGTAAGGTCTTTTGTCTATTTGTAGGAACACTCGACTGGTAAGACTTCTTAGTGAGTTAGTAGTGATGGATGCAAGAAAAAGTGTCAACTGTAGTTGAGCATAAAACCAACTGCTTCTCCAACCAATGGGCAGAAAGGAAGACGTCACTGCTCAATGGTGGCCAGAGAAGATGGAATAAAATAAAGTTGAAGAAAAGAGAAGGAAAATGAACCAAGGATCACTGATTTCTCTAAGCCATTTAAAACTACTGGAGAAGGAGAAAAAGTCTAGGGTTTCATCACACCATGTGTTTTTTTCTTCATCTATCTGGTATGTCACAGTTAGCTGGAAGACTTTCAGAAAACAGTCACAAACAAAGAACCGCCACCTCCTCGACATAAATAATTTTGGAGTTACTGAAGGAAAGGGCTCAGTGCTGGCTTACATTTTATACACATTTCACCTCCCAAAACCTCATTTGAATCCTTAAGGTACTGTCATGACACAACCACCGTATTTTTCACAACACAAACGAAACAGACACCAGGACTTCAGCCACAGAAGAACCATGACTGAAAACAACTACAGAAACCTACACAATTACATATCCTTCCACCAGATATAAAAAGATATTTAAGTGAGAAGAGCATGAGAGCAGCAAATGAGAATGAATGCTGTCGCCAGCGGTGTGACTCTGAAAAAAACCCAAAAAACCCAGAAAACCTTGGCAGGTATAAAGTAAATGAAATACTTCCTGCAAACCATATAAAATTAAACTGCCAAATTCACTAATTGCTACAAAGAAGCAAAGTGTGAATAGCTTATTGTCCTGTTTCAGTCCCAGATAAACCACAACGGGTGTGTCCAAGGCACTAATGTTATTAAATACCATCTTATGTCATTGTCAGAGGGCAGAGAAAAGGTCTCTTTCTCTCAGTTCGGAAAAGAATTTTCCTTTATGGTAGGGGGAAAGTGTTGGGCTGCCGATACACAATGGTCATTGCTTTTCACTGTCCCAGGCTTGGTGAGTGTTTGGCATGCAAATCATCCTCTCTGTGCACTTTATTAATTGCTGTTATTGTTTGTTTTCTTACCTCACTGCTGTTTTCAGTAAATTGTTCTTACCTCAACCCAGAATCACAGAATCAACCCGTGATCTCTGCCTTTCAAATCTCTGCCTTTCTTTGCCCCCAACTGCAGGAGCCAGGCAGGGGAAAAGCATTGTGGCTTTTGCAGGAGTACTAAACTGGACAGTACCAGACAGCCTTAATTGTTGCTCAATGTGAGGCACTAACGGTTAACAACAAAACTGGCCAGAGTGGGATGGAAATGAATTTGATCTAAGCATTTGTGTATTAGGTATAAGAGCCACCGGTCACAAATTGCTTGGTCTGTTCATGTGGGTGTGGTACCTAACCCGCTACTTATTCCCACCTGGGAATCTTTTTCAGAGCACCGAGAGGGATCAGGACTGCTCTGTTGATGTACTGTGGGATACCAGTTTATGATATGTAACATCCAGGGCAATGAGGGTCATTTGAGATGTGTATTCAGTGCTACTCTCATGCTCTGGCCTTAGCATCTGTACCCAGCCTGTATGAAGAACAGCCTTTCACCCCCTTTTCCTCCTTCAGGTCTGTTAAAACAGCTTTTGAGAATTCTGAATTCCCTTTAGGTATTAAGGAAAGCATGGTTTTGTTGCTAAGTCTACCAGGTCTACACCATGTTTAGAGTCAAGAGGTTTCTAGAAAGGTCATTCAGAGATCTGCCATGAGGATCAGTGAGTTGTGAGTGATACGGAATGTGAGAGAAAATGGGTCCGTTTCGGGGGGGAAATTCTCTGCTTCAGTGGTTTGAAAGTTCACCCTTTAACAACTACAGCACCCTGTTAAAATGACAGAGCATTTCCAAGGAGAATGCTGTGGCAACTCCAGAGTGGAGCAATTTATTCCAGTGTGCTGGGCCCTGACTAGCACTGTCACTACACAGCACCCTTAAAGGGTACAGAAAAACAGACGAACAAGCACAGTGGGCACTCAAACTGCAGCTGAGCCAGAGAAACAATTCGTGCAGATAGCAGTTGCCTCTACACAGAAGAAGAAATTCAAGACCAAATCAGTTTGCACAGTAAAGGATGAAGAGAAAGCAGGGACTTCCTAACAGGAGGTAGAGGCAGAGCCAGAGATAATCACCTGATCCCTATCCCTAGACGAGCTGCAAGATATGCAAAAATACCTCAGCCACCAGTTGTCAGTCAGGTGAGCCCCTGGTTGCCCCGACGCTGAGATAGTACAGCGCACATGAAACTAGATGGCACTGAAGCTAAACAACTGGGATCCCTGTTCTGGGATGCAGGCATCGACAAGGAGATTGGGAAGGGGACAGAATCTCTCAGCCTCTGGAAGCTACTCCTGTCAAGTGTGAGGGAAAGGTATTCTCTCGAGGATGATCTAGTAGTGCGCCCAAGCAGGTGGAATGCCACTGAGAAAGGTATCCAGTACCTGAGAGAATCAGCTGTGCTGGAGGTAATCTACTGGGATTCAAATAATGAGCAGTCCCCTGTAGATCTAGATGAGGTACACAAACCATGTGAAGTTTCTACAGAGCACACCATCCTTATATGCCAACTCATTGACCTTGCTGGCAGTGACACCAATGAAAGGAGAACAAACAGTGCTCCAGTGACTACCCAACTCTGGCAATATGAAGTTCTTTTTTCCTTCCTACTGACCTGTGCTTTGCCTGTGGAAAGACTGTCCAAGACTGTGGACAGATTTGAAAGACTTAAGTAAACTAGAGAGGTAATGTCCCATGCTCCACCAGTATGGATCAGAGTCTCTGCTACTGGAAGCAAGCACTCCTATGCCCAAAAGACAGGGTACACACCACAAGAAAACATGTGGTTTTACCTACCCTAGCTGCACGAGTATGTGAGTTGAAGGGAAGAAACACCACCACAGGAAATTCTTCAAGGATAAATGCCACTCCGGTTTCCAGTGGGCAAATCCGCAGACAGAATAGCAGGGCTGATGTTATTTCTCATCCTTTTGAAGGGACCTCCAGTTCATATTTACAAGAAGTAAGCAGTAAGTACTATGATCAGAACTAGAGGGGCCCTGCCTCCAGTGAGGTAGAGAAAAAGGAACGCTCAGATCTGTCGGACTGTTCAGAGCCAATGGCCTGGCGCATCAGACCCACAAGGGCATAAGGCTTTTGCTGATATCAGTGCACAACGTACCCTGAAGTTGGGGCAGAATTCATCTCTGTTTCTGAGGTGACAGAGAGATCTCAACAGCTAACTGTACTGGAAGCTGAAGTAAGCCTGATCAGTCTGGTTTAATCCAGCAGATCCATGTTAACGTGTATGCACTCTGCCTGCTACTGGAGTAAGGAAAGTGAGACACTGTCAAAACCACACAGCAAATTCACAAGTGCTTTCCCAGAAACCACTGCAAATCATAGTAATCCTTAGGAGAGGCTGAAACTCAATATGGAAAAAAATATTTACCTGCAGTAGTTTTAAATTAAGTAATGCAGTGTGATTGAGTTTGAAAAAACAAATGGAAGCAAGTCCACAAACAGTTTCTTTATACAGTTGGGATGCAGGACTAGTTCCCACATGTGGTCTATAAAGAAAAGGACAGCAAAGGCTTAGGATACTTAAAAAAATCACAGAGAGCATTTCTGTTAAGACAGTAAAGCTAATTCTGTGGCTGGGGCAAACATAATAATTTGCTTCTGTCCAAGAGCAAGGTGGTAAGCACCAAAGACAGCATCTCAAGTGACTGTCAACTTAAGAGACATACACAGGCACAGATAAACAACTCCTGAATCACAATACTTGCATTACTCCACACTAACACCCTCAATCACACTATAAGCCTCCCAGAAAACAGCTACCATGTTTTAAACACCTACTTTCTAACGTTTAGCTTCCTTCCCAGCAGCAAGCCACACCTCCTAGGTGCCTGCCCAAGGCAAGATGATCACAGATGCTCTGACACACTAGATTATATCAATTATTGGCTTGGACCAATTTAAGTGTGTGACGGGGAAAGGACAGGTCAAATTTCACAAACGTGAGGTGATGCCCTGTCCCAAACCCCAGCTCCCTGAAGTCTCCTTGGAGAGCCCTGGAGCAGCTATCAGTCACTGGCACACCAGAGCACTGCCCCACACTATACCCCTTTGGAGCTTCTAACCCAGCCACAGAATGGCTGGCACACTCGAAGTTCCATCTGGGGCACAGTGACCACAGGGAGCCAAAGCAGATAAAACCACACCATGTGGCCATCACATGTTCGTGGCCCTGACACTTCCTGGACTCCCGGTAGCTGGATCTATGCTGGATTGGGGATGGTAGCTGTAACTTTTTTTTCTTTCTTTACTACTTCTTTTCTTAATTTCCTTTCTTAATATTTGGATAACTTAAGGCCAGATGACTTGGATTTTGTCAAGTTGTATGGGTTAGGATGTGCTAATGCTAGGTGAAATGTTTTATTTTGGTTTAATGTTGCCCTTTAAACTTTTGCCTAATTCCCTTATTTTCTACAGTTTGTCAGTAAAAGTGTGTTATTTGATCTCCTGAGAAACGTGTGCAGTGTCTTCTGTGCACTTTGTCAGGGTATGAAAGAATTGAAGGCCCTTCTAAGAGATCCAGTGAACAGACTTTCGGAACCTTGTGTATTTTGAAAACAAAACCCCTTCAATGAGGTTGTTACCCGATCCTGGGGTCTTACAGGTGCCCCGGTGAGTGTACTTACCTCTTGCTTTTGACTCTGAGGAGGGTGGGATGTCCTCAGAGGTGAGGATCTGGGGGAGGCACATAGCAGCGCCAACCCCCTGCCCCAGGTAGGAAGCAGGTGGGTAGTAGGAACACATGCGGTACTGGGAGCTGACAGCATGGTGTCTCTCCATGCCCTTCACCTGTAGAGAGAAATACAACAGCAGCCTGTGAAAGCCAAGCTCCAGCACCACAGGGGCACCCCGCTGCCCCACACACACATGGCTTTGAAGGAAAGCACAGTGACTGGGTGGGAAGTAAAATCCTGATATGATGGCCTTGGTTTTTTGCTTTTGTTGGCCCAGTGTATCCACACCACCAGCTACAGGTGAGCTGGCGTTGTATGAGATGCGAGCTAGGAGCGCAAGCAGCAGTGTACCTATGGCTGTTTTTTCTTACTGCAGACGAAGCTGCATCCGGAACACAACTATGTACCTTCCACTGCAAGCAGCTTCCTGTCAACTCCCCTGCTTATGGTACAGACAAGTGTTCCAGACCCCTTCACTGTATACACTTGGCCACTGTCAGAGGTGAAGAGTCCATCCAGCTCCTACAGCTCCCCAGAGACCAACCCATCTCAGACTGGTGGTAAATGCTCTTCCAGAGATCTACAGGATGGCTAAAGAGTACAGACCTACTGACACGCTCCATGGCATCTGAGCAATGACACACACACAGAGTTTTTGTTACAACATTGGGAATGGGAAAGGTATTTTCCTAAGTTACCCAGAGAAATCAAGTTGTAGATAGATTATATGGGAAGCTGGTAATTAAGCCATAGCTGGACACCAGCCAGCAGGTCTGCCATGGCGGCATGTTGTTTACCAGACAACCCCTTCTCCCGCCTGCAGATGACTGCAAATTGGCAACGCTCAGATCTCAAAGTTTACCCTGTTCCAATGCCCTGAAATCATCCAAACTGATCTCCTCGGAGAAGTGGCAATGCTTTTTCAAATTTGTTCTTTCATGAAAGAACTACCAACTGTTATTATTTGCTGCACAGCCCTACAACTCAACAGTCTCAGCATTCCAAAAATGCAACCAAACACCTCAATAAACTAACATTTGCAACAGGAAAGCTAACTCCTGTCTCCCTAAGTATGCTGGGCAGTGAATAAATGTAAGATGGAAAGCTTTTGAGCAGCGACAAAATATCACAGTTTTGTACCAGTTTTAATGGTAACAATGACAACAATAATGCATGACCAGCTATGTCATTACAGTGTCTTTGCAAGCAGACATCCTTATCAAGCCTTTTCAGCCACATCTCACCTCAGTCAAAGGAGCCGTGCCTCCTCACTGTGGCCTCCCCAGGTCCCAAGCAGCTGAGCTTGGAGTCCTACTCCTCAACCCACCGTAGGCTGCAAAGCTCAGACCCAGGGAGTAGTACAGGCAGGGGTGTCAATCTACTGTCCCAGATGCCAGCAGACCTTCAGGGTCTGGTCCTGGCAGTAGGAGCTACCAACACCTCCCAGAACCAGAATGCAGTCATCCCTTGTTTTCCAGGAGTTCCCTTAATAATTCCATATTCATTTTCATACGCTTAGCTGGAAATAGTATGTACTTGAGGGATGTAAAATGCTGCTAGTACTCTGTGAGTCAGAGGCCAACAGCCAGCTTTCCCTGCGGAGGCAGGTTTGCAGTGAAATTAAGTGCAGAGGGAGAGAGAGAGAGCGGAGAGTGAGAAAGAGAGAATGGTGGCTGTTCACATGAAGTTCACCTCTGCCTGTCTTCTGGCAGCAGCACAGTTGCATGTACTCGCACTCGTACTGAGGAAACAGCAGGACTCGCTTTTAGTCTGTGAAAGTTAACAGTTTTTCTATTAAAAAATTAAAGCAATACTTAAGAGTTTACTTTTCTGCCTCTGCATGCAGAAAAAGTTTAACAAACGCTTAAGTTTCATCCATAATAAACAATAAATTGCTCTTAAAAAAAATCTAACGTGTCATGCTGAGGAAGGCTGAACTCAAAAGAACTACTGGCATTCCCTCTGTTCTTCTGACAAAGGGCACTCCCTACTTAGGAAACAGAGCTCCTCAATGAAACCCAGGCTGCCTCTGCCCTGAAGGTACAGATTAGCAACACAAACTGCCCAAAAGCACAGTCCAAAGGGCATTTTTAATCTGCACATCCACAAAGCTCAACAGCCTTGGAAGTACTGGGGAATGAAGTTAGCAAACTCCTCTCTGCCTGTCGTGCTGTCTGCCTGTCTTACTCCCCTGAGTGTAGGGCTGTGGGCAGCATCTGTGGACCTCACGTCTCCACCTCTTGCCTGTTCGAGGGCATGCGTGCACCTGCACAACTGAGAAAAAGCTGCCTGCAGCAGACACTATTTCAGCTGTAACAAAATGGAGGGATCATTCCCTGGCACTGAACAATAATGCACGTCTTCCCTCCCTGTAAAGTGGATGCAGTGACCTGCTTCCTTTCAAAGCTCTTTTTAGGGTTTTTCTTCATTTCTTAAAAGAACAACTCACTTAAAATCTCTAGATGCAATGAATTATTACTACTATTACTATCAGTGTGTGGTAGCTGGCTAGCAAGAGACATGTTTTATAATCTTATTACCCACACCAGGTCTACGAACCACAGTTCAACCAACAGCCAGAGGCTTGGCTCTGCAAAGAATATGCTGTGTATTAACTGCTGAAGAAAATCTAAAAGCTTTTGGTTTTATTAAAGTGTTTAGAATACGCACTGCAGTAAATCTGAACCATAAGGTTTCCTTTTTATAGTGCTTAGCAATCCTACTTTACAGTAACAACAAAAAAGCAACCAGTTTTAAAAATTCTTGACCTTAGTACTGCATTAAAAAGAGGGCTTAGGAGACCACTATCTCATGAGAAGGCACACTTGCTCTGTATTAACTCCTGCAGCTCAGCAGAGTCCTTGCATGTTTTTGGGTGCCAGAGAGGGAGATAAAAACAGCCCGGGGGAGGCCTTGGAATATGCAGATTATTTCTGTCACAGGCCAGTTCAGCTTCCCAAATGCTGTGCTCAGGTCCTGTCAAGGGGGAATGCAGGAATCACAGGAAGAGAATGCTTCACCTTCTGGCATCTCTTTCTGTCTTCCCTTCCCCTTCCAGCCCTACAGTAAAGCCAAGATATGCATAGGCTGGGACAGTCCCACAAATCACTCCTGTTTGTATCACCAAGGGCTATGTGTGGTTAAGAACAAGATATAGTTTAGGCAGGCAAGTGCCGTGCAAGGGAAGGGCATGCACTGCTCTTTGCAGAGAGCAAACTGAGCTCCAAGTTGCGCCCCTTCCAGCGACACACTACTTGTGCCCTGCCCCAGCTGCAGGATTCACCAACTACATCAGTAGGAGACACATATCATTGGAGCAGCACATTTGGCCTATTCAATGTGTACAGGTTCTCCTAAATTGTACAACACAGCTCACACTCAGTAGCGTTTTAAAGGATGTACTGCAAGCAACAGGGGGATGCTTGCAATTCATGAATAAATATGGCCTTAAAAGACCATGAATTAAAAGACCAATGCATGCCGTGGAAATTCTTTCCCTGTGCCTTGTAAAGCCAGTATGAGGAATTGAGAGGCAGCTACAGTTTTCTCACAGACAGAAAGGCTGGAAACAAGACTTGTTCATCACTGAGCAAAACAGTGAGTGCAGCCCGACAGCTGTGTCCAACAGTGACAAAATACATAGCAAAAGGCAGGGAAACCTGGGGAAAATGCCCTTGCATCAGCCCATTTCTGCAAACAGCCTTTCTCAACAGCTGGTGGAAGAGCAAGTAAAGCCCAGCTCCTCTTTTCAAGCTCCTGGCAGCACCTGCGTAACCTCTACACAGCTTCTTTGTGGAAAAAGAGCTGAGGAGGTGGCCAGATGAGAGACAGGAGAAGAGTCAAAGCAGGTACAGTCTAGCTGTAGTCTCCATCTAGCCAGACACCAGAAAATGGTCCTGCCCTTTCCAGATTTATTTAGGCAAAACATCACCTGGGTGATTCTCTTATTTGCAGAAGCTGCCAGATTCAACCTCCTTGGGAGCAAGCCAGTGTTATTTTAGCAGCATTCTGTATTTTGCAGTTGATCCTGACTATGCTTATAGAGGCGTATTTCCAAAAAGGACAAGTAGGAGGTGGTCATGGATGCTACTCCTGGATGACAAAGGCTGCCAAAATTTCAGAGTAACACAGGAGATAGAAGTGCAATCCTTCCACTCTGCCACTTGTGTGCCACATCACTTTACACAGGATTTCAATCCATCTCACCCATGACTCACCAACAGCTTCCTCAAACCAAAACCAGTAACTATGGAAAGACCAGAGAAAGTCTGTTAGAAGTTTTAAAACAGCTTTCTCCTTCTGCCTTCATCTTAAAGCCACCTTTGGGGACAAAAAATTGCATTTGTTTGTCACTGCCTGCAAACAATAGAATTCACAGATTGGATTTTGCCATGGGAAAGAGCATGCGCTGGGCAATGGAACTGAAATCCAGATATCAGGAATCTTCACCCTGTCACCTGTGGACAGTGTGACTGTGGCAAGTTACTTAACACTTCCCTGCCTCAGTTTCTACAGCTGTAAATCAGGGTTGCTGTTTGTCTCCCACCTTGCAGTGCTACACTGCCCATGTGCTAACCCCTCCCAACTACCGTTTTGCTCCCGCTGCCCAAGGTGGCTTTGTTTCATTCTTAAAACCAGCTAAGCATATTTTCCAGCACAAGGAAAAAATGAGGCTATGATACCCTGTCTGGACTTACTTTGATTCTAGCACAGAAAATACAAGAGACATCTGTATCTGTCCCTCCTTGATAGACAAACTTAATTAACCTTTGCTATTCTGTTCCAACCTATTCTTTTAGACAAAGGCAGTGACCCATAAACAATATGTTACCATCAGAATCTCAACTGCACTGACACCTAAAGATATAGCCCTATCAGCAGTATCGGAAAATAAACTGCTTAGATTAGCTCCTCCAAGAAATACGGATTGCATTCATGTCACACATGAGCTGTCAGAAACATTAGGATACTTTTAGCATAAATCTGTAGTGTGAAGGGTATGTTATGAATACAGTATATAATACACTGCTTACACATAAAATTTGGATTGTCTTGGGTGACTGGCACAATGTGTATCAAGTTAAACACAAATGCACACATTTTACACCAACTTTTGGAGAGTTAGACTGCACATTTCTATGAGAGGGATATGCATTTTGGAAGACAAACTGGGCCAGAAACTAAAAGCAGGTTGTAGAAATTGAGAAGAGTCATCATTTTTTACTAGCATGTGGCTGTTTTTCAAAGTGCTACCTGTCCTATCACAGCCACACTTTTCTGGATTTAGTAAAGGACAGGTTTTTAAGTTTGGAACTTCTGAGAAGTCTTACAAAACAGTTTCCTACCTCACCAATGCTAACTATTTCGCTTTCAAATGTTAAATGGAATTCCCATATTATAGAACAAGAGTTAAAATTTCTCAGTCTGACCCTTATCAGTATTTATTTTAGGTTTTTGCTCTAAACTGGTATAAGGAAAGGACAAAAAAGTTGAGGCTGTGTTAAAAGTTTATAAAAAAAAAGGAAAAAAAAAGAAATTACATGAAATCCTGAAATTTGTCCAAAAACTCTGCACCAGCCTTAACCTTTTTCTGAAGCAGGATCCCTGAAACTATCAGAGTAACAAAGAAACAGCAACCACTCATCCCCAGATGTGATATCACAATTTGCATCTTTCTGACTTTTAAGGGTCTGGTTGTAGGAACTGGAAGTTTTAACACTTTTTGGGGATGATGCTAACTTTCAGCGAGTCCAAGATGATCTGTACAATGTGGGTCACACCCCAGCAGTTTCCCTGCCAGCTCAGAAAATCACCTCTGACTAGAGTTTTAAGTGTCCATCCAAGTTTTGCTTTCTTGTAGTAGAGAAGACTGCAGCCACCCCATCATTTTCCAACTGCTGTCCTTAAGTGTTCACAGTGAGACCATTTTCAGAAACACCAACTTCCAAGTACACCAACATGCTCTGACTTTCAGTACTTATGTCAGCAAACTCATTTTTGTGTTAATTGGACTGAACACATACAAATGCCTGTTGTAACGAACAATTGTGAGAATTTAAAGGGAGAGTTCAGATGCTCACCCAGAACTGGAGTGAAAGGAGATGCACAGTAACCACCAAATCTGCTACACTTCCTCCCCAGTTTAAGCTTGTCTTTTCCTCAGGTGCAACACCAGACATATGTGATTATCTGCCTCAGAGCTGGCTGGCAAAAGCAGCAGAACACAAAATGACTGAAGAGGACTTGACCAAGACAATCATCTTCATTATGCTTATCAAATCATGATGGATACAGCTTCTGATATACATGTATATAAACAAATAAAACCTACACAGAAATATATAAAATCCTTGATTCTCTATGAATCCACTCAAGCATGTGAGCCTCTGCAAGGAACAAAGACTAATGAAATCTGACATTAATCTACATTAAAGATTCAGTGATTCAGTTTATTTGCCAAGGCTCAATGATGCATTAATCCTCATCTCATCCCACACACACTCACATGTTTCCTCCCTGGCTATTCTCCCTTGCTCCTTAAATTCTGAAACAGCAGACAGCTGGGCTGTTCAAGGCCTTGTCTGCATCCAGAAGTTACCTTAAGAATACAACTCTCCCTGTGTGGTTACAGTTATTCCAGGATAAGTCAGCCTCCACCAAGTGAGTTTGAAAAAGCCAGGTGTCTTGTCTACACAGCTTAAACAAGGATATCTTCCAGTGAACACATCAGTGACTTCTATCAACAAAGAAACCCTCCTGTGAGTTCACACCTGCTCTCATTTTGTTATAGCAGGCATTGCCCAGCTATGATTTTTGGTAAAGGAACAAAAATCAAAAACCTTGATCAAAACAGTTACAGCAATACTGTCAGATAAGAAGACTCACTCTTATTGGAGAATGATTAGGAAAGCCTGTGCATGTGAAAAATAAACCCGGATAGCAGACAGTTCAGCAAAAATCTCTGTGTAGGTAACAGTTATGTATTTCCTCTGGAGAGGATAAGCATTCTTAGGTTTGACAGCAAAACTTCCTGAAGGTGGAAGCAAGGTCTGATTCCTCTATGAGGATCATGTTGTGAATGAAACTTTCCTGTAAATACTTACTGTGCATGACAGAAAAACTCACTCCTTATTCATCCTTCTTCTCCATTTCTGTGATTTTCCCCTGCTGGTAAGCCTCACGCCCAGAATCCACGTTTAACCACATGCAGCAGCTGAGAGCCCCCTTCCCTTACAACAAACCATCTTCAAGCCACACAGTGTTTTACAACCTTGCCAGCACTGCACCCACTGCCATCATTTTCTAGCCTCCTCTCACTGAAACTTTTTATGATTGTTTGTGCCATGTGATGCTGTACAGGTATGCAAAACCCTACGATTCCTAACTGTTCCAGCACTAACAATCCAACTTGCAAACCAGCCTCTGAAAAACAGCTTGTAATGTAAACAACACTTGAACTTGAACTACATTCTGTCCCACTGCACAGGATAGGTGGGTCCTGGCTTTAAGTCATTTAGAAACTGGGGAGAGGTCACTTCTGCAGGCAGTAATCACCTTTAGACTCTCTGTACAGACATCTCACCAAAATAGCACTGAGTGATCCCAAAAGGTTTGGCCTGGAGAAATTACATCTTAAGTGAGGTAGATTAAAGTCACAAGACGGTGAACAGAATCATGTGACACATACCACAAGTAAGGAATGAACATCCAGAGCTTTGAGTCCACTAGTGGAAGGAAAAGAGCCCTTTTTGACCATGACCATCTCTTTTTTCCTTACTTACCTCTTTGGTAACTCACTAATTTGAGGGACACTTAAGCAGAAGTTAGAGATTCTGCAGGGTCCTAAAAGAAAAACTAATAGAAACCACTCTATTGTTTGATTTCTTTAAGGGCTGTCAAAAGTCCCACAGGAAACAGGCAACCTCACAAGTGAGACACAGATTTTCTCAGCCAAGACAGTACATGGCAAAAGAACCATGAGCACATCACATCTTCATTCTAAGGCTTAACATAATTTAGCATACCCTCATGTAGCTCCTCCTCTAACGCTGTGTGCCAGTGAAGTGTGGGACTAGTAGCCTGCAAGAACATTATTTTCCCAAGGCAAATGGTGCTGCCCTTCATTTGTGCTGTGATGGTGTCTGCAAGCTAGGTACTTCCTAAGTTTGAGAAGTAACCTTCTGTCTGGAATTCTTTGCTATGATATGTTTGGATTTGTTAACCCAACCAACCAAACTAAAGTTAAAAAAGCACTAGCACCTTACCTCAGTATCGTGCACAAAATCCTATAGCTTGCCTTGGCTAATTCTCCCCCTGTTATGGTGAACAAATTCATCATCTAGAGAGGATGCCATTAACACAAAAGGTGTACCTCCATGTATTTGAAGGTGATTGCAGTAAAGTCTATCAACACACTGAGAGAAGAAAGCTGTCATGGTACGGGCTCACACAGCAAAGGGAACAGAGACAGTTCTTTACCCCATAGAGTTGTACTCATGGCAAAAAATAGGGAAACGGAATATTGTACTAAATGCTGTTTTCCTGGAAAATCTACCTGTATCACTGCCCGTATATGCCATTGCTTTCATTGTGCTGCACCATAATCATGCATCCTAAAATGGGTCTTAATCCCACCCTGGAATCTGGTTCTGGTTTTGCCTTGACATAAAACCAGCAAACTGGAGGTCAGAGTCAGGCCCAAGAAACAGATTATTGTCCACCTCACTCTTCCACATAACATCATACCTGCCACTGTTTTCCTGACTGGCTTGGCACGTATGTTGCTGGGAGGCTTCGAAGGCTGTTTTTCATGGCTGATCCTACAATCGTACCCCCTGTCTCACTTGAGGAAGACTCATTGGCCACTGCCACTTGGTACTGGGAGTAGTTGTACAGGTTGTTATAGCAAGGATACAGGGACGGCTGGTAAAAACTGCTGTAGTAGGCGGAGTCTACAACCAAATCAGACGTGCTCTCCAAGTGCCCTCTGCTGGAGATGGAAGGGATGTCCTGAATGAGCATCCGTCCCTCTGGAAAAGAAAAAAAAACAAGCCATTATAAAAACAGGAGGTTCCAAAGACGATTACCTTTCACCTTCTGATGAGGTACCACTTCTCCCAAAGGCTGGACACAGAGTAGTAAATAGGAATAGGGAGGAGCTGAAAACAAAACATGGCTGGATGTTTGGTGGAAACTCAAGTGGACTAACAGCCACTCAAATCCCAAGACTGTCACTTCCACACACCGCAGAGCGCAAAACAGCAGATAAAACCAACTGCAATGCTCGGAATCCTCAATCAGCGTCAGTTGACGGGATAATGATTCACATTACTTAACTCTGCAGTCTGATAATATTTTTAACCAGTAACAGTGTGCCAAGTCACTCTTAACTCCCTGGAAGCAGAAAGGCTCTAGCTACAGAATGATCCCTCCTCAGTCAGTGTCCTGAAGGCAAGGGGACACTTTCTGAACGTGTCTCTAGGAAGGGCAAACAGCCACAAGGCCAAGAGAAGCTGCATCAGGGAAAGCACTGCATGAGCAGCCAAAGTATCTCAGAAACCCACACACTGTGAGCAGTGAGGCCCTCAAGCCTTGCCCAGTCTCCATACCCAAATTTACCTATAGAATTTTACATATAAAATCACAGAGCAGAACAAAGGAAGGAGATTGCTTATGACTTGCTGCATGCACTCTAGACCAGGGGCCAGCTGGCTGCTCTCCTCACAGGCACAGTCTGCTTCTCCTGTCATTCCCTAAGATAGGGGTGCTTCTCAGAGGACATTTTAAGCCATGATTTCCTCACTCCTCTGTCAATCAGTCCCATACAATATACAGAAGCATGAAAAAGGAAGGTGCTTGTTGGTATTGTTTCTCTCTGATGCACTGCCTCATCTACATGGCTGAGCCAGACACAGCAAAAAAATGCCACAACCTTAAGAAGTCTAACCACGTAGTGAAAACAAGTCAAAAAATTAAACACGGAAATCCCACCACCCCTGCAGCTCTGCCCTGCACTAGTCCTCTGTAAGGACCTCCTGCTCTTCTCATGATGTCCTCTATACGTACTGTGGACGAGAAAAAGATGTGGCTTAAAAGCACACGACAAACTCTCAAGGGTTGCCAGTTTGGAGATGAAGCAGCATGGACAACAGGCATGCATGAAATAACAGTCTTAAGAGACATTTCAGGCAGGCCCAGTTTGTTCTGCATCTTTCTCTTGGTATATCAGTATCTTGGTTACTTACCTGTAAAATTAATATGGTGGCATTTACCAGCCTCTCAGTCACGGTAACAACTTCCACTGCAGTGTGTATTAGCTGCGTATTACATCTACTGATCAGTTTTACCAGTTATTGCCATTTAACAATGCAATTCTGCAATTTTGCTTTTTCAGCTGCAATGAAAGCTTTGTGCTATCACGGATTGTCTCCTTCCAGGTCACTAAATTACACGGCGCTCCCATTCTGTTCCTGCTGACATTTTGTTGACATGAATGAACTACATGCATTTATTAGCAAACAGAGTGTTTTATGCCTCTTGCATTTGATTTTTCTGCCCCTCAGAACCAAGTCAGGTGGCCTTATTTGGAGTACTTCTCAAATTTGCACACAGAACAAGAGGTGTTTGCAATGCCACAGAAGACCCTTCACGGCTTTTGTACTTTCCTACTTTTATGAATTTTTATTGCTATTATTTGGCTTCTGAGCAGGACTCTTCAAATCCTTTTGCTTACATCTTTGATAAAATCAGAACTCAGATCACTGGCACTGAAAAGCCAACAAGCCTGACTCTGCTCTCCAAACTTAGCTCTCAAATAAAGCTGCATTCCATTTGTTCTGCTTTTCTTGCTGTAGAATTGAAGCCAAAAGCAAAATCCTCCAACACATTCCCTGCTGAGATAGACTTCACACGTAACAGAGACACGCGAGCCAGCCATCTGCAGAACTCCTGACGGGGCTATGCTATGCTGCAAAAACGTGCCACTTCTTCTAAAACCTCTGCCATGCCTTTCCATTTGTAGTGCACCATTAGTGCACTAATATTTTCCATTAAGAATAGTAGAACCAGGAAGATGAGGCCTCTTTGTGCCTACATGATCTGGATGAGGGGATCAAGGTTACCCTCACTAAGTTCATGGACAACATTATGTTAGGAAGGAATGTAGATCTGCACGCTGTGAAGGGACCCGAATGGGCTGGATCAATGGGCCAAGGCCAATGGCATGAGGTTAAGCAAGGCCAAGTGCCAGGTGCTACATTTGGGTCACAACAACCCCAGGCAGAGCTACAGGTTTGCAGCAGAGTGGCTGGAAAGCTGCCCAGTGGAAAACAACCTGGGGGTGCTAGTTAAACAACAGTGTGCCCAGGTTAACAAGAAAACCAATGGTATCCTGGCCTGTATCAGGAATAGTGTGGTCAGCAGGACTAGGGAAGTGACTGTCCCCCTGTACTCAGCACTGGTGAGGTCACACCTTGAATCCAGTTGGCGTGGATGAGGCCACTCATCTCCTGTGTCCAGTTCTGGGCCACTTACTCCATGAAAGACATGGAGGTGCTGGAGCATGCCCAGAGAAGGGCAAAGGAGCTGGTAAAGATTCTAGGAAGTAAATCCTTTGAGGGGCAGCTGAAGGAACTGGAGGTGTTTAGCGCAGAGAAAAAGAGGCTTGTGGGTGACCTCATCACTCTCTGTAACTACCTAAAAGAAAGCGGTAGCATTGTGGGTGCTGGCCTCTTCTCCCAGGCAATCAGTGACAGGACAAGAAGAAATGGCCTCAGGGTGTGCCAGAGGAGGTTCAGGTTAAACATCAGGAAGCACTTCTTTACGGAAAGAGTTGTTAAGCACTAGAATGGGCTGCCTAACAAGGCAGTGGAATCACCATCTCTGGAGGTATTCAAGAAACAACTGGATGTGGCACTTGGCGCTCTTGGCTGAGTTGACAAGGCAGTGATCGGTCAAAGGCTGGACTCAATGATCTTAGAGGTCTTTTCTGACCTAAATATTTCTGGTTCTCTGATACACAGGAAAGGTGAACAGCACCAAGTGTCAGCAGCTAAAAGCAAGAAGGGGAGAAAGTACCAGCTTTTGCTGCAACTTTTGGAAAGGTCTCAGGCACTACACTTCTTGACATGGTAAAGATGGGCTGGGCTTGTCCACAGCTATCCACCAAATCATACAAGCATTTCTGATGCCCCCATGACATTCTAGTGGCTGATAACACCACAGCTCCTTCCTGAAGAGCAGCAGTAACAGTCTTCTGCTGTGTTAAGGAGAAAAAATAAAATGCTTTTTGAGCTTTTCTCTACCTTCGATCTGTGATTTGGGCTACCATCATTTGCACCAGAGGTGCAGAAAGGCCAACTTGTTGCCGCCCACTTTCCCTTTATGCAACTAAACAACAGTCACCAGTGGTTCAATACTCAGGGCTGCTACAAACCCATCAGAAGCATCCTCTGCTTTCCTTCTGATATCCCTTCACTCTCCAACATTCTTTACACTAGTGTCAGCTGTTCTTTACTGAGCTGGTCTATGAGCTAGCTCATTCAGCCACCCATGCACCCATATACACAAATGCCCAGGAATTAGCAATCTGGGGCATTGTTCTCTTGTAAGTACTCATTTATGGAATCCATGGTCCTTTTAACATCTCTGGCACACAACTCTTCTGAGCTGCAGAGACATACCACAGGGATGTGCCCCAGCACACCAGCAATGAAAACAGAAGCCAGGGGAAAGTTCAAATGAAGTGACAGACACATCCAGTGAGAACTGGGACTCCTGTGACAGCACTGGAATGACAGCCAGAAGAGCTAATTTTCCCTACATCTCAAGATGCATCATGCTTCTGAAGATTTGAGGACTGGTAAGATGCAACAAAGTGCAGGAGAAAACCGTAAAATACTTCACCTTACACTTTCCTCCAAATCTAGGAGACAAGATTTTATTTGATGTTATACTTTGGGACAAGTACCTGCTTTCACATCAGTAGAATCTGGAGGAAATTTGATGCTTCACCTGGGAGAAGGAAGACACTTCATACAAGACAAAGCCTTGAGCCATCTGTGTGGTGGGTAGAAGTGGGGTCAGACAAGGTCAAAGCACCTCAGGGATTATGCTAAACTCCTTGCAGACTTGAAGCATAAGAGAAGGATGCCTCTGGAAAGCTGAGGTCTTGCAGGTCTTCAGTAACTCTAGAATGCAACAGGTCAAGGGCAGGCCAGCACTCCAGGTCTACTTTCTGACTCAGCCTGACTGAATCTCTTAGCCATCTCCTATTACTAATGTATACATCATACATATACAACACATACGGAATATAGTGTATATACATTAAGGGGAAAGAGTTTTCTTATTAATGGAGAAAGCCCTTGACTTTTTTCCTGAGTAATGAAACCTGAGGAAGAAAAGCAGGTCAGACCAGCCAGTAGTTACATGCAGTACCTTTAAAAAAGTGCTTAGTGCCAAGGGAAATGGAATCGAAGGCCAGAGAACCCGGTTAAATTGTTGTAAGAAAAAATCCAAGGCACTCAAATCTACCTAGAGAAGATTTAATGTTTGGGGTTTGTTTTTTTTCCATATCAGGTCTTCTCCAGCACACTGTTTCTGGGCAGCAGCATCCTCAGGCACAACCACTGTTTGTAGCACAGGACTGATCTACAGAAAGCAATGGCTGCAACTAAATCATAACTAGTAGCTGGGGTTTCTCTACTTGGTCCTTGGGCTGCAACTGTAATGCTAGACTCCTACCTACAGGCTAAACCTTCCTACAGTCCTGTCTCCAGAAGCTCAGTGAGCAAACTGTCCTCCTCAAGGCAGTCTGTGAGCCCATGGTTGTGTATTCTGCAAGCAAGGTGAGAATACCAAGGTTAAAAAAGCATCTTTCAGCCATTCTTTTCTTCCGAGTGTAATTCAACACAGCTGAATAGCTCAGCTGGCAAGGAGAGGGTCCTCCCCTGCAATACAGCTTGCTGCATTACATCTGCACATGAGGGGCAGCCCTGATGTTCATTGCTCCAAAGGGAGTAATTTTCAAGAGGAATTAAGCTCTCAAGAAGGCAACTGCTGCTGCACTGTCAGGCTCTCATTTTGCCCCTCCACCTGCCCTTTAAAACACGAGGGCTGCTGCAGGGACTGGGCTCATGCCTTAGCTGTCTTCACCCTCTACATGGAAAAACTAGGAAGGATCCTGGGCCTTTCCTCTGCTACTACACAAAAATTTGAGTATTTTGCAAGTCACAAATAGGTAAAAAATATGGGACTGAGCCTGTACAAGAAGGTACAGATTTGAGAACCAGAAAAAGTGGTTAAAATTCTCCCTCAGTTTTTGGAACTCCAAATCTACAATGCAGGGCCATCGGAATCTCTCTCTTGCAGGGAGACAACAGTAGCCTTTCATACAGTTGTGCCCTTGAATCCCTAAGCTGTTTTCCATGTCTACTAATTCCTCTAGAGAGCTGATGCTACTTTTTTTGCACTATGTACACAGTGTGAAATATGGCCCACTCTTTCATAGAAAATCAATATGATGAACAATAAATACTGTTATTGATCTTGCAGTGTTGTAGATGACTCTCCAGCTCTATGGCATATTAATAGTAGTTAACCAGTAATTCATTTCAGGGCGGCTGGTATTTTCTTTTAAAGAAGGTGAGTACTCGGGGTCAGTCACACATATAGGTCTTTCACATGCAGTAACCTGTAACGGGCTTCTGCCTTCACTTAGCAGAGCACAGTGAAAAACAGTGGTCCAGTCCTCAGCTAATGTAAACCAGTCTCAGACCATTTACTTCAATAAAGCCATGGCGATTTACACGAATTGTGGATATGCATGGCAAAATCAACGCAGAAGCCAGTATATAGATCACCTGGGAGGAGAAAGGAGAAATGCCAGGAAAGTCACAAGAATTTCTATCATCATCTCTTTCTCACGGACTCAATTGTTTTTTAAAAGATATGTGTTGAGAAATACAAATAACAGAAGTCTGAAGGCTGTATATAAGCATGGAGTACTTTCTATTCCTACCAGTACTGTTAAGAGCCAGTTTCACATCTTATTATACATAGAAAGTAGTGATTTCATTATGTCAGTTTAAGTCTCTGATATTGAGGTCAAACAACACAGAGTCTATACTATTAAGGCTTTCTCAGCATGCAAAGCAAAGTGGTAGCATCAAAGTGCCTACAGGGAATGGATGTAAGACCACATGAGAATCTGGGTGAGACTATTAGTCAGCTAGGGACACATGCACACAAGGAACTATTTTTTAAGTCAGGATAGCACATTTCAGTGTCTGGGAGCATGCAGTGGCATGGTTCAATTTACTCACATGGCCATTACACCTGACTAATCTCTATCTGATGGTGTATTTCAGAAAAGGGACTTGTATACGCATTCTGGCAATTAACAGAATTTCACTGTCCCCATTTATTGACTTGAGTTCTTATTTAAACCTATGGTTAACAGTTTTTATTTCTTTTATGCCTACAGAGATTGCACATACACAGACCTGCTGTTGAAAGTACAGAACTATGACTACTCAAGTAATACATTTACTCAAGGAGCAGGTAGGCATAGCCACTGCACAGGGAGCAGAGTTCAGCAACTAGTAAGTTTACATTTCCAGTAGATTTCAATTCAACATGACTGTTTTCATCAGTGCAGTATTAATATCTTCCTGCAAGCAGCTTCCGCAGCAGGAGGTAGCTATGCCATGAGAACACCAAAAATTATTCAGTCAGTAAACACCTGCCCTTGCACCTCAAAAGAATCTTGGATCCGCACCTGACTGTTTCGCCTTGCTCAATACATGAAGCCTCGATGCACTCCTGTTAGCTGGTTTAGCAGTATTAAGTCTTGCAATGCCCCATTGTAGTTCAAGTCATAGCTGGCTTTGAGGTCGGACAGTAGCCTTGAACAAGGCCGGTATGAAATCACTCCCTAACATCATAATCAGAACCTCGGGTACAATAAGTTTCTCCCACCAGACAATCATGACAGAGCTATTTCAGATGTCAAAGAAAGCTGGCACCACTACTCCCTTTCTGCTGAGACACTGCCTCCCAAGGAACAAAACTCGCACATTTGCTGTGCCTTTGAGAGGAATACTTCTGTTCCTTTCCCATCAGAAGTTGCGGATTATCTTTGGTTCCAGCATTGAACTTTTACCTTGCTATAAAGTTAATGTGCTAGACAATGTTCATTTCAGGCAAGGTTGTGAGGTTGTGTATTTTCTGCCACCCCCAAAATAGGCCATTATCTGTAATTACCCATTACCATGCATAATTATTTCTTCTATTCTGGTCTATGGCCCCCAGGATTTTATGCTGTTACAGCTCACTGCATTATCTTATCAAATTTGTTAAGGAAGCTTTTTTGACCTTTTGAGCACTTGTCACAGCATAACGGAAGCTGGCAATAAATTGTCTAAGCATCTCATGTGTTATTATTTGTACCTTTAAGAGTGGTAACGTACAAAATAGTACACACCAACACTTTCCCCATTCCCACTCCCTGCTTTAACTAAAATCAGAAGTGGCAAGGAAACTTCTTCAGAAACAAAAGAGAATGTGAAGACACTTAAGTCTCTCAGTGGGAATTTGAGGAACACGACAGAAATAAGCAGCTAAGCCTGAACAACAAGCTCTAGCAAAGATCCCACCTGCTTTCCTCTCCAATTCCACTTTTTCTCCTCCTGCTCCACAGGAGATTCCACTACTTTTGCTTCTTTTCACACCTTTGTAACTCTGCCAATCCCTCCTCTTTCACACAGAACCCCATTTACTTCTCTTTCAGTAAGCAGAGCACACAACACCCCACCCCCCATTTACAGCTTCTGTCAATGCAGTACAGGTTCCCAAGATACAAATTCGGTCCAATGTGACATTCACAGGGATTGCCCTTTGCAGATACTAATGAGAGTGTACAAAGGACTACATTTTTGTCTCCACTGCCCTCAAAGCTCCCAGCAAAGGACCAGACACACTGACCTGTATCTGAGTACTATCTGGTTTTGCTAACAATTTCACTGCACTGCAAGTTCATGTACTATTCCCTCTTCTCCTAAGCATACTGGAATCAGAGGCTACAGAGAAGCAGGGCTCACAAGAAAACAAGAGAGTTGACGTATTCTACCCTAACTTTTGTCCCTCTCATAGTCCTCTATCAATATATTGCAGAGGGTGTGTTATCTTACAATCTCTCTTTTAGGTGATCCTGTGTATAAAACTCT
This sequence comes from Serilophus lunatus, assembly GCA_013399895.1. Classification (NCBI taxonomy): domain Eukaryota; kingdom Metazoa; phylum Chordata; class Aves; order Passeriformes; family Eurylaimidae; genus Serilophus; species Serilophus lunatus. Next base: position 105,477 of record VXBA01002925.1, on the reverse strand, counting down.
GAACTCACATCCTTCTCTGTAAAGAGACACTTAAGAAATAACTTAGCAAATTACAGTAAATATTTTTTGTGCTTTTGAACTGTGTGGTTAAATAATTAAACTTCCCAAGAACTGGAAAATCTGACATACTTTTCTGCTATCATGACAAATAAAAGGAAACATCAAGGATCAGGTATTTACTTTGGACTAGAAGTGCCCACCAGTATGAATTGCTGTAGCACAAGGTATGCAGAATCATGCCTTTCAGATCCGTCAGTGAAAGCCTTTTCCCTAAATGCAGACTGAAAACACAAGAGACCCTGAACTACTGAAACCAACCCTAAATTCAGATCCTAAGAGACGGTTACCTGAGTCACTCTGCTGTGAAGATAAAACCGTTCCCTTTGTTTCTCCATAGTTTGCAGATCTCTGGCCCATCACTCGGTGCTGACTCTCGGGCAGTGGGGAGGTGGAGACCACTCAGCAACCGAGATAAACCAGCAAACATAGATGAAAAGCAGAGACTGCAGAGGAGGAGAGGAGCTCATCCTTGTACCTCTGTCCTGAAACCTGGTTTCTGAGACATACAGGGCTGTCCTACTCTCATTCACCTATGGAAAGCCACATCCCCATCTCTCCCAATTGTTTTGGCTGGAAAGCTTTTGAGGAAACTATGCCTCTTCCTTCCTCCCCCAGTCGCAAATGTTATGGCCCCATCTTGAGCTCAAACACCAAGTCCAGTGGTTCTTTTTCCTTCTTGTTCGAATTAACTTCCCAAATACTCTGGATGCTTGGCTGTGCTCTGATAAACATCTATTGGAGAGAGAGGTCAAAAAGTATCAGGTTATCAGCCATTATCAGACATGTGGGCTAAAAAGCAGCAGTGTCTCCTGGTTAACAGTATAAAAGCATAGCCAAAACAGCTTATTGCCAACACAGTATCACTCCAACCCTAACCACAGAACACAGTTGCTCAGCAGATAAATATCTTCTCAAAGCAGAAATACACATTAAAAAAAGAAAAAGAAAAAACCCCAAACCAATCTACAAAACGAACAAAACCCATGTGGTTTAACTGTTCTAAGCCTCTAGCAGGTTCCTGGCCTCTTCTTTGAAGTGGACAAGGAACAATCTATCACGCTGCTTTATAAAGGTTATACCTTATCACCTGCTGACTCCTACCATGCTTTTCACTTCCTTCCACCACATCAAGACAAAACAACCAGACACTGCAACTTTCCTCTAGTGGTTCTCTGACAACTAAGTGTCCTGAAAAAACCCTTGCTAGACAAAGCAGCTGGACACTGAATTCAGACAGCATTATTGGTGGCAGCAATGTCTTCAGGTCCAGGGCGTGTGTTGTGTGGTCAGGAGATGGCTTTATCTGCCAAGACATCAACATCTGAGTTCTCACGTTTCTCAAGAATTACCTGACTGCCAGAACAATATTCATTTTCACCGTAAAGGAGTAAGTATTATTTTTTCTCCCCTCTAGGAATAACTTGAGAGTGGCCTTTGAGCAAAGTGGAGTTAAGTTTTTCCAGTTCCACTTCTGAAGGGCTACACCATTTCTAAGTGGGACAACAGATCTTACCAAGAAGAATATTTGCGAGAAAGAGGTACTCTAGAATAAATATTATGCAACATTTCAAGAAAATTTGGGACACCCCAGAATTAAGGCTATTTCCTATTGTCTTGCTATGGTGAACTCACACAGCATAGCCTCACAGGATTCTGCATTCCCCTGATACTGCTGTTTGCAACACCAAAACCTATCCCACAAAGTGACACAGAAAACTTCAACTTGAGCTGGTATAGTCTGGTAAAGGCATAAGCAATTCCAAACAATAATACCAGAGACTAAATTTTAGATAAGGAGATCACTAAAATGCAACAGAAATTGCTTCTTTCACTCCAGGACATATTTTCTGGTCTTTTAATCATTCTTATGATTAATCATAATCATAATAATTTTAATAATTCTTAAGATTAAAAGACCCTCTCCCAAGTTCAGGTGCAGGTGTGCAGGTCAAGATCATGGTTATGTCCCCACCACGAGTTATAAAGAGAAAACTAGGGAACAGTATGAAAGGGGAACAGATGCAATACCTCCCTTGCCCCTTTCTCCTAGCCTTCCATCGGTTTTGGCTCAGTGATGCTCCTAAGCCTGGTGTGCTCTACTCAATAACCCTTGATGCTGTTCTTTCCAATGTTCATTTTGAGCCCACCTTCCAGTATGTACAATGTCACCAGGGAAGGAGTCCTACCAGAACCACAACCTACCATGTCTTCCTACCTTCCACATGTGGGGTATTTACCACATAATGGGTGAAATTATGGTTAACTCTGTGTGTGGTTTTTTAATACAATTCGAAAACCTCCAAATTTTAAGATTTTTAGTTAAGATTCACACAAATCTACACTTTTTAAAAGAAAACTTGATTTGTGAGAAAATCCAGCTAAGAGGGGCTGAAATACCACCACTGATTTCAGTAGAACTGCAGAAAGTGCATTTTGCTCACATCTACTGTACATTTAATAAAGATGATCTGCTGCAAATATTTAGCATGCTACTTAACAATCCTCCCTATATGGAAGAAGAAATAAAGCCTATGGAAAATAATTTTTTATTTCCACACTTAAGCTCTAGACCCTCAGTAAGATGACTAGGGCAACAAATTCAACTTTCAGTATCTTCTGTCACTGACTACAAGTCATTCCTTTTATTAAGATCAGGGGCAATGCTTGTTCCTTCCCTACTTGCAATACAGCCATACTGATCGTATTCAAATCTTTATCAACCCAAAAGAAAAAAAGAAGAATGGCTTGGGTACAGAAAATAAAGTCTTTGAATATGGCTTTGACTCTGTGAAGATGCCAGGCACTATTTTAATGCTCCAGTATATGTTTGTCCACACTGAACTGAGACACTAGAATTATTTATATATCTAAAGTTATTAGCATGCATGACAACTACCAGGACCAGGACCAATAAAATCAGTGCTTCAGAAAATTAGGAGCATGAGAAACAAGGGCCATTTTCAATCTTCAGTATAAAAGCTGGGAGTATGACTCCTGTGTTTGCATATATATATATATATATATATGTCTACATGTTACTATTCACCTTGAGATACCTGATTTGAGAAAGAAACTTACAAATACGTAACTCATTGAGCTCAGACATCTAACACGTTACCAAAGTAAATAACAGCAACAAAATTAAAAATCAATGACTTTTAAAAAAACAGACATTAAAAGAATTTATAACCAACTTAAAAGTTAAAGGAAACTGGGAAAGCAAGCCAGATTTTAGACAGTGACAGAAAACAGCCCAGACACCTGCAGACAAATTGTAAGTAAGACAAAGAAACTCAGTGTGGATTAAATGTAAAGGGATTTAAGTCATTAACAGGAGATCAAAGGGAACATTAGAAGGGAGGGAAGGCTTTACAAGTGTCTGAGATAGGAGACCTTGGAGGAAATACGACTAGGATAAAATCATTACAGCTCACACTAAAAATAATAAAGGGAGTAGGACGATGGATGGAATTAGCTGGAGTCCATGCTTGGTTATAAGCTGTATGATGACAGAAATCTAAAAGATTTCTAAAAAAAGACCAACTAGAAATAACAGGAGCGTTTTTTTCACTCTTCCTAATGTGTGATGCAAAAAGTAGTACCAGAAGTAGTAAGGAACCGCTGCAGACACCCACTGAGCCTGAGCAAGTGAGAAAATTATCACACGAATGTACAAAACTTTTGTACATGATTGCCAGTGTTGCATGGAGGAAACAACACTTGAACTCACAAAACCTGTTTCAATGCAAACACAAACTGATGGCTAATGAATTTTGTTCATATAAAACTGACACAAATGCAGTGTCTGGAACTACACTGCCTAACATCTGATGATGTTCAGTTGTGCCCTTTACTATAGACATCCAAATCAGCAAATGATGGGGTTTTTTCTGTAAGCAGTAAAATAGTACCAATAAAGACTGGAGACATGAATTTTTTTTAAAAGTTAAAAAATAATTAATAATCAATCTCACTGCAAAGGAAATGAAGCTCAATATTCAACTGACTTTCCATAAGCTCTTCAAGAAAACATAGACAGATGTGCATGAAGTGTTTGTTACCCAAGTAAAGCTCACAACCGTGATTAAGACTAGCAGGTACTCAAACTCAGAATAAAGGTCAGCAAAGTTGTTTAAAAAAAAAGAGGAATTAGATGACACATATGAAAAAGAGTTCCTACAAAAAAACCTTCAAAACTGTATTTTAGTCCTATGTTACTAAGTGACAAATCTACTGAAAATGGAAAATAGGCAAACAGGCTGAATTAGGAAGTTAGTTGATGAAACAAATGAAAGCAGTTTTGGAGGTGTAAGAAAGCAAGTGAAAAAAAGGAGAAGAAAGAAATCAAACCAGTGCTCAGTAAGGGGAAGCGTGCAGTATTCCTTCACTCCTCACTTACATCTTTTCTTAAAACAAAGAGCCTCACACATTCAGATAAGTCATTTATAACTGTTTCAAGGACACAGAAAGGAACAAGAGGTTAGCTGCAGATAGTGCAGTAATATGCCCACGGATAGTAAATTCTTAGAAATTCCTAGTACATCTTCTGTTCCTGCTCCATTCCTTATCTCAGTGCTCATAATGACAAATGGAAAGCACAAGCTGGCACAGATTCTCTAAACCTGAAAGCACATATGCAAATGCCAGTGCGAGGGAGGAAGAGCTTCCAAGGCACAAAGAACAATAGGATGTGCTGACCAGCCCTCTTACCTCAGGTGGAAAGAGAACCTGGTGTTAGGACCAGGACAGTGTATATGGTAAAGTCTGTTCAGCACGCAACCAACACTGCTCTGCAGAGATCTCACTCTAACTGTCTGGAAGTCTCATGTGGTGCGAGCAAAGTTGGACAGTAAGATGCTGCAAGCACACAAAACCCCGTTGCAAAGTATTTCTGAAAATTAAAAAAAAAATGGAATTAAGAAAAAAATTCCACTCTGTATTGTCTAGGGGAAAAAGTCTCTTCTAAAATGTGAAAGAAGTGTAGAAATTGCTGAGCTTCCTGTGGTTTTCATCTCCACCTCAGGGCTGGGCAGTCCTTCTCTCCCGAATCACACAGCTCTGGGTAGGCTGTGATTGGTCCCCGGCACCCTTGATTCCCTGACACCCTGCAGAAAGCTCTCCTCAACCCCCACCTCTGCTGGGAACAGCCCTGGAAAAGGCTCCTGCTATCACTTGCACAGAAAAAGAAAAGCAATCTTCTCAGAGGCTCTTCCAAATCTGTTTACACTTCTATTTATTTTTACACTTCCACTGAAGCTTCAGACAGGATTGTAAGCCTGAAAAATAAAAATTCTTCACTCAGAGACTTAGCTCTGAAAATTGCCACTAGTTCTACCTGTTTCACCAATACAACAGGAATACCACACTGTTGGCAGAGTCTGTGCCTCAGACTTTAGCACAGGCACCTGCACACATGCACAAATGCAAACCTGCAGTACAGTAATGAACATTGCTTGGAAGGAGGAGCAGAGAAAGTGCAAACTTTGCAAGCTGCAGGCTCCAAAACTGAGAATTAACTGGAAACATCTAATCAGGGATGCAGAACCCTGTAACATCATGATTTATTTAATGCAGTCGAACAATGGCCAGAGGCAATGAATCATATAGGAGATGACAAAGCTACACAAGATTTCTGTCATCTAGTTTAACCTGCACATTGATCAGAGTTTACCCCCATATTAATCACTTGAGATTGTAATCTAACACACTTTTAAACACCTCTCCTGATTATGCTTCACTTACCACCTTGTCCTTATGCAGGTCACTCCACTGCTAATTGCACTTCCAGTTAGGAGAAAAAGTGTCTATGTCTAATTTAATTTTGCCTTTTTTAGTTTCAAGCCGTTGCTCCTTGTTATGCTGTCTCAAGCACTGTAAATAATCCCTCCTCCTCCTCCACATTATTACCTCTCAAATATTTATAGACTGTTATATCCACCCTTAGTCTCCGTTTCTACAAGCCATACATCATTTTTGTCACCCTTCCCTCTATCCTTTCAGATTTATCTATGTCCTTTTATAATGAGATACTCAAAACTCCTTTACCGTTTTCCCAACTACAGTGAAACCAAAGCAGGAGAGAGGCCAAAATGCCCACCCCTCCTTGCTTCACAAGCAATGCCTTTTTAAATAACTCGAAGAAAAACACATATTATTTCAATAGGAAATGAAAATTACAAAGCCATGGTCACCACACTATGAAGTGCTTCATTCATTGTACAGTTTCATCAGTCAGGAATTAAAAAAGCATACCAAGGATAAGTTTTATCCTAAATCCAGGAAAGACTGCTCAAAGCAAAATGCTCTCATAATATTTACTCAGTCCAGCATGGAAGAGATTTAGCAACTAAGAAAACCAGCATGAAGGCAGAACAACACCTCCAGCAACTGCTTCCCAAGGCAAAATCTGACTTGTGCTGTGGAAATCATGCCAATCAAAGAAGGTAAGACAGTTTACAAACTCTGACTAGAGACACACCAAAGTATGGTTCTTTTTCTCTGAACTGCAACAAACTGGAGAAAACCAGATGATGATGACGTTCATGAATGAAAAAGTTTTAGTTACAAGTGAAGGATGAAAAACTCAAACGATGCACAACTTCTTTGTAGGCTGTTACAATCCAGTAAAGACACGTCATGTTCAACCACACTCTTTACTTTTGAACAGCAATTTAATGTGTGGGAGAAGCTGGGAAAAAGCACCCAGAAGCAATGGAATGGATGCTTGGAGAGCCTTGAAGAGGTGGGAGGACCAAGAGACAGCCAGCAACTAAAACTGCTGACGAAGCAGCCGTGGATGCAGCAGGAGAAAATCATCCTTAGAATATATTGAGGAGATCAAGACCAAACAGAAGAGCAGGAGGATGGACAAGTAACCACTGCAAACCCACCAAGATCTGTGAGGGCATGCAGTCATCATGTTAGCCTCATCACAGGCAGGCAAAGCAGCTAATGCCACCTTCTCCTTCTGCTCAGCCCTGCTGAGGCTGCTGCCACGTGAACTGTCAATCCCCTCTGCCACCTGTCAAACCACAGAATTCTTTGTTAAAAATTCTACCATTGAGTGTTACTAGGTCAAAAGAGTCAGGATTTCTTTCACAGCCTTGCAAATGCTCATCAGTATTTAGGCTGGCTGAACCGCAACTTTCAACAGGTGAACTTAACGCCAGTACAAACAAGTATGTTTTGCAGACATTCACAGAACAGTCTCATTTGGGAAGGACTTCTGGAGACCAACTGGCCTAAACTCTACTCAAAGCAGGGCCAGCTTCCCAGCTGGATCATGTTGCATAGACATTTTCCAGGCCAGTTTTGAGCCTCCCCAAGGATGGAGGCTCCACAACATCTCTGGACAATTTGTTTTAACTCTTAAGCACTCTAATGGTGAAATGTCCGTGGCAGCTTCCTCATGATGCCCGTCATCTGACTGAGGCTTTTTTGACAAAATCAAAATTCTGACAGCACATGACATTATATTGTAAATACTTTTAGAAGACTTCCGTAAGGAAAAATTCTCAGGTTTTTTTAAACAAGGTTTTTAAATTTTTTTTTAATCTTTTTAGATCTTTCACTTATATCAATGATTTTTTTTTTCTTAACCCATTACCTATGCAATAGAACAGCTGCAAGGTCATGGCACCAATTTTTGAAATCACAATGTAGTGATCAAAAAAATAAAGTAAGAAGAAGGCAAAGTAGGGCTATTACAGGCAGCCAGCCAAGTTCAAAGGGATCTCAGTACCACTGCTCATTAGGCACCGTATTACTGCTGACCCCACTATACTCTGCATTTATGAGCAGATAAAAATCCATCTATTTGTCAAACAGTTTCAAAGTGAAGGCAGCACCTACTTAGAGAAATGTAAAAAAAGGACTATTTTGTTTCTGTCACACAATAAATGTAGCAAAGGGAAATAATAAATACAAGCTTACTACTCACAATTGTTGACAGTGAATATGTTTGTCAACCAGTAATACTAGGAAGGCACCTGAACCATGCTGTCATTGCAAAGACAACAGCAAATGGACCACGACACAGCACAGCGTCAGGAGCTGCCAGTTTGCATCATACAGTAATCCTGTCTATATTAGATGCCTCTAAACTGGGCCAACAGTACAGAGCAGCAGAAAGAAGGGGTGCTTTTCAGCACCTTGCAGCCACCCTACTGACCACCTGCCACACACTCCTGTGAGGAGGAATATAACGAAGGGAAGGTGAAACACAGCCTCCTGCCCTTGGTGCGATCACCCTTCACTCTGAAGTGTTTAATGACTGCATTTGCCCCTGCTCCCAGCCCCTCGGTGACTTCTAAGTATTAAAATGGCAAGACTCCAAACTGACACACAACAATGAAGAACACAGATTTTATAAACTGAGCATGTCTGAAAAGCAAATTTTAAATGCTTCACCTTAGTCTTTCCTAAATTTCGCAGCCCTTTTAACCTAACAAGGTGTACTCACCCCAGAGAAGGAAAGGGCAATTACTCAAATGCCCTGGGATAATGAATTTTTTCTGCTCTATACAATTAAATGGCCTTTTCTTTCAGCAACCTAGAACATTTTAAGGGAAAATGCGCAGAAAAAACAAGCTGTTTACAAGACATTCTGCTAATGCCTTGTGACCGTGGTCTTCTCCCTTCCAACTAACTATGCAAATTCACAGACTGTTTTGAGTCAAAAGATCCATTCCATTCAAAGTAAACACGCCTGACATGGTTAATGCTCAAACACCTGTGCTTTGACCATGATAATTAATTTTTCCCCTTTTCAAAAACAGCATGTTACCACAGAATCTGAAAAACTGTTTCTGTTCTCTAGGTGTCATAGTATTTCTGTTCTACCGACACAATGGATACAGCAAGGGAAAGCTTTCTCTCTGGCACTGAGGCTGATCTGTGCGACTCCTTTACACATCCCTCCTGCGCTGGCAAACAGCGCCCTGCGCGATGGAAGTCCAAAAGAAAAACTGCTCTTGTGAAGCCAAAACCTTAGAGTAGGAACAGAATTACCACTGTCAGAAATCACCTCTTGCCTGGCCTAGTCCGAGTCACAAAGGACATGCTGCACTCCCAGGAGCCACTGGTTGCCCTGGGGCTTGCAGGGAGCTGCTGGCTTGCCCTGCCACAAAGGGTTCCACTTTCTCTGGTTGCTTTAATAATTACTGTAGATTCTTGGAATACCAGCACCTCAGCCTACTAAACTGAGGCAATGACACTTGCTCTGATGGGGTCTCCTGTTTTGCTTACAGTTTAGGATACCAGTAAAATCATACAACAATGCAAGAATCCATCAAGTACCTGGTCCTGAAACAACCCAATACCCAAAGCAAGAACTTCACATCACATGGCAATTTTTCATATTAAAAAATTCTGTATATGCTAAAAAGAAATCATAAGGATATTTAAGCAGTATTCCTGACCAAAGCCTGTACCTGGACATCTGATAAAGTGAATCTACAGGTCTGCATAAACACAGAGCACCTTCTAGAACGTGAGAGCCAGTACACAATTACTGGTACGAAATCAAGGCTGCCCCTGCCTTGATTCTTGCCCGGAATCACATCTTCCTTCTGGAGATGAAGCTGTGTTATTTCAAATGCTGTCATCCACAAACAGTTACTTAGAAAAATCACTGAGAAACAATATATTTAAACTGCTCACAAAGAGAAATATACTGTAAGAAAGGTGACTGCTCTGATCAAAAGTATTCAAACAATTTAAGTTGCTTTAAAATTAGACATTTCTATGTTTTCAAATCTTTATTAGTATGTGAATTGCCCTAAGACTTCTGGTCAATGTTTGTCAATAAAAGATCATAACTTAATCCAATTAATAAGCAACTATTATAGTGGGATCAATAAACTAAATAGTGTCACTGATACTTTAAAACCATTAAGATCAAAGCTTATGCTAACTCTATCAACAGTAAGACAATTTGTTTTTTTGGCCTTTCTGTATTTACAAGAATTTTCTTGGTCTCCCAAGTTACACACAATCTCTATACAATACTGAATATACTGCTTTAATCTTTAGCCCGCTTTTTCCATGTCCACAGACAAAGCAAGAGGTAATGTAAATATGAAAGGAGTAACTGCATCAATTCAAAAGTGACACTAACATAATGAAAACAGAAAAGCCAATAAAAAGCTATTTATTGCTTTATTAAGCAGTTCTTCTAAAAGCTTCCCAAAGAAATTCCTCTGAAACTGCCTGTCCACACTGGGCACAACAAATCCATCTGACAAGGCTCTAAATGGCCTGCAAAACAGAATAACATCATTTGACAGACATGCATAAGCAGTGTCCTTTTATTAGTTAATACAAGGCATTGTCACTTTAGAATAACTTTTTCACCTGTATTATTGACATCAGCGCAGATTAAAAATTAATGTAATTCTTTTTTCCTTGTTTTTTTTCTTTTTTCTGTCTGTACACAAGAAGTCAATTACATCAGCCTTTTTTTATACATATTAGAAAAGGGAAAATCAAGGGTCTTTGTTTTTTACAAGGGTTAAATGCAATACAGTAAGATTAATATAGTGGAAGGAGTGTATCAGTCTTTATTCATAGTTGATCACACCATGCCACACAGAGCCACTGCACTACCACTTCAAGCCATGTAAAGCTGTCAGATCTCTGCTGCTGAGGTTAATGATGTTACCTACATACCTGACTTCTATGCAACTCTGGAAACTCCTAAATTTTGAAGAACATACACAACCAGCTGCCAGTACTGTGGCAGGAGTACATTATTTTAGGAAAAAGAAGAAAAGTTGCTTATAAATTTATACTTGCAGGCATGCACCCTAAAGAATTCAATTACAGCACCAATCCGTATCAGAAATTTTTATTTTCAAGTAAAAACAATCAATTAAAATATGAAAGACTGATCATAGATTCTTCCCTTTTGCTAACTGTACCGACAGTGCAACACTGTTCTAGAAGAGAGGACTCTCCTCCTTACCCCATCATTGCAGAGTGGGGAAGAGGTGCAACAGCACACAGAAGCAGTATTAGCCACTGCCCCCAGCCGTGAGCATCGTCCTCCCAGCACTTTACCTGATGGTGTACTAGCTGCTGTCATAGCTGTACTTGTCGAGTGCACAGGGCTGCTGCTGGTATCCAACGAGAGGCAAGAGCTGCCACCACTGCTGTTCTTAACAAATGTCTCAGGGACACTGGGCAGGGGCACCGGGCGGCTGATTCCCAGTTCCTCTTCCTGAGCTTGCTGTCTTCTCAGCGCAACCTGGGAACAAAAGACAGACCTAAGGGCATGCTTTGTGGCTTGAGCACGCTTCGTACTGGCAACAATAAAAGATTCACATTCTAGATTGGTTTTTCCCTCTTGGCACTCTGAATAGTGTTGATAATAGAATGATTAAGGCTGGAAAAGACCTCACAGATTACTTAAGTCTAACCTTTGACAAAACACCGCCACGTCAACTAAACTAGTACTGTCAAGTCCAGTTGTTCCGTGAACAACTCCAGGGATGGAAACTCCACCACATCTCTGGGCATTCCGTTCCAATGCTTGACAACAATTTCTGTGATGGCATTCTTCCTGATGTCCAACCTGAACCTCCCTGGTACAGCCTGAGATCATTTCCTCTTGTCCTCTCACTAGCTGCCTGGGAGAAAAGGATCTCCCTCTTGCAATCCCCATCTTGTTACAACCTCCTTTCAGGTTACAACAGAGAGTGGTGAGGTCTCCCTTGAGCCTCCTTTTCTCCAGGCTGAACAACCCCAGCTCCCTGAGCTGCTCCACACATGGATTATTCTCTAGACTCTTCTCACAATCCAGCCAGTGGGTACAGGAGGATATAGGAGATTACAGAGCTATCAAAAACCAACCCTTTTTGTGTCCAAGCATACAAGAACAAGCCTATGAAATGCTTGTGCCATATACCTCTTCCTCCACGAAGACCAGATGAAGACATTACACCTGACTGCACTCACCCAACACGGCTGCTGTAGGGAAAAACATACTGTGAAAAGCGTAGCCACTACACTCCTCTCTGCTCATACACATCTGCTGGTTCTGCTGTGCCTCTTCATCAATATAAAGCAGCTCTTCATGAGGTCTTACACTTGTAATCTGCTTCTCTGTCCAAGCCTGCTAGGCTCCCTGGTTGTCTTTTTGCTGGAAATGCTGCCTTTCAAGAAATTTCAGCATACAGTATGCAGTACACAGAGAACCATTTTAAGTAGCTGGCCAGGCTTGGACAAGCTAGAGTTCCGCATTTCTCTCCCAACAGTGACAGTGTTTCAATACCTAGCTGGCACTGGATAACCCTACAGGCATTGTGCAGTCCAGACGTGTGCAAATAAACATACCTGTTGCTTATAGAGGACCTCTCCTGCCTCATCTGAACTGGTAGATCCATTCTGCACATCTGTCCACTCAAACAAAGTTGTGATACATGTCCAGGAATTATGTATGACACTGCTACATCTACCTACCCAGGTACCTGTCAGGCGATTTGCAACGTTATTTGACCCTTGGAAATCCTGTTCCAGATTACACACTGAAATCGCGGGCTTTTCTTGCTGCAAATTCTCCTGTATATCTTAGACAGGACTTTGCTACATTTCCATATTCAACAACATTTTTTCTAATACAGATGTGTAATACTGTTGAAGAGAAACCAGTACTTATTAGCCCTTGCTTTAAGAGACATCCCAAGAAGGAGTTGTAGACTTGCAAACACCACTGTAACACTGACTTCACAAGCCAGTAACCTTGACCTGTAAAATTCCACCAGCGACAAGGGGCTTATTGCAGAAGTATATTGAATGGGGGGAAAGACAGGCTTTCAATGCGAACTCCTACACAGATAAGGTTAGTTAGGGAGGCTTTCAAAGCCACTTTCGAATACTAGGCAGGGAAGAAAAAAAAAAAAATGGAGTATCACCAAAGCCTGCTAGCAGGAGGCATCCACTGTCTGACAGAAGAAGCTGAGCAGCAAGAGAACAGTCTGTGCAGAAGGCGACACTTGCACTTTGGAAACACTGGAAACACTGCACTTTGTGCTCCCTTTCCCCGAGGCAGACAGCAAAGAGATTCACATTTATTTCACTGTTCACACCAGGCAGAGAGAGCGCGTGCAACTTGGGCTCAACAACAATTTCTGGACTGCCATGCCACCGACAAGAAGGAATTGCTTAAATGAACGAAAACACACTCCCAGTGAGGACGTTTCATAGACCTGCACTGAATAATTTAATAAAAAACTCAAGGGTTTAATCCGGGGCTTTTAAAACCTGCCCGCCCTACATTCATTTTATGCGGAATCACGAAGCTCAGAGCGCACAGCAGTTGCAAACTAGACGTGTGGGTCCGCTATGTTTACTTCCACCATCAGCTCTTAGTGACTCGTAATTTCTCTGCAGGGGACGGTTTGCACTAATTAATGCTTGCAGACCCGCTGGCAGAGCTCGCAGCCATTACATGCCCAGGACTCCTCTTAATGAGGTGTTCAAGATAAGGATCTCAAAGGCTAATACCACACTACATTTACACTGCCACAGCGTTGTGACTTCAGCTGGGCTTATTCCTACTCTAAACTGCATACCGTTTGGTTTCTTAGCGAATACTAAGCACTCGTTTACATTTGAGATGGCCCACCTACACAACTACTTAAGAGAGACGCTGAATGCAAAAACTGGAGCAGCGCCGCTAAAAACAAACCAAAAAGTTATTATAAATTTGCCGAGCTCAACCAACCCGGCACTGGGAACCGCGATTACACCGAACCTGAAACCACCAGCGCAAAACATTCTCGATAAGCCATCAGGTGGCCATCCGTTATCAAGGTTAAGAGCCAGGTGGAAAGGGCCATGTGACGGTAGCTGGCGGTCCCGCAGCAGCCGGACACAGGCTGGGGCTGCCCCCGTCCCTCGGCCCTGCTCGGGGCCGCAGCTGAGCGCTCACCGCCGAGCTCGCCCTGACCGCGATCCCGCGCGTCTCTGGGGCATCTCCCATTGGGCACTGAAAAGCACCACTCTGCAATTAAATAACCTACGAGGAATAAAGCTGAAAGTCTCACTACCGTAGGAAGGCGGCAGTGTTAACTCTTGATTCCGCTCCAGAGCTCACCGCACCCCGGCGCGGCCGCCTGGCCCCGACGGGCGCCCACCCCTCCGCGTGCAGGAGCGCGGCCCTGCCGCCGGCAGGACACCCCACCCCGCTCCGGGCAGAGCTCACCTGCGCTGCCATCACTCGCTGCCGCTCGGCGATCAGGCTGCACTTGTTGCACTGGCAGTCCCGCCACATGCAAAACCGCTTGTGCCCCTTCAGCGGCGAGGAGTAGCCGTGGTTGCGGCAGCGGGCACACTTGGGCAGACGCGGCCGCTTCTTCCCCGCCGCGGCAGCACCCACGTCCTCCGGGGCGGCCGCCATGGGGTACACCGCCTTCTCGAAGCCGCCCTCCTTGTCGCCCGACCCCGCGACGTCCGGGGGCTTGCTGAAGGCCGGAGCGTCACTAGGCATCGCGGCGGGACGGGTGTAGCCGGGCCAGGGGTCGGCGCGGCTCTGCCCGGTCCCGTCCCCTCGCTCCCCGCGTTTTGGCGGGCAGCAACACGCGGCTGTTTGGCCTCCTGCCGTGCCTCCCCCCACGCCTGCTCCGGGGGGTCCGTGCGGCTTCCCGGCGGGAAAGGCGCCGGGGATGGCGGGGGGAGCACCACCCCCTCCCTCCCCACTTCTCCCTCCCCCACCAGCCGGGCTTGGGGCGGGAAGGGCGGGTCCCCGTCCCGGCGGGCGGGCGTCGGATGCTCGGCGGGGCGGTGGGTGCGGGGCGGTGGCGGCCCAGAACCCCCGCGTGGGGGGTGCGGGCTCGGCTCAGTGGCGCTGCCTCCGGGTCCCGTACGACGGGGCCCCGCTGGCCCCGGTCAGAGGCCGGTCCGCGGCCGCCCCGCAGCCCTGTGGCCTCTGCCCGCCGTCGCTGCCGGGGCAGCCGTGTCCAAGAGAACTTGGCGGAATAGACCCAGAGAGGCTGTTTTTAAGCCCTGGGTTGGGGTAGGTCAGGTTTGTGCAGGCGGCCAACATAGCCTGGCCCAGGGAGCGGGGAGAGCCCCGAATAAAACACCCACGTTGCCGCAGCTCAGCTGCTGTCTGTCGTGAGGCTGCTGGCTTCTTGCTGGGCTACGTCTCCTGTGCACAGGTTAACTCACACTCGTACCCCTCGATGGATGTAAACACGCTTTGATCAACAGCTGTGCGGGCAGGTGATCCCGACAGGTATAGGTAGTAAGAGCGTGGTGACATCTCGGTAGCCATCACCTCCGGAGTGGGGGTGGGAGGCAGAGCGGCTGTACTCTGCAGGGGAAGAAGACAAGCGGAGATGCTTTCTTCTCCATTACGCAGGCCGCCTTTCCGACTTGGCATTGTGTGATTTATAGAGGCATGCAGCTCTACAGATATTATTTACAGTATTAATATTTCCTCCGTTACACCTTTAAATCTTTCTGGGCTCAACTTTAGATGACGCTATCTTCATGCTGAAATGAAACTATTAAATTACATCTCAATCTAAGATGAATGACAACTGTCAAATGAGTGACTCAACAGAGATGAAGCAGAAAGCACCTGAGATTATGTGAGGTTGATTTATAAAGATTGCATAAAGATTTCTATAACCTCAGCCTCATGACTCAGCATATCAGATGGTAATAAGTTACAGTAGGTAGAAATTTATTTCTGCTGGAAGAACCCAAGGAAAGCATCTCCCTCTTCGAGATCAGCTAACTCCCAGCTAATTCTGCTCAGACTAAGCCTGCATGCTGGAAGCAGTGAATGCCTATCCCAACCTGAAGCATGCCCCAGATCCTTGTTGCTTGATGCTTTGCATTAGCTTTTCATAAATGACATTTAAAGAACTTTTTCCTTCATGGTGCAACATTTGAGAAATTTATGGCATTTTCCATGCTCCAGAGGGACCACATTAAAACATTCCTCTTAAGCCCCACTCTTCAGCAGTCAGATGGTCCTCAAGTGAAGCCCGAGCAGTTGTGTGGGCTTGGTCCAGGTGTATGACCACCCTTCAACTTGCAAAAGCTGAAACTTTTCCCTTCCATCACTTTACTGGGATTGGCATATCTGATGTCCATAACTGGACATTTTCCTGTAAGAGAGAAGATGAATACAATGTTTAGTGGAACAAAACTAGTATTTGCCTATATGGCCTATATGGACCTAATGGTCCATATCCCTAATATTAAGGAGGTGAACAATGCAGACAGACATACCTAGCTTCCTATTTTAAAACATGAAATTCTTCCCAGAATGAAACGAGTTGAGATCTTAGTGTCCAAACTTGCTGTCTAGGAATGAGTGAGTCTTAAAAGTGATTCTCCAGTTTGTGAAGTTCAGTGCATGGTAGAGCACATGCACAGGAATGTTTTCAGGTGCTCGCATGCAAATTGGCTTAGGGTCAGTGGAAAATACAAATTAAAAAGTAGATGAAAGGAGGCTAAATCAAAGGAACAAGAAAGGCAAAATAAAACCAAACAAACTGAGATATGAAGGGGTAGGAGAAGAAAAAGCAATAACAGCAGGAGGAGAAAGAGGAAAACTGGAAGGGGTAAAAAGAGAAAAGCACAGTGCATAAAACAGGCAAAGACAGGCAAAGTAAAAAAAATGGCAGTCACCAGCTTCTTATAGATGGCTCTTCACTGGAAACTAAGTGTGACAGCCAACATCTGAGATGAATTACAAGGTGTAAAAAATGCAACAGTTCCAAGAAGAACATTCATTCATCACTCTCTCACATAACTATTATTTTCTACTCCTGCTTTTCAGGCTAACTGCACAGATCTTTATTATCCATAATGTTACAGAACCTACTGGTGAGGAAAAAAATATTAATGCTGTTAGTACCTATCTGGTGTTTTGTGTTCTGGATGAATACCACCAAAATACCTAGATGCCTGATGAATACAAGTACACAATTGATCATTTAATAGCAAATTGCTTTGGTCTTGCTACCTCAAGTCATACTTTGAGTATGGGTGCAATGTTTTTCTCAGTTTTTTTGAATGGGTACTTAGAGAGGTTGACAACACATTACTGGATTTGTCATCTGTGGAGTCATGAAGTAATAGGAAATGGTCATAAACTGCCTCCCTGCAATTCTTCAGGAAACTGTAGTAATTCATTTAATGTACATCTGGGTGTGTCTGGTTTGTGTCTGTCCAGTCATGATGTCAGTGACTACATGTTACTGCACCTTGCTGGCATCTTTGGAAATAACTGTAATTAATGTTTCTGATAAAAAAATTAAAAACCATCATAAGACATTTTCAGGTTTGGTTGGTTTGTTTTTGTGGGTTTGTTTTGTTTTGTGTTTGTTCTTTGTTTTTTAATAGGTATTTGAAAGTTGTCCTCTAGCTTTAACTTTTTTTGTACAAGTCTTTAAAGTACAAAATGTCATCTGTAAGTGATGATCTGTCCTTTGCTGATGTATGCCTTCGGCTGATCCCTTGAACCTTGCAAAAATATTTTATTTGCTCACGAGATTATCACTTTGAGGGACAGATGTGAGCAAGCTGTGTTCCCACCACCACATTTGGTAAGA
The DNA here is from genome assembly GCA_013399895.1 of Serilophus lunatus. Classification (NCBI taxonomy): domain Eukaryota; kingdom Metazoa; phylum Chordata; class Aves; order Passeriformes; family Eurylaimidae; genus Serilophus; species Serilophus lunatus. The sequence continues at coordinate 87,847 of VXBA01002925.1, read as the reverse complement.
CTGAGCAACCCAGTAGAAAGGTCACAAACTAAAAAGGCTTGAGACACTGTCTCAAGCTGTGTCAAGGAAGGTATAGGCTGGATATTAGGAAAAAGTTCTTCACGGAAAGAATAATAAAGTACTGGAACAGTCTGCCCAGGGAGGTGGTAGAGTCACCATCTCTGGACGTGTTTAAAAAAAAGATTGGACATGGCACTTGGTGCCATAGTCTAGTTGAGGTGTTAGGGTATGGGTTGGACTCGATGATCTTTGAGGTCTCTTCCAACCTAGTGATTCTGTGAATTCTACCACTGTTGCCTGGAAAGTGAAGACCTTCAGTTTCACAGAAGTGAGGTAGAGTGCATTTATAAAGTCCGTTTTAGAGCTCCACTAGGTCTAAATCTGGTGTGGGGTGTTTGGTTTTTTTGTTTTTTTCTTTTTAGCTCTTGAATTTTTTGGTTGTCAGTGGGTGAAACCAGAGGCATTTTGCCCCCACAGTTTGCAGTAGATATTTTTGACTCTCCCAGGACATTTTATAGAATGTATTCCCAGGGCTGTTTGTGGATTTCCAACAGAGCCTCATCTCCAGGAGTGGTGAGGGATAGAAGAATATGCCATGCACACTGCCAGTCCACTTTGTTTGAAAACATCAATGTGTCCATAAGCACCCTGGACATTTAGAACAAAATATCAAGGACAGCCAGAGGGAGTCAAGCAAAGGAGGGACACCATGCCAGAACGTTCCTCTGAGACACTGATAGAAGCTGGCAAACTCCTCAGTGTCAGACTTCAGTGCTTCCCTGCAGCTTTGGGTGTCTTGCCTGCCCTATAGCCATCAGCTTAGCAGAATAAAAGGTGTACAGCTACCTCCATCTGCACTGCTTCAGGTGTCTTAGTCCACACATGTCATTTCCTCATGTGAGTCATTGGCTTGATATCAGCTGGTCTACCTTGTGCGAACAGTGTCTTATGCAAACGTATTTGCTGAAGTGACACACTTCATCATGATAACTAAACCGATTGAAAAGATACTTCAGGAAAAATCCAGTAGGTGGCATAAATAAGCTGTGCATTTTTTTTTTCACTTGCACAGCTCTCATTCATTCCTTATTTTAAACCTCATTTAACTTCTAGGGAAGCTGAAGTTTTGTCACTTTGCTCTTAAAAACACAATCCCACAGGCAAAGTCTTTTATTCCAAGCTGAAAATTTTCTGAACACTTTCTGGCAGTGTATTGGTTTTTGCTTCCCCCCCCCACGAATGTTTTTACAGTTTCCATTTTCAGGTTATACATCTAAGACTACCTGCACCACAACAAGGTAGGCGTTTCTTTTTAAGACAGGCATATCTGAACCCAAACCTTGCCTTGAAATGACCAGTATTTACAAGAGTTTAAAATCAGCCCTAGAGGTGCTGTCTTGGACACTTGTCTGTGATGCTATGAGAGTGTTGGCAGCAGCATCACAGAGATGAGATGAGATCTGATAAACCACTGATGACTTTTGCTAAAAGTCAATTCAGTCAAGCTGAGTCTTTCACTCGGCTTAAGATCTTAAGTGCTTTGGTCTATTTTGCTCCAGAAACGTTTCTACGGCATGGGCATTTAGGTGTGAGGACTATCAGTGACCTGCTTTGTTCTCTTCTGCTCAAACTCCTTTTTCTTTTGGGTTTTTTTGTTGTTTGTTTTTTTTTTTTCCTTTGGTGTCTGGGGCTCCACTCTGACTTGAGTGAACAACTAGAGCAGTTTACCCCCACTTGGCTGTTTGCTGCTTTTCCTCAGTGAGAGTTAGGAGAGTCCTTCGGATGGTGGTCCACACCTTTCACCAGTGAACTCAGGGATGTCTTTCTGCATCCACCCAAAAAGCAGCTGTGCCCAGCTCTCCTTACATGTTCTCTTCTCTTGGTACAAATCCATACCCATTGGGAAGATAACGTGTGACACTCCTCCAAAGGGTACAAGAAGGGGTGTTGGCAGGACGCAGGGAACAGCGTAGTCTGTATCCCACGTCGGGGAACAGGCTGGCCACAGCAGGTGAACACGCTTACTGGCCACTGAAGTAGGGGGGCTCATTCACACTCTGCTTGTTGGTGTTCTCCCAATATGTGGAAAGAGAGCCTTCACATGAGCCACATCTGAGGAAAGCCACTGGAGATTGTTACCTGAGAAAATACATATTTGTTTGCAACATGCATGCCAATCAGAATCATGAGTTTAATGGTTCAAATGTCCGGGTTATGGTAAAAATTATTTACATAAAAATCAAGAAAAGCCTGGTTGTAACAACAAATGGGTCTCTCCCTTCACAGCTGTGAGCCCAGCCAATTACATTGGCCCACACTGCTCAATGAAAACAAGATTCACTTGAAACAAAATTCACTCTGCTAAATTATGTCAAATATAATACAAAATCAAACCAGTGTTCAAGTTCAATGAAGCAAATAGAATGGAGATATTTAAAAATTTGATATGTTTCTCATGTTTCCACTCTGACTAGTTTTACTAATAACAGGCATAAAAATTAACATTTTTTCACTAACAACCTACATTCTCCGTTTCCTCATACACTCATGCAAATTGAAATAATTTCATTGCAGACTTAAAGGCTAAAGCAAACATACTGTCAGCTCCACAGAAATTTCAATCGTTGTTAGTAATTGACTTGGATAGCTATTTGAAAGCATTATTAGGTCCAACTTATAAAACAGAAGTTAAAAAGTGAGTGTGGAGAAAACCACTGAATCGCTGCTTCTCAGTATTCATTGTTCATTTTAGGCACACTTAAAAATTAATTGGATCCAGTGGCTTAGAACATTGAAGACTCTTGCATGACTCATTAAGCTGACATTTCTAACATTTGTAATTCACACAGTAAGAATGATAGAGTCACATAAGCCCATCTATACGTTTTAGCTCCTTCATCAGGGTAGGACTACTGAAAAGAATGCCCTTAGTTTTGCATATCATCATCAATTCAGCTCTAAGACATCTGTAATGGAGCTGAGTTTGATAGACTGCCAGAATGTGAAAAACTAAACTCCAACCTCTTAAAAATAGGCAACACAATTAATTGCTACTTTTTTATTTATGGTCTTTAATATTTTAATGGATACTGTTAAATTTCCACTTCAGTGAACAAGCCAATTTGTATTTAAAGAAAGAAATAGATCATTTCAAATTATAAAGCACTTGCTTTATTACCTGTGTCTTCTTTAATTGGTGTTTTTATTATTTTGCATTCTTGATCTTCAGAAACTTAAAACTGCTGAAGCTCCATGATTCTGAGGGATGATTATAGCTGAGGTAGCAGAAGGGGCAGGTTCTGCTGTGTCAGTTTGTTGTCCATCAATTTATTTATTTCTGCATTATCATTCATTGCTCCTACTTCTGAAGCTTGATAGAAGCAAAAGTAATTTTATAATATCTCCTTTTGAATTTACTTTTTTCTCAAAGCCTAAATAAATAAATTTTGTACATAATACTCTGCAGTCAGGGTAGTATTTTAATTGGAGAATTCCCATTAAAATCAGTCAGGGTAGCACTCCTCTGAAAGAGAAGTACTGTGTTGGTCTTCCCCCATTTCTTCCCACTTCCTGTGATAGGTCTCTCAAATCTACTGAGTGAGGCAGGGGTGTCAGAATTGCCTCCAGACACAGCTGAGCTCTTACAAATATTTTAATGAAAGTCAAATGACTGTTACTTAATCAGCCATAGTGTGAAATGACTTGATGTAAGCTGCTGACCTTTTGGATCTCCTAGGCTGAGAAAGAGCTTTCTTCTTCCCTGTCAGTCTGACTCTTCTCCTGCAGCCTCTCCCATCTATCCTCCATGCTCCAGAGCCCCCAGAGCAATCAGGCAATTCAGAGATGGTCCCCAAACTACAGACAGTGTATTGGGTCTTCTAATCTTCACCAGTTCATCCCATCTCCATGCCAGCAATCCAGTTCAGAGAAAGTACCTGGGAGATCTGGGTCCCCGGGAACCTACGCTACTCCAGTAAGGCTTTACTTAGCGCTATCAAGATACAGATAATTAGAGCACTTAGTTGGCTTCCGCAGGCAGCAGTTTTCTTCTATCACTTGCGTGTGTTCAGAAGTGTTAGGGTTGATGATCACTGTACATCATAAGTGCATATTTGCTAATTAGGAGTAACTGAGTTCCTGTAATTCTATTGGCGAGAAGCTGCTAAGGAAGATGACAAACTGTTATGAATTACTTCCACTATCAGGCTATTAATTTTAATTAGGCTGCCTTTGTCTAGACACTGAAATGCTTTGAGGGGTGATGGAAACATTATATGCAAATTAATTAGTCAGACACCTTAATTTTCTGCCATCCCTATACAAGCAGTGCCTTTTGCAGATGTCACAATAAAAGTGTTCTGAGCCCAGGTCAGTCATCCTAGATAAGTGCATGCAAATATCCACATTGTCTAAAGTAAAATTTTTTAAAATATCCTCAGAGTTTGAATTGTAACAGATAACACATGACAACGTTGAGAACAAAAAGTAGCATCTCTGCATGGTCGTTTAAGTCATTGTTTTCTCTTACCCATTTTTAAGAAAAGAAGGGATTACCTTTTCACTGGAAGGCAGCTTCCCTGAATTCACAATAACGATGTCTAAGAAGATTGTTCATTGGGCACCTAAGGTAAGTAAGGCACACCTCTAAAATTGACACAATAGCCCATAGTTCCTCTTTGTAGGACAAAATGTGTTCTACCATCTGAACTATACATACCTTAAAAACCTGCCTAGATACTCACTTTACATTATAGCCCATTGTCCCACTTGACTCTACACTGGTGTGGCCTCACCTTGAATATGTGCGGTTTTGGTCACTGCAATATAGGAAAGATATTAGGCTATTAGAGAGTGTCCAAAGAAGGCCAATGAAGGTAGTGCAAATCCCCCCTTCCTTGAGAGAAAGCCATATGAGGAGCAGCTGAGGTCACTTGGTCTGTTCAGCCTGGAGAAGAGGAGACTAAGGGGAGACCTCACTGCAGTTACAACTTTCTTGTGAGAGGAAGAGAAGGGGTGTGCAGTGATAGGACCAGAGGCAACGGTCTGAAGTTGTATCAGGGGAAGTTTAGGTTGGATATTAGAAAAAGGTTCTTCACCCAGAGGGTGGTTGGGCACTGGAACAGTCTCCCCAGGGAAGCAGTCACAGCATCAAGCTTGACAGAGTTCAAGAAGTGTTTGGATGATACTCTCAGGAACATGGTGTGACTCTTGGGGATGGTTTTGTACAGGGCTAAAGGTTGGACTCAATGATCCTTGTGGGTCCCAACCAACTCAGGATATTCTGAGAAACAAAATATATGTGGGTATGTGTGCGAGTAATTTCCTCAAATTTTTCTTAAAGTTTGTTTCAAAAAAAAAGTGATACAAGGGATCTCACTGGAGCACATAGCTTTTTTGAAGTTGGTTAAGGAATGTCTTCTTTACCCAGTGGTCCAGAACATCACAGAATCACAGGAACACAGTTGAAAGGGGGTTACTAAAAGAGGAAGAATGAATGAAACAGTACTAGAATACTAAAACAAACAAACAAACAAAAACTCAAACAAAACCAAGCAAAATCCCAACCTTATGAACCAATCAAAAAAACAACCCAAACCCAAACCAAACCTAAATCCCAATGAAGTCCTGTAATTAACTGCTCTGTCAGAGAGTTTGGTTGTCTCCCTCTGTGCACTTGCAGCAATGATGGGTTTTTCCTGTCTGCAGAGGTCTCCCCACTCCACAGAGAACTCATGGGGAAGGCTAGGGAAGGAGGGAGGGAGAACAGCCTGTATCTGGCTGGGGTACAGCTGGGCTCTGCATCAGATCAAAAGAGCATAGCAGGAAGGTGTTGGTTGATTTTGTTCAAACAATTTAAAGGAGGCATTTACAGTCATATCTGTAGCATATTTTTAGAAATTCATAAACATACTTATCCATTTTCATAGGACTATGTGTGTCTTCTTTATCTTCAATTCTTGACTATATTCTGACCATGAGTTGTTGTGTAAGGGCCAAAATGGGCAATTACCTTGTGACACAACAGACAGAGATGACAACAAACTCATATTAATTTAAAAACTCATCCAAGCTTCCCAAGGTCTAAAACTTGGTTTTGCAGAACTAACCTGTAAAACTTTTTGTATCTCTTTGCTTAACTTTGCAAATCATCTGCATGGCTTAGGATTTCAGCACTCACATAATGTGAGATGTTCTAAATTTCTTATATACAGGACTTGCCTCTTACCAAAACAAAACTATCCTTTTAAACTTCTTATTTTCAGGTTCCAACAGTTAGCAGTTGTTGTTTGCCCTGTTGATGGTGGCAGCCTTCAGAGCAATCTGCTGGGGACACAGTGACTGTAAATGTCCTGAAGTTGCATTACATCTTCCAATACCAGGCGCCTTTGCTCCATGTGAAATAGACAAAAAATGCACAGACTATTTTTTGCTCTCATCATACTGCCAATTCTTGTTTAATTCACTCTCTGTCAAGTTCTCTTTCGTCATTACAGATTTCTGACTTTCTGTCATGCCCACAAATGTATAATATTTTTCCTCAGTTGTTTCAGTCTGGTTTTCCTGAAGCAAATCTTATTTGTGTTTCTAACTTCCCTCTTTGTACAGCTGTTCTGCTCACATTTCTCCCACATCAGCTTCCACTGCAGAAGGCATTAGCATGCTTCTTGCTCCTCCTGCTAGGCTAGTGATGCAGATTAAGGCACCACAATAAAGGGCTTTTGAGCAGATATAACTGGTTGGACTGGAAAATTCTTATGATAAATTTGCAAGAATAAGTGCATGGTGGGGGTGGGGGGCAAACCATTTCCAGGGCCAGCCTCTGCCTGCTTATACCTCCTAAGTACAAAAGGATTTTAACTTTCTGACTCCAAGTGTCAGCCACCCTTGAGACTGGAGAAAAGTTGCTCTTCCAGCCCCAGAAAAGAGCAATGCAGGGGCACCAGTAGGATGGCTGCCAGACACAGCATGTAGCTTTTCATGCTTCAAAGAAAGGTCTGATACCATAGCCAGAAAGTATTTGCATGCCTCTTCCGCCATGGCATGCAAATGAAATCGTGTATCTTCATCTCAGTGAAGTTAATGCGGCTTAGTAAGGAAGGACAGTATTACTGGGGGAGCATGAGCTACCATTTAGGCTCTGCAGGTAGACAAAGCTCTTGAGAAGAATGGAGCAAGAGCTCTTTCTGCAACAATGGCTAAAACCAATAAGTGAAAAGCTGAAAAAAAAAATTCCAGTGTATCAGAAACATCTCTTTGCTACCTGCCTTCAGATCAGTACCTACAGATTCGAAAGCACATGCACTGCTTTAAAAATGTTACTCCTTATATTATCTAAGCAATAATTCTGCAAGTGACTGTAGTGGTGTCTGGCATACATGGACATTGAAGTCTGTTATTCATGGCTGTTTAATCATACTCTGCTTAAGGGTATAATGATGCCTTTAATTACAGGTCTCTACATAAAGGTCCTTGAAGGGCAGTTTTGCATTGCAAGGAATATTTAAAAAGGCAATTTATTTTTGCTGGTGTGGGCTAACCAAACAGAAAATGCACAGTTCTCAAGGGGAATGGCTACTACTCACGCAGGGCCATGGGGTGAAGGAACAAGGCACAGGTGGATAAAATGATAGAGAAGAATGGTCAGTCAGGCTCATCTGCTGTGCCCCTACTTGCTTTAAGTCCTCGGGTAAAGTGCTTACAGCATGTAACAACTACCTAAGGGCTTCCATTTTCCTTAATGACCATCTCATTCGTGACATCTCTTCAGGGATCATGCATAGTGCGTGGATATTGGTGTGTGGAAACATGTTTTTCCTTTTAACAGGAAAAACTGAAAATGGTTATTGTTAAGAAAACAGAACATTTACAGTAGAGTGTTTCAGAATCAATTAATCCCCATTTTATTTGGTTTACATGGCCAGGTTTTGTTAGCAGGGCACTACAGGGGTGTCTTTTGTAAGAAAATGCCAGAAGCTTCCCCCATATCCAAGAGAGCCTTTTCCTCTAATCTCTCTGTGGCCATTTCTAAAAGCATTTATTGCAAAGTCCTCCTTGCATGTGTTCCAACGTAACTCCTTGGCCCCTTACCTCTGTCGCTTGTCCCTGGTCAGGCCCTCAGAGGCAGGCCCAAGCATCGTCATCTGAACTGAACATCTGAGCACTTCTTCTCAGTGAGAAAATGCTTGTAGTTAAGCTTTTGGTCGATGTACTTGGGTGCAGGAAGAAAAGCAGGAAGGGATGAAGTTTACAGACCTGCATGGAGACACAGAGTCTCTGAAGAGAACTGCTCACAGCTGCAGTAAGAGTCTGAATGCTGTTTCAGCCAGCTTTGCTGCTGCCTTTCAAAGGCAGGAAGATGCCTGTATCCTTTGGGCCACTTCCTTTCTAGGAAACAGAGTCAGTCCTGTGTGTCAGGGATTGGTGCCAAGGCTTGCATTAATTCACACCATGGTGGAACTGGACTTGTAATGGCCAGGTTTCTCAGCCAGAAGTATGAGACATCAGGAAAAATAGGCATGGAAGCTATTTCTAGAATAACTTGAATTCTTCCAGCTGTATCAAGAAGATAAAATCTCTGAAAGTAAGTCTTGCAGAAAGGCTTTCTTCAGTTGTTTGGTTTAGATGAATATTTCTTGGCTAATTTCCATAATTTAAAACTCAGTAACTCTCACGTTTTATCTCTGAGGGTAATTTTTAGTGGCAGATTCACTTAATGTATGATAGTGTAACTGGAAAAAGACAGTGACACATTATACAAGCTTGATAAAGTGCCAGAGCTTTCATATGTTCACTGACAGTCAGAGTTCAAAGGTGATGACAACATCATGCTTGAATATACTGAGTCAATCATTATATGACCTGACCTGAAAAACAAACACTAGTGAGCGTGCAGAGGGAGCTCAGTTCAGAGCTGGTATGCATGTAAACCTCTTAATCCTAGCACCTGTGATAAATGCTATCCAGCATTAGCAGGTGGAATTAAACTTGGCATTCAGAGGGCATCAGTAGATACAAATACTTTTGGGAACCTTTAACTATTTCTTGGGGGAGAGCCCAGCTTCCATGTATGAACTACTTCAGGTGCCAGATCTCTCAGAGATAGAAAGGCCTTTCAAGAGAACAAAATTCTAAGGGATTTTTTTTTAACTGCTCAATTCATTAAGTCTACCCTAACAGGATTTTAAGCCAGAAATGACATGCACTGCCTTTAGCAAAACCGTCAACTTAATTTTCACCCAATATCCACTATCACATCCAAAATTCTGGTTCCTTTTGGCAGTCTTCCTGATGTGGCATACCACAATGGCTTATTTCACCATACAGCTGAAACGGGGAGCAATTGGCTTTCCGAGGCATTTTAGCCCAAGACAACAAAGGTTTTGGAGCGAAATCAAACACTGCACAGAAATTCAGAGTCCACAACTTCATCTAATATTTTCTAAAACTCTGAGCAGTCAGTTTCTTTTGCTTAGCAAGAAAATGGCACTTAAATAAGTCCAGGCATTCCAAGTTGCATAATAAGTTGATGTTAGAATGGTAAGATTCCTCCCTAGATTTCTGTCCATCAAGGACAAGAGAAAACAATGCAATCACTTAGAAAATGTTAACCCTTATGTATTGATTTCTGATATACCAATTCTATGTGAGGGGAGGATATGTGGGAAAGGAAAAAAAAAAAAAAAAGAAAGAACATTTATTTTCATATTCCTCTTCTTATGCTTTTTTCCAGGTAAAAAACCTGTATTAAAGTGCATTTAGTGACTCTCGTGTTATTAGTCCTAAACCAACCTGGACTACTTGTTTAAACCCTTCTATGATAGCTGTACATCCAAGACTCCCGTAATGCCCAGGACTCCCATTGATTTGTGGACAGAAAGACAGAGACCTCTTCCAACCTGGAAATAAGAGTCATGGCCCTCTCTCTGGAAACCTATATTCTTGGGCATTTCCATTTTTTTTTAATCTCCAGTATTTACAAATAGGAGGTTAAGCAACAGTACATACAAATAGCATGTGGATATGAAGCACAGTAGCAAGGTAGTAGTGCAGCAACAGAGACTACAGTTGAAAAAATTAGTTTGGGGGCAAAGATCTATTGGACACGTTACTGATTAACCTATTTCGTACAGCAATACGGTGGCACTGCTGAAGAGGACATTATCAGACAGCTCAGTATACTCTTTATCAAAGTCAGACTTTGGAGCATAATCTACATGCATTAAAACTGCCATCATAAAATCAAAGAATCACAAAGTATCAACAAGTCCAACTCCCTGGTCCTCAAAGGATTACCTAAAACTAGTTATGAGATAGAAGTCAAGAATTAAATGTATGATCACTAACTCCTTTAAGAAAGCACAACTGGTTTTGATCAACTCAGTGGTAAATAAAAATTATATTCTTGGTACAACTGAAATTAGAAACATCTTCATGCTCCAAATTCTGTCTTCACAATACATCTCTCCACTAGACAAGAATTTAATCCATGAGACACAGGCAAGCATGTATAAATAAGTGAACTGGATTTTCTGTAAAATTAGATTAAGTTCTGGAGAAAGATTAAAGAAGTCATCAATTTTCTCCACTTCAACAGCTTGATTTGTTTAGCACTGTGTGTATTTTAAAATCATAAAGACAAGAACAAATTATCTTGACTTTGCTTTCCAGACATTTGTTCCAACTGGAGAAGAGACGGCAGATCAACAGATCTGAAAATGACCCAAAAGCTATTCTTGCCATGCCCAAGCTGAGGAGATACAACTTGCACTATTTCTGTTTACTAAGAAATCCACCCAGCTCCTAAGTAAATGAAGAATTCATTGGGAAGTTTGCACTGGTGTTCTTTACTGTGTGTGACCCAGTCTAAGGTCATTGGATAGATGCAGCTCCCTCCTTGACAGCCTGCACCCAGTGTCTCTGACAGTGTGTAGATGGCAAAGTGAGGGACACTTTTGTTTGGTTGGTTGTTGTTGGGGTTTTTTGCCACTGCTGCTGCTGTTTGCTGTCAGTCTGGTTTCAGAAGGAAGACCTTATTTTCACAGTATTTTGGCTTGTTGGAAGACATACCTCTGTAACTAGAATGTGTAGGTGAGGGAGCATACACGTTATTAGAAACTCAATGAAGAATGAGAAGTTGGCCAGAGAGGTGCAATAGTAAAAATGGACAGACCTCAATGGCTTGTTTGTGACTAATGTGTTAAAACACTGTGTTTTACCTGCTCCTTTGTCCAGGAAACACACCCAAGCACTGGGATACCAGCCTGGTGTTGGTTGTCACACAGTACCTGCATTGCTGAACCAAACCAGATTTGAGAGAGGGCATAGCAACTTCTTGGCAGTCTAAATCACTAAGTCAATGTAGGCCAAGTGAGAATGGCTTCGGTGGGTCCCTATTTCAAAGGGAATATATAGGAAAAGCTGTTTGATAAGGATTTAAGGAGAGAAGGAAGAAGGAACAGAGTAAAAGAACTGTTAAGATCCCTTGAAGGAAGGCATTGTGGTATGTTTCTCTGTCTCATCAGGTAGGTCTGAACTGACAAAGATAGGGAGGCACTAACTTAGAAATTGCTCCAATGCCATTTAAAAAGCATGCATTTCATCAAGCTGCCAGGATTGTTTGGAAGATAAAGCTCAAAAGCTTTTATTTCAGTTGGTAACTGTACTTTTCAGTTCCAAAAACTGCTTGAACATGGTCCTTTGGCACCTCTCTATGATGTTTCACATGGCTGAGAGGCCACTTCTCACCCAAACAGCAAAGGGTCCAGCCTTCACAACATGTGCAAGACCAGCAAAGGCAAATCATCTTGGGCAAAGCTTTCTTACAGTCAGCAGGAAAAAGCTCATGTGAGCACCAATGCTGCTTCCCTGGGTTGAGCCAAGTCCTTGAGAGCTGAGCTATCCAGTCCTCCCTTCCTTGCTTTACCAAGCAAGGTTTTTTGTTTTCCTGCTGCAGTTATAAAGTACAGCATTTCTAGATGATGACAAATCACGAGTAAAACAGGAGAGGACTAAAATAGCATAATGAAATTTTATTCTGAAAATATGGCAAGAGTCTAAGGCACTTCAAACATTTCAATACACATGACTAAAGTGAATGTGACAAGGTAATAGCATTCCATAAATACGCACCAAGAACTACACTCAGTTCCACTCAAGGGGAATATACAACTGGTACCTCTAATTTTATTCTCCAATAAACATGTATGGAGCTTACAGAGTGACACAGTTAATAAAAATATGGTAACAGGACATGTAATTCTTCATGTAGATTTTAATTATTAAGGAATATAAAATGTTGAAAATACTGTGCGAGTTAATTTTATAGATACTAGTATCTTTTGTATAAAAAGTTATACATTATCCCCAATTAGCAACAACTTACTTAGTGAACTTCAGACCTGACAAAAGGCTCTATCCCCAATACCTACCCACTCACCCACCAGCTCAGGATCCACGGAGCTGACTATGTAAGCAACTGCAACTTCTGAATTTCAAGGTAATTAAAAACATGATAATCATGTTGGAATGAAATTTATGAAGAGTTTACTGTGATAACATCTAGGCACAGTAAATATGTTTTAGAATGACTAAAAAGAAGCCACTGGGACACCTCTGCATGGATAGCTTTAGAAGTCTTAGGCTGCACATAACACAGAAGAGGATAATTTACAGCAAAGAAAAACAGGATTTACGTCAGTGTACAGAAAGATGACTATGCGAGTGAAAGAACAGTTCTGGCTAAGGTTCTCCACTGAGCACTACTTAATTATATGCTTGCTTCAAGTTTACAGTATTCTATCTTTAGCACTAGATCTCTGCTTTCACTTTGCTGGTGAGTTCAGGCACAAGACAATTACATTCAGTATCTGTCTCAGTAAAACAGTAACATTTAGCAGCTTAAAGATGGCATAGAGATTTTTTTACAGATATTCATGCACTACTACTCAAATGTGGCTCTGTGGGTGGGACCAGGAGATGTCCTTCTGCTAAGCCTAGGAGTGCCCTAGAAAAGAAGAAAGAACAATTAACAAAAGATAAATTATTCCAGCCAGCTGATACTGAACACAACACTTACAATTACTCTGTTCAGTCCCTTCCTTTTAATTGTACAGATTAATTTTTTTTTAAAGTCCAGGAGGAACAGTGCCAGCTATCATACAGGCTACTAATTGAGAGTGCATGTTGTTGACAATGAAATAATTAGGAGCAGTTTATCAGGAGAGTGAGTTAGGGCTAGAGAAGACATGGATAGTTGCCAGAACCCCTGGGACAGCTCTAATGCCAGAAACAGCTACCTTTGGATGACCAGGTCAATAATTAGCATCACAGTGATACAACAGCACTTTTGCACACTAGCCAGAGTCAGTGAACCTTACTAGTGAGCCATCTGTACCCATAGGTAAAAGGGAGGAGGAGAAGGGTCCCTCAGCCAGGCTTCAACCTTCTGCAATCAACCTGCATTTTAAAAAGTAAATTCCACTTACCAGCAGAAAAATTGCTCTCTGAATAAAACTCAAAATTTCATGTGTTCTATTGCGGTATGGCTGCTGGGGGATTAATTTCTTGTTTACATTTTACTTCAGGATTTTAATTTAAATTTTACATTTACTGTTCAGGAGCAGCAAATTCAAACATAAACTACAGGGAGTTGCGTACTAACCGGTGATTGGGTTTTGGAAAAGTTGACATGGGCATAAAGGAGAACTGCTATGTCCTTGTGTCCAGCTTCCAGGGCTATTGAAAGTGCTGTGCTGCCATCCTAAGAGATGAAAGGAAGAAAGAGGACAATTAGTGCTTGTATGCATTAACAGATATCTTAAAAGCCCCATCACCCCACAGAGAAGGGAAGTTATGAAGTGGAGGACCTCATACAGACAGGTTAATTTAGAGTCTTGTTTCATTTCTTTTATTATAAGCCTTGCACTGCTGTTTTATGAGGCAGTCCAATTGTCAGAGGCCTCATAATTTCTCTCAATGAGGAGTCTCAATTATTGCTGAGGAAGAATGAGCACACCATTATCACAATAACGTTACACGTAGTGCTTAGTAAGACTAGTGATTTGAAAAGATTGGGCTGTCTGAGAGAAACTACAATGTCAGCAACAAGCAGAAGAGAAGAGAAGGGAGGGATAAATGCTAATCAAATATAATAATTGCTGTGTTACAATGACAAGTGTTCTGTTATTGCTCCCATAAAAACTAGGAGAATTTGCACTGATGATTCCAAATCCTCCTTGATGGAAGTCTAAGTACAAACAAATGGGCTTTCCTGGTCAAATACTATCACCACTGTTTCTCAGAAGATACTGCTGCTTCCAGAAACTGTTGTTGTTGAGGGTGGTGTAAGTAAAAAGTGCTTTTGTTGAAAGTATAATTTATTGAACTGCTGGTTTTCCTTTAGACTATGTTTGGTCCAGAAAAAGTAAGGATCAGGTATCCTATGATGTGCACCTCTGGCCTGCTGGTTGGTTCACTGCCTGGCTTTTGGCTCTTGCACACAGAATACCAATATTTGAAATGTCCTCTCACAGGGATGGAGCACACATTCCTGCCACTGCCATAGCGCTGATATTGGAAAGTATAACTATAAACTTTAAACTATAAACACAGCATGGGACATGATGGACAGTGTCCATGTAGAAAACTTTATGAGACTACAGGGAGCATACCTAGTGCAGACAGGGAGCTAGAAGAGCTGTCTACAACAATGCAATATAATGCACTACGAATGCACAACACAGTCAACACAAGTTCTTAAAGAAAGATGCTGTATCACTGTCAGAAAGGCACGCATTAGTAGGATGATGCTCAGCTCACTACTGATCACACTCACTGGAAAAACATTGCTGTGACATTCAGAATATCTAGGGGAATACTAAAACTCAGAATCTCACAGCACAAACAAGCCCATTAAAAAATGAATAAGCAGCAATGCTTGCGAAACAGTATCAAACTGGCTACAGGAATACTTCAGACTTAATTATTGTCCCACAAAGACTTAATTATTGACTTTGTGAGTAATAGTGTTAACAGCATCTAGGCTGCAGTAACCTAGACTGCCCCCTGAAGTGCTACGTGGATGTCTTCTTACATTTTCCCTTCAGGCCAGCAATATGAAGCAACTGAACTGCCTCCTGCAGCAGGTGAATGAATGAAATGATGTCTCTGCCTCTCTGCAACTTATTCAATAAGCAACCACCCACTACCCTCCCAAATCCCAAACCCATGCTCCATTTCAGTGTTCAGTGGGTAAACCAATAGGAAGAATAGAAAAGTATCCAAGAAATATTGTTAACAAGAATACAGTACTGGCAAAAAACCAGCAAAGTCAACATTTTCAAGCTTGAATAAGTCTACAGGTCAAACTCTCTGCTGACAGTGTAGGCTGCAGTTATCCTTGCAAATAAGAAATATACAAGTGTCTTGCTTGTCACTGAAATCACAGCCTGTAACTCCTGATTGTCAAGACAAAGTAGCTTCGTGACTGAGACCAAACCTGTATTCTCAAAAGTCATGGCGTAGATACAGAATGAACATTCTGTCAAGGGAACTGATGTTTACTATAGGCACAGAAAAGCAACGCAGCAAGGCCTTAAGTCCTCAGAAAACTGGAAAACTCATGTGAAAGAGGGAAGGAATATGAGAAGGGAAGATGTTTTATTATGAGCTAACAGGTATTTTTTTTCTGTTCTAGCCACTGAACACCTACAGCTAACCACAGAAATTGCTACTGGCTAGGTCTGTTAGAAAAGCAAAAATACTAGCCAAATAATCACAGCACTTACTACCATTAAGCAGAAGATTCATGTGCTTGATACTTCAGCTCTCTGAGTTAGAGATTCACCTAACCAGATTTCAGTAGTACTGTCTGGAAAAGCAACTCACATTGTCCTCCAGGGTGCCGTTACATCCAGGCTGAGCCAGCAGCAGTTTAACTATCTCTACATGTCCATGCTCACTAGCACACATCAGAGCTGTAGAGCCCTCGTCATCTTGGATATTGACATCTGCACCACAGGCCAGTAAAGCTTTAACCATGTCTATCCGGCCATGACTCACAGCTAGCATCAGTGCAGTCTGACCAGCCTGCATGGAGAGAAGAGAAAAACCCAAATAGCTACACAGAAATTCAGTGACAAAGCATGAACATTTGTATTTTTGACACTGTGCTCCTTCTGGAAAAATTGTTATTTCAAACAGTACTCTCAAGGCTCTGTTTGCCCATATTTAAATACCTTTTATACATCATATATCCCACATTCATTTAGCTATTTATTCATGGAAGATATCCAGTCTATTTTCAGGCATCTGTAGTTCTTCGGAAGGAGCTAAACGCCACAGAATTTGTAAATGCCCCCCCAAAATTCAGCAACAGTTCTTTTATATAAGGTTCAACCTTTACTTTTAGAAGAGGTTCAGACCTGAGGCCGAAGTGTTTTTCCACAGCTCCATTTTGTATACAACAATCAAAAACATACACACAAAAGCCACCGATAGTGAAAGCTGATGAGTGCAAAACCCAAACCAACCGAGCAGGGCTGGGGGCGTGGAAGGAAAGAGAAAAGGTCACAAGTATGTGAACTGTACCTTGTGAACTGTGTGACTGACCTGGCTGGCTTTAGCATTCACGTCCCCACAGCTGAACAGTTCCTCCACTATCCTCATGTCCTTCTCTGCTTCCACAGCTGCAAGCGCAGCAAGCATGATGGGCGTATAACCAGCCTTGTTCTGATGATTTACATTACAGACATCTGCAGAGGGATTACATAATTTTTCTTTGGAAAGCAAGAACCCAAAAAGCAGTAATTGTGCTAATCAACTGAATAAACTGTTAGTAGAGCAGCCTATAAAAAGAAAAAGCAGCAACTGCTTTCATAATGGAAGCAATTCAAGGAGAAGTGGAGAAGAAAAAAAAATAAAGAGGGGAATTGTTGAGCATAAGAAAGAAGTGAATTCTTTTCTACTATGAGTACAACACAAGCAAGAGCACAAAGCTGTATGTTCTCATTTAGGGCTTTCTTTGTACATTTTTTTTTCTTTTGTAAAAGAAAGTGGTCTGAAATTTGATATGACCATCAGAGTCATGGGTCTGACAGGAAAAATACCATCAGGAGAGTACTTAAGCTCTTCTCCTGAGGGCATCCACACTGCAAGACAAAAATGGTCCAGTAACACGGTCAGCGGAAAAGCTATTTCTCCTCAAGACAAACATTTTTTGTAATTGCTGTTATTTTGAAGATCCACAGATGTACTTCGATATGTTTCAGAGTTGCCAAAAAACCTCCTTTAAATTAAACAGTGCATCAAGTTCTACAGTGTATCTGACTGTGAACCAAAGTACTCTGGGAACAAATACAGTCAAGTCCTCTGACCAGTGACAGCAACTGACAAGAGTTCTTTTTTTTCCAAATCTTACCTTCAGTCTGTCCCTGTTCCTAAAATTTTGCAGAAGTTCAGCAGACCTTATTGGTTTAACAGTAAGCAGGGTTTTCATTGTGCTCATCTTATTGGAAGCAGCAGGGACTCAGATAAACAGTATCTTTAGACGAGGGGTTAAATTGCACAATAGACATCTTAACAAGCAAAAATGCTTGAAGAAATACTTCAGATTTATTGCCAAAGAATTTTTTTTCCAGTGAAAAGAACATTTCAGAAGTAATACAAGTAGAGAAATGCACTTTTTTTCAAGTTTCATAGACATCAGTGATGTTAGATTTTAACCAGTAGCCTAATACTATTTTCAAACATCATTTCTGTGAACCCTTTGAAGACACAGAACACGACACTCTGCTAACTGCATTGCATCAGGAGTAATGAAATTCTTTTTGGAAGTGATGTGCTCCTACTCTGACTAAACTACTTCAGCAGAGGTCACATTTCAGCTCCTTTTCTATATGGTTAATGGGTGAAACTGTTCTCCTGTTTGTCCCCTTGCTGACTCTGCTTGGTAATATGGAGGATTCTCTCTCATCCTCTCTTCACTAAATGCACAGACAAGTTGTTCTTGGACCAAGAATCTGCCTGTGATATAAACACTCTGCAAAGTTGATTATAGTGACAATTCAGACACAGTCCAGAGGAAGACTGTTGGAAACTGAAGGAATCTGCCTGTTTGCAAACATTTTCCAAGTGCTGGCACAAGCACTGTTCTTCCGTGGAGAGAACTACCAGGCACTAGTCATCGCTGTTGGATTTTACAGTTAACCCTTGGTGTTCATATCCATACACTAGCTGCTGGAACCTACAGGAGTCCTGACTTCCAGCAAGAGATGAGCATGATCCTGCTACTCCGAGATACCTAGGGAAGCAGAGGGGCGGTTCCTTGCCACCACCACTGTGCTGCAGAGCCAGCCCGCTGCACTTCACTGTGCTCCTGACATTCCCTGCATTCCCCTGATGTGACTCACTATTCTAAAAAAGAAGAGTGCCTTCAAACAGGACCAGAGATTTTAAAGTGCTCACTTTCCTGCTGAGGGAGTCTCCACATATGTGACAGATGTGCTGGGTTATGAAAGCTGAGATTTGTATCATGAATATCCTTGTTTATCTGATGCTACCCTTCTGGATTTATGAATTTTGCTTGGCTTACATGTTGCTGACCTAGTTAAGCTTTCACAACCAACTGTGACAGGCTTTTTTATCTAGTTTAGAGAAAAAAACCATCACTCAGGAGAAACAAGGAGCTGAAACAGATCACATCCTGCCTGGGACCAGTTCCAATGTGATACGTTCTGCTGGCAGCCACCTGGCACACTACGTATGGGGAACAAATGCTCTGGAGTCTCCCCTCATCCACCATCCTCTCTGCACGTGTGTTGTAAGTGGATAGAGAAAAGGAAGCAACAACAAAAGCAACTACATGAAACATCATCACATTGCTTATGGATCAGGAAAATGCTGTCCTATGATAGAATGCTGTACTGCTCTGGTTTCTCGGAAAGGCAGCATAGATGTATCAAAGTGGTACCCAGAAAAAGCTTCTGCACTGCTTTAGCAAGATAAAGCTAGACTACTTCAAGTGTTTAAGATGGAGGTTTGTACCTCAACGAATCTTCATCCACCAGCACTCTACAACTGACTGAAGAGCAGCTGCTCTGCCTCCAGAGAAAACTGCTGGAGGCTGGTGTTGCTGAATTTGAGACTACAGTCCAAGAGTCAGAGATCTGACACAAATACCGGCCAACTCTGCATATAGTTTGAGTGTTTTTATAACTTCTTCAAGAAACATCACCTCAAAAGCTAGTTCTAGAAACAAAACTTCTAGACTACCGAAGTGAGCCACCATTTAACTGTTAACAATTATAATGCCTGCTGTAGAAAGACCAAACTTAATCTCTTGCTCATCAAGAACTTCACCTGTGAAAACTGCAAAAACCAAGAATTAAAATAAGCAAACCTGTTAACCTACTTGCATCCAGAAGAAGCTTTACAATTTCAAAGTTAGAATGTGAGACGCTGTAGTGCAGAGCAGTGTTTCCATTTCCATCTGCCATATTGATGATATGTCTGAGGACAGCAGGAGAAATCTCTTCAAAAGCATTTATGTAGTCTCCAACCATTTCGGGGACAGCAGACTTCTGACTTGAGACACGAAACCACTCATGCTGGATGGTATTTAAACAAAACCTCTGCCAAAAGCAAAACAGAAAAATTTACATATGGGCAATCTATTTAAAAGATTTTCCATCCCACAAGTCAACAATGCAGGTCCAGCCTTTTTTAGTTCACTGTGGGAAGAGACTATTCAGCTCACAAACAAGATGACAGACTGAAGCTTCCCTTCTGACTAAAGCCCTCCTTAAAACACCATTTGTTTACTTTCTTTCACTTCACCTGATTTTCAGGAGAAGAACTGGGTGTTACAGATGATTACAAGCTGAACTCAAGACAACAACATCACACTGTAATGAAGAAGACAAATACTGTTTTGAGGTGAATAAAGTTTTTTAGCTTGCACAGCATCTGATGCAGTCTCTTCTCTCTGGCTAGTACTGTGAAGGCAACAGCTGGAATGCTTTGCCTGGTCTGATCACTGAATGACATAAAAGATTTGGCTGAAACAATTTCAAAGGTAAGCAGCAAGAATGGTAAAAAGTCAAGGAAATCTGACCTACAGGACAGACAGGAAGGATTGGAGATGCTCTGTGGAAAGAACTGCTGGGGAAAAAAATCCTGTAGCGTTTTCACAGGCAAAAGACTCTTGCCGTGAGAAACGAAAGAACCTGTTCTTCACCTGAGGGATGGCTGTCTGAAGCAGCAAGAGATTTTAGCTGCAATGAGAAGATGCAAGCTACACATTCAGGATAAACTTTCCCATTGGTATGGACTGAAGGTGGAGGAGTTAGGAGCCTCTGAGGCAGGTAACTTTTCTGTTGGGAAAAACATAGGCAGAACAGATCTTTCTGTGAGCCAAGGAGGCTTCCACAGTCTTCACAGTCACTGCCAGCTCTGACTTTCTGAGACAGTTTCTCTAATCTGGAAGGACCACCATATCCTCCTCATAAACCCACACCTGCAAGGTGGACAGTAAATTCAAGGAAAATTTTGCAGAGAAGACAGTCAGAAAGCTTATCTAACCCCTAGGGAAAACACACCAGTAGCACTAGAGGTAACCTGTGTCTGGTAATGAGAGGATATTCTACACACATCAGTACTACATATATATCTGTACTACATAAACACATTTACAGAATATTCTGCATCAGTACTACTATAATGAAAACTGACAAGGTCAAACTGTTTGAGTTAGATCTCATGTATTGTGAATGTACAGAATTGAAACAAAAAAGTGGTCATAAACTTACAAAATAGAAATTCTACATTTTTTTATTTTAAGCCTTACTGAGTGCAAAATACCATGAATAAATTATTTTTAGTCACAATATCACACACATTATTAATAGCACGGTTTTTTTAATTCAAGTTTCATTCCAAAAGGAGCACTCTGCAGTTCTTCCTGGTGTAAACAGCCACAAGAGCCAAGTATACTGAAAGAGGCTGGGACAACTTACAAAGATCTTTAGCTTGGACAAGACTTCTTCAGCAGACAGACAGAGAACAAGAACTAATGAGTCTGCAGTTTTCTCCTACAAAACACTACTTGTGCTCAAAGACACTTTAAGTACAAGAAAGAAAAATGTAAATACAAATTAAACTTTGAAAGCAGAGATCATCATGTGGTTATGCCATTTTTAACAATCACAACTCCACCAAGGCCTAAAACATTTGTTGTTTGAATGCCTAAGATACTCCCAAAGGACAGATATAGGATTAAAAGCTACCTGTCACAACTGTATTAAACAATCTTTGAAAACATTCCCTGTACCACAAATGTCAGAACTGGACACAGACAATATTACTGTGCCATACAGACAACATTACTGTCTTTAAGAAACTGCAGATGCTCTATAGTAGAGAAGATCACTGGATTGTTGCATTTTACATCACCACACAAGTGTAATAAAAGCAAAATTCAGTTTCATATCACTAAAGCAGTGTTCCTTTTCACATTGCTCTCACAAGGTAGCATAGACAATTTGTACATAAGACATATACAATTTTATTTCTAGAGACTGAGTATCAACAATGAATACTCTTTAATCTCTGCAGCACTGATAAAACCACCAGTGCACTGAGACAAACAGCACCTATGTTCTTAGAAGGAGGCAGATCACCTAAGTTTCAGAACAAACTCTGAGCTTTTGTAGCAGGAAGTAACAGGCTTCTCATCCCACGTAGTCTCCCAAAGCAAGGCCTAAGAGCTGCCCAGAGCAGTGCTAAAGCAACTCTTACAAAAATAACACAAGAATGCACAGATGTGTTGAAACTGCACTTTCATGTTACTATTTTTATGTGTGTGCCTAGTTATAACAACACCCAAGCACACAAAGTGGAAGTACAGTCTCCAGACAAAAGTGTCCTGACTGAAGGAGTTTTGTGATTCTTGCAGGAAAAATGAAATCCTCTTCTGCATAACCACTGCAATGCTGGTCCTGTAAAACTAGAATTTATCCCTCCCTGAAGTCTTTCTACTGCATCTCAGAGAGAATTTTGCCCTGTATTGCTTACCACATCTTTGTTGGTTAATGCCTTGGGGTCATCGATGTTGTTTCTCAGCAGCTGACAGGCAGAAAGCATCTTTTCACTTAACTCGTATCTGAGGGAGACAGCAAAATACATGGCATGTTTCAATTTTTCTGTTAACATTTCAGTGTAGTGTTGCCTGAAGAGCAACAGACAAGAAAATTGAGAAACACGGAATGAAGGGGAGAAGCAGCTTTACTGGTGATGTCTGATGATACAAAGAGGAAAATCATAACAATCTCTTCATTTTTTTAACTTTCAGAGTGTCCACCCATCACACCATCCAACTGAAGTCCATCTTACTACTGTGTCCTTTAAGCATCCAACAGGATGGTCCCTTGTTACCTAGCCCCACCTATGTCCAGCCTCTAGTAGGCCTGGAAGCCCAACTCTATGTTTTGACTTACTACCCCACTTACCTATAGAAAGAACGCAAGCACACTGGAACACAGGCCCTTCTGGCCCTTAATATTCCAAGTTATCCAGCTACCTAGCTAAAGTGAATTCCCCAAAATATTAAGCATACCCCTTAAGGCATTATTACAAACATTTGTCTTTCTGAAAGTTCTCTGGGAATTAATTTTTCCAGGCAAACCAACTGCTGCTGCCATGCATAAGCTGCCAGTGCAAACACTCTCTCCATGTTGAAGGAGAGATATGCAGGAGGAACAGCGGGAACGGAGAGTAGCCGACACATCACTTCTGTGCTTTTAAAACTTGGCAACCATACTGATGTGTGACTGCAGAACACACATTATATGCTACTATATGCTATGTGATTTCATTACTTGATTAACGAGGAAATGCCAATAGTTGTGATGGAAATGGAATTAACCACTGGGAAATGGCACAAGTGGGGCCTCCCTGCCAGCTCCCATTCACTGGAACTAGTCTTTTGCATCCCATCCACTGTGGAAATTTACTCTCTTTCTCTGATCCTCTCTCATTTTCACACTTCTGCCTCCTTTGCACTGCAAATTTCAAAATTCACGGGAGGGCTGAAAATAAGGCTTGTCCCATGTGTCGCTGTGGCAGTCCATCTCTGCCTATAACCTGCAGAGAGGAAAGTGGCAATTTTTTAATATAAGTCTCCCAAAAACCAGAGAAGCTAACATACTCATATAAGATGGGCGTTTTAGCCCTCCTGGGTTACAAGCCAGCTGTTAGTGCTTCCAGAGCAATGAAGTGTTCCACCACTGCATGGACCATATCCACACATAGCCCTGTGCCCTGCCTTTTCCCCAAGAAGGGCATCACCAAGGTAGTCAGCTTGCAAAGAACATGCTCCTCAAGTACACGTGGCTATCTAAGCTGTTCTGCTGCTCCTCTTCACAACCACTCCCTCCTAGGGTAAATAGGAATTAGAGAGCTCTTTTGAGAAACTGCCCATCTTTCTACGCCACCTGTAAAAATAACAGGCTATATCCTGCAGTACTGCATAAAGCAAGCTCAGGGCCCTTCCAAACATACAGCTCCAAGGCCTCCAAGCTCTTCGTTATTAATTTCTTCGTCTCTTTTATTTGGGAGTTGGCAATTACAGATACCTTGATGCTATGCTACATCTCCAGTGAAACATGACATTAATTTTGGTTTTGCTCTTTTATTATTCCACCTACATAATTTTCCACACTAGCACACTTACAAACTACTGGCAAGCTCATGATCTATAAAATATCCTTTCACTGTCTATGTTTATACTTCCTTTTGCCATTTACTAATGAAGAATCAGTAAAAACTCACACTACTGCTTTCTATATGCCAAAAAGAAAAACCTCATCTGTCAAATCCTACCTTACACAGTCCATTACCAGCAATTTGAGAAGTAACTTAAGACATTAAGTGCTGAGTAAGTGTGTGACAGTGACCTTAAAAAGCATATTACAGTATACAATTTCATATGATCTCAAGGCTGGACAATCTCCTCACTTCTGTACCCATCACCTTACTGAGCAGTACCAGCCATGGCTGAGACACTGCAGAACATGCGAATGCAAGATGGTCTCTGAGCAGGCTGCTGACCTGGTGTGCATAGCTCAGCCACCCAGGTCTTGCTGTTAATGGATCCTTTGAAAAGGACAGTCTCTGACACCTTCTCCTCGCTCACACAGTCATTTTGCCATGAAACTACCTCTGACTATCCACTTGAGGGAGTGAAGTGGGCAGCAGTCGACCAGTGATGGGGCTAATGCACAGCCCACAGCTTACCCCACGCCACAAGGCAGCTGTGACCTCCTCAAAGGCACTCTGGAAAGGGCGAGCAGCCTACCTCTCTCTGATTTCCACCTCCTCGGCCTCACACTCTGGCAGGGGACTGTCCTCCTCCGCCCCCACGGCACAGAGCTCTGCAGCATGTGGGCTGGGCTGCTTCTCCTCTGTGTTCTGGTCGCAAGGGTACTCGTGGCCCTCACAGTCCTCCTCTGAATCCGAGGAGGAGCTCTCCTCAGAGCTAGAGTCATCACTGGAGGTGGTCTCGTAAGAGTGGGGAGAAGAGGCAGGGGCAGGGGTGCTTGCTCAGTGCCATTCAGCAGGAGTCACTACCTGCTTGCACTGGTGCAAGTGGAAAAATGTCTTGCAAAGGCTTAGTCCTCCTGTTTTCTACACACTGAACTCAGTGCCAAGGCCAAGTGATACTGTCATTAGTACATACACAGTGTTGTAATTAAGAACAACCTTTTTTCAACAGAAGTCTTAACACTCTGTCAGACCTCGCCTTATCCCCAAAACAAAATTACTTTGTTCAGAGTAAATTGTGTCGTTGCCTTACTAGTCAGATATAAATAGGGAAGCTAAAAAAGCCTATGATAACATTCCCCCACTGTAAGTAATTATATTTTTAGCCAACATACATGAAACAAAGTATTTGGGATATTTAGGCTATATACTGCACAAGCAGTTTTACCAAAGGAAGATTAATCTGAGGAAAGGACTAGAAAAGCTATATAAAATAAATTGGTGAAAATAATTTTAAAGTTCTTTGCAACATTCTGCAAGGGCAAGCAGTATTCTGAAAGAAGACAATTTTCCATTCTGTTTTCTATATTTGTGCAGGAAAGTTTCTGTATTTATCTAACATTATCTAACACAAAGCCAAAAAAATTAATTTTTGGGCAATGCCACCTCTTGCTATATTGTTTAGTTGTACAATGTTGTCCATGTCAGCTACCAAAGATATTTGTAAGTTTTCCTCACTAAAACATTGCCTGAGAAATGTCCCCGTGGCTGAGTTTGTTTCACTTTTCCTGTGCTAAATTTAGCAGCAATCTTATTTACAGGTACTTAAGACTGATGCCATGTATCACTTGAACGCACAAGAGGATAAGACAAGCTCAGCTGTTCTGTTCTTTCTTCTGATACTTACTCTCAGCAGATGCACCTCAGCCTGAAGGATCGGCCAAAGCTATACGTATGCTCTTGGGTTCTCCCTGTCCTTCCCACTGTGAAAGTGCCACAGTGCTACAATGACAGGTGTTTTGTAGACAGATCTCTTACCCGCCATTAATGCCAACAAACTGCAGGTTTTTCTTGGTGTTGCTCAAATCCTTCTTCCCGTCTCTTTTCTTCATGATAGATTTAAGTGTGTTTTCATTATTAGCACATACTGTTAAAAGGAGACAAAGCACACGTTAGTACAAACCTGTAGCCAGCTTTGACTGCAGCAACTTTAGATAATTTTTCAAAATAAACAGATGTCTGTTTAATTTACCAACTGAAGCTGAGTTTTCTAATATTTTTATACATACAGTCATGGTGCAATATGCACATTGGAAATACAGAAGAACAATTCCAAAATCAGTTCTGGAAACTAGCCTAGCCTAACTTTTCCAAATTCCAACATGCTGCTAATCTTTATGCTGCTTTAGAAAACTTTAAGAAAAAACATCGTGTTTTTGTTTTTCTTTGCTATTTTTTTTCTAATGTTAAAATGGGTTACTCTGCTCTGTTAAGAAAATCTTAATTCTTGATATCAGACAGCAGCAGCTCTTTGCCAGAATGAACATTTTTCTTAAGACACTAAATGGCGTGTCACTGTTGTGCTACAATCTTCCATTTAAAACCTAACCACAATCTGCAGACACAGGGTCTCATACTGTGACTTTCACCATAGCTGCACCTTTTCCCACTTTGACAATTTTAAGAATACTGAAAATCATCTTTAACTGTATTTCACATTCAGACTCCACCAGCATGATGAAAGGTGAAAGCCAGTCATTCACCAGTTATTACCATAGAGGCCTGAGGCAAGCTGGTCATCCGTCAGGTTAATTGGAGTGAGAGTTTTATCCTGAGAAGAAAAGGACTTCCTTCCCCGAACCATTTCCACCAGGGGAGTCTTCCTCTCCTCCTGAGTGGACACAATGTCCTGCTCCAATTCCAGTGTTCGCAAATTCGAAGCTAAGTGGGTGTTTGCAAGTTGGCCATGAGGGATGTACTCCAAAGTAGCACCTGCCACAGAAGACAGTAGGCATCACAGAGGAGACAGACCAAATATTTCCATCAATACTCTGATCAACATCGAGAAAAATAATCAAATTGGAAAAGAAAGAGCAGCATTTCTTCTTTAAAATACTCCTTTCTGAGGACCCAATACGGAAAGACTGATTACTTTCAGAAAAAGCAAAAAATTTTTCTTCAGATGAAAACATATAAGGAAAAACGATAAAGATATTTGCTTTAAAATGCATGAAAGGAATGGTGCTTCCTTTTCTTTCCTTTTCTTCCTTTTCTTTCTCTTTCAGTATGCGCAGTGACCCCAGCTCCTGCCACTCTGGCTCAAGGTGGACTCACTGAGCTGCTCCTCACTGAGATGCCTGAGGGGCACAGCACGTTCACAGGCTCTATGGGTTCTTTTTGCAAGAGCAAAAAACTTGTTTTTTAAGAAATGTAATTTTCCATGAAAGCAGAAATTTTTCAGGAAGTTTTTTCTTTTGCCATCATTCTGACTAATTCTGAAACCTACAGCTTTACCCAGTTACTGAGACAACTGCAATAAACTCTCACACACTACATTTCTT
The DNA here is from genome assembly GCA_013399895.1 of Serilophus lunatus. Lineage (NCBI taxonomy): Eukaryota > Metazoa > Chordata > Aves > Passeriformes > Eurylaimidae > Serilophus > Serilophus lunatus. Next base: position 60,752 of record VXBA01002925.1, on the reverse strand, counting down.
TTTTTTTTTTGACAGGATTGTACTGAGCTAGTAGTTGTATTTAAAACAAATCCAAATGTTTGGGTTATATTTTTTTCCTTCGCTGATTTGCAGGCATTCACTCATTTTTTTTCTTTGTGTATTTAAAAGGCAGTGCTAATTACACACAGACTTTTACAGATTCCCCTGGGGTTCCTCCAGCTGTGCCCTTACAAATGCTCTACAAATCTGCACAAATGCCTTTGTTTGTGAAACACACTGGTTTGTTGTTTTTTTTACATACATACACTTCCCTAAATGATCTTGTTAGCATTCAAGGAAAAAAAGCTGAAGTTTAACTTACTTTAAACACCATCACTTTTTTTCTTTCATCTCTTTTCTTGCTTCAATCACATGTATCTATTTTTTTGCCTTTGTATTTATCAAGAATTAATCCACAGCCTCCAGATTCAAATACATGAGTGGCACTGTATAGGGTGCTGGCACACTGTAAGGTAAATTCCAAACACTACACAACTACATCTTTGTCTAACAAGCTGTTCTTGTTAGACTGCCTTTCCCCCTTCTTACTTCACCTCAGTAATTTTTTTCCTGTAACAGGACATAATGAAGCTGATTTTTCCAAACATTGTCACTTTCCAGCAGTTCCTGAGTCTCGCTCTACATGTAGTTTCCCAAGGCACCTTCTCTAGCAGTGATACCTATTGCCAACTCCCACCACTGCTTATAGCTTCTCCAAGCTACAGGACGAAGCTGTCTGTGGGGAAAGCACACAGCAGGGTAGTGATACCCATGGCACTACATGTATAGACAGAAAGCTGCCTCTTATGAGTGAGATGGCGGTGACTGCATGTGTTGAACACGGCAGCTACCCCAAGGCCCCCTGGGCAGGAGCAACCCTTCTGGAGACATGTCTGTGCACTTAGGGCAAAACGGACACCTACAGAAAGCAAGAGGGAGTCCCTTGCTCCCTCACCTCTCCTCACTCTGCAGCAGTGACTGACCTTTGGCTGGATCTCTTCCAACAGCAAGCACCATCTGAGAAGAGGGCTACAAAGGTTATGGAGCACCAAGTTAAATCCAGCAAATCTTAAACTGCCTTAGCTGAAAAACAAGGGAACTCGCTCTCCCTCTGCTTGCTTGGAGCAATGACAGGCACAATTAAAGAGTACAAAACACAGTAACTGCTTCCAGCTGCAGTTAATGGTGACTGCCTGGGCTGGTTTTACCAGGTCACCCCTTCTGCTCCAGTCTTGCCTCGAAGAACATGGGAGGGAGCAGAGGAAACCTGCTCTGAAGCATCAGAGATGTGCAAAGCTTCCAAAGATGACCAGGTCTGCCTTTAGCAGAACTGTGTCCTCTGTCATGCATCACAGCTCTCCTACAAAAGCAGCTGTGACAACTCCAGTGTGTCTGGAGGCACAGGGGAGCTTGTGTGTGCCCAGAGCTGAGGGAAGCTAGCAGGACTCCAGCAGGGCAGACTGGGGCTCCAGCCTGAGGTGAACCACCAAGCACACTTTGGTGTGCCTGCTTATCCCCCCAAAGCTTGAGACAGAATTTCCTCAAGTGTCTCCCTCCTGCCTTGGGACACAGGAAGGGAGCTGCAGGGTAGGAATGAGAGAAAGGAGGACAGCAGCAGACTTCTCTCCACAAACTCACAGCTTCTCTGCTAGCTAAACTGCCACCAATGCAACAAGACTCCAGTAGGTTCCCTCTTCTAGTTCATGCAGCAGTGGTTGAGAAGCAGCACACTGAGTTCAGGATCTTAGGCATGACATCCATGACCTCTAACGAATTAAAAAAGGGGTCCTGGCCCCTGGCACCTGACAAAAGAGGATGATGTCAAGGCTTGAGGGCAAGCAGACAAATGTGCATTAGACAAACTGGTCAATGCACTCGTTCTCCCTGCAAAGCTGTTAGATGTTTACACTTACTCCATCTACAGTACTCAGTGATGAGGCAAAAAGAACTTTGGGTCCAACTCACCATTAATGCTGCAAGCTGTTAATTAGCATTTAATGTCAGCATCCAGGCCTTCCCCTTTCCAAGACAGCCAACATAAAGATGCTTGGAAAGCATTAACCAAGAACAACCACTAAGAAAAATAGATGAAGGAAGGAGCTGTGTTACCCAACCCTACAGTCAATGATTTAGTAGACCAATCTACTGCTGTGCAAGCCAAAAAGCCAAATGAGCCGAGTTCCCTCTTCCTCCAACAGGACTGCAGCATCACTGTTGGGGCTGCAAGCACTGCACATGTCTCCAGGGTGGAAATACAACCCTGAGTGAGTATCACTACCAGTCTACACCGGTCTTAAAGCAGACTCTTCCTCTCACCTAAAAGAGATTTCAAGTATGCTTGAGCAGAATCCTTCTCTGGGTCATAGTGCACAACAGTGACAGCAGATCAGCCAACAAGTTCAACATACAGCCAGGCACTGCAACAAGACAGCGCCCATCAGGAAGAAGTGCCCTGCTGATTTTCCTTAGTTTACTGTTGCGGGCAAATACAGCAAACCTGACATAAATTTCTAAGTATTGATACAGCTTAGCTAACGACAGCATGGAGCTGCCAAGAACCTCTAAACTTGTTTTGCAACATAGCAGGGGATCTTGGAAAAGCTCAGGAGTAATTTAGAGGCAAAAGTATGACAAGACAAAACAAAAAACTTACAGACTTCAACTGTTCATACACACTTATCCAGAAAGCTGCTCTTCCCTCTTTCAGAGGGCAGCAAGTGACTGAAGCATCCTCAGTAGTTTAGTTCCAGTGTTTTGAAGGAATGAGAGCACTTGGTTTTAATTTTTTAGAAGGAACCTTCTCTCATAAACCACATCACAGACTTCTAGAAAAAAGGGCACAAACTTACTGCCTATGTGATAATTGCAGAAACATTTGTAACCTGTTGATCAGCACAAGCATTTATTTACACAATGTTTATCATGGTCAATGATACAAGATACACATTCCCCACAGAATGTGGGGAATAAAGACAGTGCATAAATATCATCTGGAGTATATACAGCTCCATATACACTGCCTAATTCCTCCACGGTAGCAATAAGCTCCTTACGAAATTACTGTAACTGAAGAACTCAAGGTCTCCTCTGGTGGTTTTAAATCTTATTAAGTTGCTTTATGCTAAAAAGTTATTTTTTTCATGTGAATAATTTTAATCCACTTTCCATTTGGCCTATGTACCAGAACTATTGACAGCTCCCATTCTACTACAGTAAATAAAAAGGCTGTGACGAGCAAACATGTTACCATTAAAAATTTACAATGATTGATAGTAACTCATTCAACTGATATATTCCTTACCTTCAGAAGACTAGAGCATACTTTCATTTTAAAAGGTACTTTTGAGACACTCCTGGTTAAAAGTCAGTGAATTTGAAATTTCAGAACAAAAAATTGCCACACTTGAGCTTTTTATACTATAAATTGAGACAAGGCAGATTCACCTGGGGCCCAGGCTCAGGTAAATGCTGAACTACCTTTTGGCTCCAAGGAAAACACTTCTTTTAACAGGATGAGAGCTCCTTTAAGAGGACTGCAAAAAAATACCTCATTTTCACTGTAACTGCTTTCTCTGTGGCGATAAGCTGCTTTCCATCCCAAAATTAAATTGTGAATCCAGTTTGTTGAAACTGTTAGTTAAAACCAATCTCTTTAAACAAGATTGACCACAAAAAATCACACATTGGTGAAGCAACAATATCTTATTTATGAAATGCTCTTTTCCAAGACAACCGTGTGTGAAGCTTGGTGAAAGCCATCCTTCGTTTCCCTGATGAGTGGTGGATCAAAGTATCTCACAGTGCACAGCAGGAAAGGACATCTCAAGAGTAGTTCTTTCTTTCTCATTCATGAGGATCTAATCTTCTCAGCTGATGCTTTATTGCTGCTGAAATATGACAACACTTCCTGGGAAAAACGGTAATCTCCTGTCATTAAATATTCATAGATGAGCCTGTTACCATGGGAGTTGAACTCTATACAAAGCTCAGGGCCTGATCATTATGTCCCTGTGCCACAGCATAGGGAGAGAACTGAGGTTTTATCTAACAGACAGCCTAGCAGGCTGCAGCTTGCTACTCTCCAAGCAGCAACAGATTTGAAGTGAGAAATAATTTACATTGTGGCAAATTATGCTCTTTGTTAATTGAAGCAGAAATTAGGGGATAGAGCAGCTTTCAGATTCCAACACTTCACTTTTTGCTGCCACAGAATGAAAACAGCAAATACTGTAATGATAATAATGACAGCAGTAATGTGTGTCTGTTAATGCATGATCAGAGAGAGTACATCAAACCTCTGTAAAGAAGTTTATGGAGTTTAATTTGAATAATGCCTTTACAGGACAATTACTGATCTGGTCTCCTCTTCTGATATAACCGGATGAATAATCAGAACAGAAAAAAACCCAACTAAACACCTTAGCTTCTAATATATAGAGGTTGCTACCATTTTTGAATGCTACCATTTCAGTTTTCCATGTTGTCATAACTAGCAGGTCAATAGACACCACCTGCCACATGAAAAAAGCAGAGGAGCCTTTGCGTTCTCCAAGATGCCAACCAGACACATGTAAAGAAACAGTACTTATCTGGCACACAAGTGGGAACATCTGCATGGCTGTTTTGCATCATGTTTTGCACATGGAAAATGCTTCACATATGCAAATCATCCTTTTCCCAGCAGACAGATGGATAGATCCTGTTGGTTACACAAATAAACACATCTGTACAGGAACTTGAACTAGTGGTTAAAGCATGCATCTGTAGCAGAGTTGATGTTGAGGGCTTCCTTCACTTGGATAGACACAAGTGTGATTTGTAGCAGCCCACAGCTTTACTGGGTCCACTAGCATGCCTGTGCTACACCAGCATTGGCTTCTGAGCCTCGGGCAAGACCCAAGCCGTCAACTGCAATAGGGTGGTTCGTGCTGCCAGGAGAGAAGCCACCAACCCATCAATCTACATAGTCTTTGAGAGAAAGGACTGTCAAACAGAAGAGCTATAAAGAGAAGAAAACCCAGCTTTCTCCAGTTCCCTGCATTACGAATAACAACAGAGAGACAATCATAGCCACGATACCTCATCAGTACTACACACTATATTTGGACAACCAGGGGCTTCTCAGATCACCATCAGTCCTTTCTTTGGACTTTTCGTTGTCCCTCAGCCTGCCTCCCCAGCTCTGGCTGAAACTTAAGAGTCAAAAACTTTAGAAAATCTTTCCACCAGATGGCATATCAAGATTTCAGTACTCTTGAGACTTTCTAACACCACTTGCTTCCCACACTTCTTTTCACTCCCTCAGATCTTAAGAAGATGCCTCCTTCCTCATCATGACGTAATGCTTCCAATGGAGTCCTCAGTCAGGATTGCTCTGAAAACCAACCGTAAAACTGATATCCAAAGACCCCTGAGGCAAAATAACCATGCATTTCCAGGTCAAATATCCTCAGATGATTTTACAGGGCAATAGTAGATCACTTGTTTTTAAATACCATCCTTGAAAACTCCTTGCCAGTGAAAGACATCCATCTACAAGACTTGTGAAAAGTCCATGCAATTAATAAACCCTACAAGTGACATTAGGCTTCTGGCTGGTATTTTGCAGAACACATCACATGCAATGCAACATTCTGAAACTTCTTTAAAAATTTGTGCAACAAACAGAGAAGCTGATTGTGCTCGCCTCCCCTAGTCCTCCTTTATGCTAGCTGATGTAAGAACACAGATCACTTAGCATCCAGGTTTGTGACCCACATCCGTATGATCCAGCTGGAGACACGGTCTGCCAATGCTAACGTGACTTTGCAGAGTGGAAATCCACTCATCTGGCCAGCAGGTTTGATTTACCTGGGGTCGCTAGGGCTTCTGAAAGACAGTGTATATGTATATATGAGTTGCCTAGTTACAGAAATTAAGGTAATTATTTTGCAACAAACGAAATACTAATTGCTAATAGACTTGGTTCAGGGCTCATCTCAGAGGTCTAAGGGGCCTAGAGATGAAAACTGCCAACCCATGTCTCTCTCAGGAGGCTCCAGCTCTCCTGCCTGCATCTTCATCACCTGCCACAGGCTGTGTCAGAGGGTGTGAGATGGAAGAGACCCCTGCAGCAAACCCTCTACCCAGCACTAACAGGAAAAAATTGTAAAGCTGAGAGTTTGACGGATGTGCTACCTCAGAAGCAGCATGGACCACTAAGCCATTAACGCGACAAACTAGTATCCAAGTCCCAGGCCTCAAAGCCAGCTCAAGTATTTTTGATCTAAAAGGAACTTGCATTTAAGAGATGCTTCCTAAGGATGTTCTTTGAATAAAAAATTAAAGACGACGTTACTGATGCTAACTGGAAACCAGACACTTCTGCCTCTATCTTCAGCCTGTTTTTCTAAGGAAAAGAGGCCTGTGAGGGTCACACTTCTCTCAATAACTTAAACTCGATTGCTTATTTTAGCCAAACCAAAACAGAGACTCAGTGTTCTGAAAGATTTGTGTTTATACAAGTTTTACAGAAATCAGCCTGAGATGCCAGGCCTGGAGAAAGGGGCACTGGCCGAGTTCACATACGAGACACCTAAAAAGCTACATCCAAGAGACCTAAGTGTGAGGAAAGACTTACTAAGAGCGTACAAGCTATCATGAGATACTGATGCATGGGGGAATTAAAAAAAAAGGCTTTATTAGTTCCAGTGTTTACAGATTATTTAAATTAGTGCTTCATTTAGCAAAAATACTTCTAAAAATATATTTAACACATGATCTGTAAAACCACAGGAACAGGCAGCAAGATCAGCAGATAAATGTAGTGAAGACAATATATTTTCAAAATTAATAGAAAGAGATAGGGTAACACTTCAGGCTTAAGACCTCTTTTCCACTTCAATTCTTCTTGGATCTAAACTGTTATAGCCCAGAGCCTGATTTATGTATGCAGTTCAAACATGTAGCTCTCACTAAGGACTAAAAATAAAGTAATTTTAAACTCAGCATCCACAGCTAAAGATAATGACATTACAAGTTAAAATAAAATTATTCCAGAATAATTTTAACAAGAATGTGAAATCTGAATCCAAGTAGAAACATTTTTAGTAAACTATGATCCATTGCTCCAACTCTGTCTAAATACTTTCAAGTCTCTAGATTACACATCTGATACTGTGAATAAAAGCTGGGAAAGGACTCAAGGATCTACAATTAATGATAATTCTGGTACACTGTTTTTAGGAACACTTGGTGTCTGCTAGATACCCTTATTATTATATGACAGTCTGTAAAAAGACTAAAATATAAAATGCATACCAGAAAGATAATAATATTGCATATGCAGTATCATATGGCATGTATGCAGAAAGAATATCATATGTTTTCTTTACTTCTACGTAAGTTTATTGCTTTACTATGTGAAGCTAAACCTTTTATTTCAGCTCATTTAATGCATGATCCTGTTTAGCACATGCAGTGAAAAGAATCAGATTCACCAAACTACTTTTTAACAAAAATAGGTTAATTTTAAGACAGTAAATAAGATGCAAGGGCTTTATATATAGCTGTGGATTAGCCAGTGGTATTATGCTGACATTAAATGGTATTTACTCAGGGTTTTTTTCTCAATTTAGCATCCACAACACAGATGAATTTGCACTAGATTTTCCAATTACTTTAACATCTTGCTTCACTCCCTGTATGGCAGGACCAAGAAGACAGTATCTAAGAGTCACTGCTGGGCATTACGTAGTGGTTTCCAGTAAGCCATTGTTTATAAATTTAATAGTCATGTGGCTGGATTCACCAATAAGGTATTAGGAAAAAAATGGCTAAGTTTTAAAGTAGACTATCCAACACCAAAAAAAAAAATATTAAAAAGTAATCAACTTTACCTAAGGGAATAAAGAAATCCCTCAAACTAATTGTCTATATTTTAAAAGTAATAAATAAAAGGCAAGGAGTATTTAAATCTCAATTCTTGCCTTTCTTCAGTGTCACCAGAACCTTCAGCAGTAATTACATGCTTCAAACATGAGGCTGTAATTAAGGATTATGATAAACACTTACTGGAACAGAGAAGACACAAGATGTGGTTTCTGTGAAGGGCTCTGGAGTTGCCCATTATAAAGCAATCAGCCCTGCTGGAATAGGGAAAGCACCCCACAGCTCTCTGTCTGAGCAGCATAAGGAACAAAGGTAATGAAAGAAACACTACAAAACCCAGGAAAATGTCTGTGGAAACAAGGCAGTTTGATACAGACACTGTACATGACTTTCAACTCCGTCAAATCTGACACTTTTAAATCTGAGAGTTTTTAAAAACTGCATGCCACGTTTAAAATTCCAAACCCTCGGGCATTAACCTCAAATACTCCTAAAGTTATAAAATGAAGTCAACACCTTTCACAGCAGTTAAATCTGTCATAGACAACCCCTTTGCATGGTCCAAGCCACAGCACCATCATCATCATCATCAGGACCTTCAGAGTCTGCTGCACTGGGAGAGATAAAACTACCTCTGGTGGTTCTTCAGCTATCACTGCATACCTGGACAGAATACCCCAATGGGCACATTCAGCAACACTTTTACGCTCTGTGCTTGGAGCTGATTATGGAGTAGCTTCCAGACTAAGTGAGAGTCTAGCAGGCAACTGACCTGCAACTCTGGCAAGGAACAGAACCAAATGTGTGTCCAGATGCTGAGCTTACCTGACATGGCATTTCTGTCCATGCACTGCTTCTGAAGGTCCAGGCTTCGCAGCTCCTCTGTGCTGGCGTATTTCATGACAGAATTGATGGAGGTGAGGGTGCTGATGAGCTGCGAATTGAGAGATCCAATCTGGGAGTGGGGCTCCCCAAAGGCTTCTGCCAATTCACTGTAATTTTCAGCAAGCAGCATCTGCTGTTCCTGCAGCAGCTTCTGCACACGTTCGATGTAGTGATCCAAGCCTGTCCTCAGCTCAGGTGGAGGCAGAGGGCTTTCCATCTGACCACTAACTGGCTCGTACACAGACTCTATACCAACACCGATGCTCCTGGTGCCAGTAGGCACAACTGGCAGTGGAGGTGGTCCGCAGGCAATGCTCCTCATTTTCAGGCCAACCAGGTAGTTCTCGTGAACATTTATCTGTCCAATGCCACAGTCTTTGGTTTTTATTGCAGAGGGCTTGTCAAAGCCAAGGTGGCTAGAGAGCACAGTGCCCACTCCAACTGAACGCATTTTAGCAGACACATGTATGTCCTTCACCCGGCCATCCCCTACTGCCACACTCCGCATCTCCACATTGTCTGTGCTGGTCTGTTTATCACAGCTGCTCAGAGCAGTGTTAGTCCCACAGTCAGCCAGGCGAGCCACCTCCGTGCTGGTGTACTGGCTCACCATCTCCAAAGCAGTGCTGGTTTGCTGGCTAGCCATGGAAGGCACAGCCATCACGATTGCCTCTGCCCTGTGCACAGCTTCTGTGGCTGTTTCACGAGACATGCGCTCCTTGGGGTCACAAACCACCACATCCACCGAGCAGTCCCCGCAGCCCACAGACCTCACTGCTCTAACCACCTGTGCCACCTGGCTAGGGCTCGACACATCTGTTTGCTCCTCTGTGTTGACACCTGTCTCACAGATGCTTGTCTCTGTGCCCACTGCCTTATTGTGCAGCTCCACTGACCTCCCCGTACCCTGATCTTGCACCTCTGCCCTCTCTCTCACCAGCCATCGGCTCATCAGCAGCTCGGGGCCCACAGCCACACTCTGCATGGCAGGTCTGCAGGAGATGCCGATGCTGTTCATCTGCAGGTGGTTTCCCACTGATGAATCGGCAATGTCCACGTGGTCTCCCACCATTTGGTCTCTCGTTTGTATGACAGCCTCCACCACCCTATTCATGACATGGGGCTGAGCCATTACGGCTTTATCCACCTTTTTTCTAGAACCAGCCGCCTGCAACTCCTGTTTTAATTTGGTCATTTCCCTGTCATGGGTGGTTTCCTTTAACTGAACCTCTAGTCTATAAATCTTCTCCTTAAGAGCTTCAATGGTCTGCTGTTGAAGCTCTATCTCTTTCTCAGCCTCTGTAGACAATCCAAGCATGGTCTCTGTCACCCCAACCCCACACTCCCTCCTCACCTCTTTCTCCGTCCCTACAGCAACATCTTTGTGTTGCCTTGCAGATCTGTTGTATATAATCACATCATTCATGTTCTCATCAGCACCCACAGCAACAGATCGGGCTTCTTTTGTCAGGCTTTCTTTATTTACCTGAAGGTTTGCTGGACTTTCATAGTTGCTATCCTGGATTTTTTTCTCCAGGGCTTGCATCTCAGCCGTCAGCTGCCTGAATTCCTCTATCCTCTGAGAGCTCTGCTCCACACTCTCCATCTCTTCCTCACAGTCTATATACAGTTCTCCCCCTCTTCTCACCTGAGACATATGTTCCCACTGCTCTGCATTTCCAGCACTGTAGGATCGTTTTCTGAAACCGTATGTGTCATTTTGAGTGGCTTTCCTGTGGTTTTTCAGTTCAGCCATCATGTGCCTCTTCTCCTCCTGCAACACTGAGATTTTGACCTGCAGCACAGGAATAGTCTTGACTTGCTCCTCAAGCTCCTTGAGACGCTTGAGGGCAACTGCCATTTGTTCCCTGATGTGCTGCAGATGCACTGGGCTCACATTGGTGACTGGTGTGGATATTCCTGAGCTCATGGGGCTGTGACGAATGGAACTGCTCAAGGAGGAGCTGAAACAGGCACCGTAGTCACTGTTACCCTGATACCCATTCTGCAGCTGCTGAGACACATGACTATACCCACTGGATCCCACAAAAGAGGGGAGAGAGCTTGTGGAGCCCATGCCCCCAAAGCTAGAAAGTCTGGGCCTTCGGACATCTCCAGGCGTGACTTGCATCATCCTCTCCTGCTCCAGTCTTCTCCGTGTTTCCATGAGAGTTTTTGTTACAAGGAGGTTGTGCCGAGGAGGCTGGGGGGAGGGAGGAGGAAGCTGTTTATTCTCAGGAACAGTTAAGTAGGTAGGAGATACTTCAAAGGAAACTGAGGGTCTTGCAGGGACAGACAAGGTTACTTGACTCCTCACTGCCAAAGAAGACTGCTTGTTTTCATCACTGTTTGATGAAGAGAGAGACTCTGTGGAGGTCCAGCCACTGCATTGGCCACCAGAGTTCTTGGTCCCCACTGAGGCTGGTACAGCTTTCCTCCTCTTTCGGATATTTAGTTTCTTAATGGTATTCCCCTTTTGTATATCATCCACGTACTTTAGAAAATCTAAGTCTAGCTGGTAGCCATAAGGAGTTTCCACAAAATAGGGGTCTTTCCGTTCTTTTTCATCTTCTCCATTTATAAGAACTTCCCCTTTTTCTGGAAAAGAAGAAACAAAACCAAAATTCAGTAAACTGCGCACTTACACGCAAGCGTAGAAAGATGGGTGCTCACAGCATGCCGGAGGCAGAAATTGCCGCTGCAGCTCAGCAAGCAGACCAACTTTCCGCTGACTGACCCTCAACACTAAATCCCGATTAACTTTTTAAAAGTTAATCAGTGGGTTTTCAAATGCTGAGAAGTGCATACCCGCATAAATGTGTGCACAAGCATACACACAGATAACAGCTGTTAACGAAGGGACACAGCCAGTAGCTCAAAGCTGTCCTTGCCCAAATCCCTCCTGTCTTCCCTTGTCACACCAAGCTTTCATACACACTGTGTTACCATGTAAAGACCACAAGATTACAACACACCCAGATCATCCAGAGACCGACTTCTCTAGAGGGTGCATTCGAGCAGGTGATGGGAACTCTGACCCTGCTCCTTATGCAACCAATGCCATTAGACTTTACACAGCTCTGCAGCTGTTTTATCGCTCTGGGAAGTGCTGCCGCAAGAGCAGCAACACCAGTTTGCTCTCACCTCAGGCTCATATTACTTCCACCAGCGCCTCTGCCTCTTTCATTTTAAACTGCAGAAAGCCCCCACCACTACGACAGGCAGTGGGACCTCCTTCCAGCAGAGTCCCAAACCCCATTGCTAAGGAAGGCTGTAGTCTCGCACAAGAGGAATACCTGCCTGACCTCCAGTCGCAGGACTTGCCTGTCCCCGAAGCAATCTAAATAAAACTTCAGCAGATCCACTGGGTTTCCTCAGGCTGCGTATTTATATGCAGCACTGCTATACAACCTGCTCCTGCAGGCCCACTTGGCGGGAGAAAAATAAAAAAAAAAAAAAAAAAAAAGAAAAATAAAAAGGGTAAAACAACTCTTGCAAGTTACGCGCCAGAGGAATAATAAACGCCAGCTTTCTGGTTACCTGGCTTAGCCACATGCCTCTGCCCCAACACCGCAAATTTGCCAGGCACGTACGGCTGTCCCGGACTCATGTGTCCCCCGGCGGAGCTCTGCCTCCCCGCCGCGCCCCGCCGCCCCGGGGGCCGCAGCGCCCGGACCGTGCCCGGCGCGGACTCAGCTCTCCGTCCCGTGCTTAAAAGGCGAGGCTTGGAAGCTGCGTCTTCTTAAAGGAATATAAGCCTCGCGGGAGAAGGGGGGCAGGGAGGGAGGGGAGAAAAAAAAAAAAAAAAAAAAAAAAACTCCCGACTTACTGCAGCTACAGGAAGTGACTTAATGTTTTACTAAAAAGGTTTTCGGCGGCGGGGGTGCAGGAGCTCCTGTTTTTCCAGTTTCCTTGGCATACTTAGGAAAATCTTTGCCTACAGACAGTATAACTGCTTTCACGGCGTTCCATCATGCTTTTTTTTTGGCTTCCACAGGACATCCCTCGCAGTAGATGGGAGGGTGACGCTGCTAAGGAAGAATCTACCTTTCCTGGTTCGGGAAAAGAATACGATGGAGGTACAGACCCTGGCGTGGACACTGGAGAGCCACAGCAGTGGCACCCACAGCAGCACTTTAAAACCTCGGATCTGCAGCGTAGACAGACGGCTCGACAGACACAAACACACACACACACACACACACACACCCGACCACGTTTCTGCTGAAAGACCAGAGTCTTAGTACGCTGTGGTATTTACTTACAGATACACCCAAAATAGCCACCTAAATACCAGAGTGGAAGCAAAAATACATGCATACAGAGGCACTTCAGACACGTAAGGACACACAGCTCAGCTCTTTCCAGCAGGACTGCCTCAATGTAATGTCTAGCATGGAAAAAGTCTCCAGGACTCAGTGAGACACAGCATATTGTCTAAATTACTTCTCTTCCTCCCTGAATTCAGGGCTCTGTTCCCATATTTTAGCTCCAAAGCTCAAACAACTCTCCACACTCCACAGCTCCACACCCTAGGTTGGTCCCACCTGCACCCTGGGTTTGTCCCGATTCTCTCACTCTCCCTTATTCCCTTTACTCCTCTAGGCTCTTTCTGCCTTCTTTCCACGCTTCGGATTTCTTAACCATTTTCTCTTCTTATATCCATTTGCTTATGCTACCAATTCTGGTCATACTCTCAGACCTCATCTCAGGCTTGGTTCTAGTCACTCCACCCGGCCCACATAAATTCAAAGTCCATCAGTTTTACCTGTTGTACCATTTTCCCCAGTTCCTTTCCTTTGTTTGTCTTGGTCCTTGTCTTCCTACCCAGCAACATCTCTGATTCTCCCACCACTACACCAGTGAAGTCAGGCAGCTTCTCTAAACTGTCCTCGGGCACAATGCATAAGTGTTGGATGGGAGAGAGAAGAACAGACTCTTTGAAAGTCCTAAGACTTAAGAATTAATGCATCTTTGGAAAAATATTCATAAACCCTCTAAAAAGGCATGCAAATCTCATGTTCAGTCATGAAAGCCAAACTGAGATCTCAGATGTACTTTTTTCTTCTTCACAAAACAGTGTTAGGATCGCTTAACAAACCCCTATAAAAGAAAATAATAATAAAAAATAAGCACCCTGACACTGAATCACTCACTAAACCTCCACAACACGTGCAGGCAGCTCAGTGTCTTCACAATGAAATCTCTTTGGTCCTCAGCTTAACTGGCAGCACTACCAGGACACAGTTTGTATCTTGCCACAGCACAAGCACAAGACAGTGTGTAGAACTGACTGCCTGCTGCTTCACCTTAACACAGCAAGCATTCCATCAACACAATCCCAGTATTATGAGTTGATCTCTGGAGATGTTTCTTGATGTGTTAAGACAAACGAGGATCAGGCATGCAATCCATTACCACCAACACAACACTGATGCAGCATGCAGGAGCTGTGCCAAGCCTTTGTGCATTTTGCTGTCCCAGAGAAAGGCAAAAGTGGGTGTGCCTGCTAAACATGAAACAATGCAAAATGGATGGCTGTTTTGAAGCAATAAAAATTGTTGGCTCCAAAAGGAAAAAAATCTAATGAAATTAATAAACACCTAGTAAGACTGTAGCCCTCCTTCTTTTCAGCCCTTAGGTTCTGGATGAACCATGGATGTGCTTACTGCCTATATTTGATGGGTGAATACTAAATGCTACACCAGCAGGTACCCCAGATTAACCTCAGTGGAAGTAGTGTCTATTTCCCTTCATGCCCAGAAGACCTCAAGTGAGCAAAAGACTTCTATCCAAACACACAGAGAAGTATTGCAGAAAATACCAGGCAGTACACTCTCATTAGGTGCCTTGTCTCATCCTTGGCCAGCTGATCATAGACACTTGCTAAAATTAGAAGAACTATTCCCTGGCTTCTTGAAGATCAGGCAAGTATTAATCACATGTGTAGATGCACAAACACATACACTTTTGTCTGAGAAAATGCAGCAGACACTTGTTTTCACAGAATCATCTAGGTTGGAAAAGACCTTTAAGATCGTCAAATTCAAATGCAATGAGACGCAAACACATCGTGTTTTTAAGCTAGTACCTGTGAAGTAACACTCTAAGAATCAGAGACCTCACAGTGGTACTGTCATTATTAATGCATTTCCCTAGAAGTACACAAAGACTTCACTTCCCTCTCGTTACTGCAGCATAATCACAGGGAGGACAAATTTCAAAAATACACTCTTCAGTTCTCACCTTCTGCACTGCTGGAACTGGCTCTGTCCAAACATTCCAGTCTTGCCAATTTCTATTAAATTACATCCTTTCCAATGCACTACACAAGAACATCAGTATATTAAAATATTGCGTCAGCCCTACTCAAGTTCACACTAATCATGTCTGCTTTCAGACCAGAAGGACTGGAAGAAAAATAGAACATTTAGTTGATGTGCTTCAAGACTTCTGACACAAGTAGGGACAATGTGGGCGCACACTGAGTTTTTGTTCTGCAAGGTAGAAAAACTTTATTGTAGAACTTCTTGGAAGGTCCAAGAAGAGCAAAAGGAAGCAACTGAAGATGTATTTCTGAAGCTAAACATCCAAGGTGCCTCAAAAATACATCTAAAGCCTTCTCTAAGGCATCTAGTTATGATTTCTTCTCTAAGGCATTTTTATCTTGGATTTGACTCTTACTAAAGAAGTCTTTTCTCTTGAAATACTGTTATGAGTAACAGAGTCTCCTTCCAAAGTTATGGTATAAGACAATTCATAAAGAATGCTGCAAAGGAAATATATGGAGGCAATAGTTGGCATAAATGGAGTCAGATCAGTATTTTTATATGCTCAATTTCAGTTTGAAAGGTTATCTGGGGCAGGAAAAGAAGGAAAGTTCTGACTTTTTTGATTCCTTACTACAACAGAAAATAAACTGATGAGTTTTCTTCTTTTCCTCCCACCTCCAATACTACTTCTGTTCTATTTTTTTTTTCTGTTCTTCAGCATATATAAATGGGAATCAGCTTCACCTTTTGGAAAGATCCAAAATTCATGAGTCTAAGCACGTTTTTTAAAAAAGAAAAAGCAGAATGGAGCAACTGACCACTTTTCTTTCTCCTTTTCAAGTGCTGAGATTTCAATGTAAGTTAAACAAAACAACAACAGCAAAACTTCTAGGAAAATAGACTTTAGGCTTCCACACTCATTTGACCACCTTTCTTTTGGCTAGCAATTTATAGAAGATGCCATGAAACTACCAGCTCTCCAATAATTCAGCCTAACTGTCTATTGTTTTCAAAGGTATGCACTGCAGCAAAGCAGTCAAGCCACCAAGCTGCCCACGATCATACGTACCCTGGTGCTGGATGCTGGCCTCCTGTAGCACCGGGTTGTGGTGCCTGGATGACTCAGCTCCATTTGCACAAGCAACAGCATCATTGCCCAGAACACTACACTATACTGTAGATGTGGCTGGTAACACCTTCCTTTCTTTTTCTGCTATGGAAAACCAACCAATAAATACCTTGTAAGAAAGGTTATCTGTTTTGTTATTACTCAGCTATATATATCATACAGCTATAGCTGAGTAATAGCAAAATTTGCCCAGAGAAAATGGGATATAACTTGTTATGCACCTGAGGCTGTTTGGTATGGGGTACTAGAGTCCAAACCAGAACTCCCCAGCCAGAAAGGGATGATAGACCCTGCTACCAATCCTGCAGTTACAGGTACAGAGGATTCTCTTGTTACAGAGGAATTCCATTTACTGTGCATTTTACTGAAGAAATAAATCTCCAGTATAAAATGTTTGCTGCAAATTTAATCTAAAAGAAAAATGAGGAGCAGAAAACTGGGAAAAAACATTTATATATGGTTTTTAGATTCCTTTTCAAAATTTAAGTGTCAATATCCCAAGTGGGGAGATGACTTTTAAATCTGATGTCTAAATACTCAGTGTTTACGGTGGGGATTGTAGTCAGAAAATGGGGAACAGCAACTTCCCTGATAAACAACAGAGAAAGGCTGAAGCTACACCACTGCATAATAAATAGGGGTTTATTTCATGATGTAGCTCAGATATTTGCAGTGGTAAGCATCAGAGTTGTGAATTAAGGACAGTAACTTAAGACAATGAACATAAGCATCATCAAAGTTGAAGAGAGATTGTTCAGGTGGCTCCTGTGTTTTGCCTCCACTGTGAATGCAAACACTAGGACACTGGGCTAATATGACACATTTACCATGCAACATTGGTAAAAGGAGGAATGGAAAGAATTGATCTGCTGTCTTAATACCATGCTCTTTCTAGAAGTAAGATGTTTACAGCACTACGAGAAAAACTCAAAACAATCACAGCCACTGTGCAAATGACATTAAAAGCATCACTACATGCCCCCTTTAGAAGTGTCTCTCCAGCTGTCTGGCAGGCTCCCTTTACGTTCTTGAAGGCATCAGAAGGTCTCCCTGGAGTCTTCACTTCTCCAGGCTGAACAAGCCAACTCTCTCAGCCTGTTTTCACAGAAGAGATACTCCAGTGCTCTGATCATCTTCATGACCCTCCTCTGAACTCGCATCTCACAGGTCCATATCCTTCTTATGCTGGGGGATGCAGTGGAGAAGGGGGGAAGAATCACCTCGCTTGACCTCCTGGTCACACTTCTATGGATGCAGTCCAAGACATGGTTGGCTTTCTGGGCTGCAAACACAGACTGCTGGGTCATTTTGACCCAGGAAAAACCCCCAAGCAAACAATTCTTGCCAAACACCCTCAAGTCCTTCTCCTCACAGCTTCTCTCAACCCATTCTCCACCAGCCTGTATTTGTGTTTGGGATTATCCTGACCCAGGACCTTACATTTGGCCTTATTGAATTTTATGAGGTTCACAGAGGCCCACCTCTCAAGCCTGTCCAGGTCCCTCTGAATGGCATTCCTGCCCTCCAGTTTGAGGGCACCACCTGCTTGGATGTCATCAGCAAATTCCCTGAGAGTGCTCCCACTGACCACGTCCCTAATAAAAACATTAAACAATGTCAGTCCCAATACTAACCCCTGAAGGATGCCACTTGTCATTGATCTTCACTTGAATATCAAGTTGTTGACCACAACTCTTTGCGTGCAACTATCCACTCAATTCGTTGTACATCTATCAAATCCATGTCTCTCCGGTTTAGAGACCAGAGTGTTTTGTGGGACAGTGTCAAATACATTGCACAAGTCCAGGTAGCTGATGTTAGTCAATCTTCCCTCGTTCCTACCATCTACTTAACCCCATTGTAGAAAGCCCCCAGATTTGGCAGACAAATTGGTTTGCCCTTAGTGAAGCTATGCTGGCTTTCAGAAATCACCTCCTTATTTTTCATGTTCATAGTTTCCAGAAGGATTTGCTCTGTGATCTTGCTGGTCTCCAAAGTGAGACTGACTGGCCTGTAGTTCTCTGATTATAGCAAACACGATGAGCCAATTCTCACCTCATGCTGGTGATCAGATGGATGCACTAATAATCTGGATATCCTGCAGTCACCTCCTCCTCAAGGGTCAATTCTTCAACCACATAACCTTGTAGAAAAGACTTATTCTTCACACTTTGCTACATGCTACAACAACCAGAGCATTATGGTATTACATAGAAAATGCTCAGAATAGAAAATGCTCACCAGCCAGCTGCTCAAAGCAGCATATACAGACTGAATAGTGTTTCTGGTGTTAGGAGAGGCTCTTTTTTGCACCATGTCTTTCACATAATACAAAATGAGTATATCTGAGTGTATATGCATTCATATCTGAACATCATATAAACACAACTAAAAATTATTTCTGTGAGCTGAAAGCAAAAACTACCTGTAAAAAAATACATCTCTTAGCCTTCTCTACTCTTTTTGATGTCTAAAATCTTTTACTTCTAGAATCTCTAAAAACATACAGCTCAAACAGAAGTTCATTTAAGCTAGAAAATACACACAGTAAGAAAGTTGTGCAAATTAATTAGCCATGAATAATTAATCTTTTTTATGAGAAATATTTTTTGAGGGGAATTCAAAAGCACAATTGTCTTGAGAATGACTGCAATATGTCCCCTTCTCAAAGTACACAAAATCTGCTTTATATCCTTGACGACTCTGTTATTTGAGGCCATTAATATATCTCCTTTTCAACTGTTCTCACATTCTGGGAATAGCTCTAGTTCTGGCAGTTCTGTACTGGGACATCTTGTGTGTGCACCACCTCAAGGCCGTTAACCACAGAAACTGAAAACAGAGAGGCTAGTCTGTTTTGCCTGCATCTCAGTTTCTGACTCACAGGTCCCAAGGGAAATCAAACTACGGGTGGCAGGAAGCAAGGCATGGGTGGGAAGGGATATAGTCATTAGTTTACTCTGCTAAGTGCCCCACCAGCAGCAAGGAAGAGCAGAGCAGAAACCATGGTGGGGGCTGCTGCTGTTACCAACAGCACTGCCACCTCTGGGTAGAAATGACTCTAAAAACAGTGGCTACTTGGGCAAATTGCTGTCACAAGTCAGCCTGCAGGTGTCCTGTGGCTTTGAGCATGACAAACAGGTCCACTATCGAGAAAGTCAGAAGCAGCCCTAGTTGCATTTTCCTGATGCTTTTCCCAAATCATTCCCCATCCATGCCAGTTTAACCAATGTCTCATATCAAGTAACATAAGCAAGGAAGAAACAGCTTATCTTACAGTGAAACCAAACCAAGGGTGACAAGGGGCTTAATCAGGTCAGACACAGAAAATGCTTTCCCCTGAAAGATGCACATTTCCTCATAGTAAAATTAGCCTCCTGCTCTCTCAAATATCACTGGAAAGAACAGTGAGGTGTCAACAGTCATACTTTACTTTTAGGCTTGATATGGGGGGCCTTTTCATCCTCTTTACTTATACTAGAAAACTAGATACCAACGTGGCAAATCAAAACCAGTATGAATTTATTCTTTCTGTGCATCTGATTCCATGCATTTTTTTTATACCTTGCAGTATTTGTCTGCTTGAGAACTGTCCTTCATAATTCCCTGAAGTATTTATTTCATTCACTTTCTATTGTGTGCATGCTTTTTGGCTCCAGGCACATTTGTGACAAATTAAGAGCATTCACTTTAAAGATGCTTTCCAAATCAGACTAATTTAGGCCTGGCAAAATAATGTAACTTATGTCAAACAGTAGATACCAATCTCCAAGTTCTTCACAGCCTGGGAGAAAGACATGCAAAGTGGTCTACATGAATACAGCAGGAAAGCAGTTCAATTTCACACCACCATTGCCCTCCTGTATGAAAATGCATCTCAGTATATCTGAGCTTCAGACCACCATAGTCCACCTTTCTGAAAATATATCCCAATAGATCTGGGCTACCTGTATCAGCCAGTGATGCTGCTGCACACAAGATTGACTTTCAGTGTTACTAAAGCACTTTACTGTCCTCTGTATCACAGGAGAAACCCCAAAGCTCCTCTCCCTTGCCAGCCCTTCAAAATGTTGGCTACCTGCCCCACTCTTCCAACAGTACATCATCCCCTGTCGCTTTATACCACTTCATTGTCATAAATAAGAGTGACAAAGGAAAAAATAGTTACAAAGTCCAAAGCTTGCATCTACTTAGTAGGATGTGCTTCAGAAAACTGACAGATAGAAGGAAAAAGCAGAAGAGGAGCACACACACAATTTTTTCTCTTCCTTCCTCACTTGTACAAATCATCTTCCCATGGGGTCCAAAGGAGTCACAGATGCAAGCTGGGTGTTTGCCTGAAAACATCTTTTAACACGAAGGTGCATCAGTGTTACCTTTTGAAGCACAAGCAAAGCAGGCTGTATTTGCTTTCTAGCCAAGAATAAATGAATCACAAATCCAAAATATTTAGATTTAGAACATTACTATTCTTCTGTGCCTGTAAATCTCTGAAGAGGCAAGAAGTGGAAAACAAATCCATAAGGCTATGGTAACAGAAGTAACCATCAGGAAAGAACCTGGACTCCTGGGATATAAACCTGCCATGGAATATTAAAACTGATTTACAGTTTCGGTTTGGACTTACAGCTGTGCACAGAATGGAAAAAAGGAAGAAATGTTTTCTGCAAGAACGGTTCAATAAATACTGTATTTATATGTCCTGGAAGGACATTATTTTGTCACATGCTTACCCTCCATAAGGAATATGGTTCATGCTGCATAGTCAGTATGAGATTTCAAATACTGGGAATTGTTCCCTCCTACCCTTTTTTATATTAATCTAGTACTGATTCCTTCTATGAGATAGGATGTGTTGCCTTCCAAACTTCAAAAGCGTGATTTGCCAAAAAATCTGAAAACTTTTTCTCTGCATTTAAAATAGCTGACAAACAAACTGATTTTCTCAGAAAAGCTAAAAAAGCAATCATCAGAGAAAATATGTAAAAGGTCATTATTAATTTCTATATACATTTTAAATAGCTAAAAACAGTGGCTTATAAATTAAAGTCGATGAAAAACACTCAAAATTAGTAAATTTGAGGGTAACAGCTACCTTTCTGCTTTTGAAACGATGTGTTGTAGCAAATAGATGTAGCACTCTGCTCCCTTTACTCGAGTTTTCACAACACCAATCTTCCACTAGAAAACCTGTGCTTACTAAAAGAAACAAACTATTTTGTGTGTAAGGACAAAAGCAAAGAGGCTGCCAGAGGTGCCTGAAAGCCCAATTGCAAACTCCCTTCAGATGGGAGCACTTGTGAGACAATCCAGTGAACCCAGCACTATTAAAATATGGAAAAAAACCTCTACCAATCTCAACTTAATATCCTGTAAGAACATCAAGGGCTGGTTTCAGCTGTTCTGCCCCAGGGTGCTCCCCCATCCTGCAGCACTAGCAGAGCCAGACACTCTCCCAGCCCCCTTTGAGGGTCTCACTCACCAGTCCACTGAGAAGCAAACCTCTGGACGTTGCTGCATTTAGTTTTTCAGGAAATTAAGTCTGAAGCACACTTTCCTTTGCCTTAAAGGGAATGCATATAGTCCTGACACATCAGCAGGCAGGGAGCCCAGTTGTTGCTACAGAGCATTTATTTATACTCATTTGGAATTTCCTGAGACAGTCCCAGCCCGGCAGCCAGCCCAGCACAGCGCCAGTGGTTTCCTTCACAGCACTTCACTTGCTGTGCAATGCCTCTGGTTCCCCAAGGGTTAAAATACATGAAATGGGCAGGACAAAAGGAACTGTACCAAATGGCACACTAAAAATACTTTTTTTTTTTCCTGAAGGAGACAGATTTAATTCAGGTCACTTCTCTTCCACCCGTTCGCCCCAAACCCTTCACCCCCACATCTCTTATTTCTCACTCCCACGTGTGGACTGAGAGCACAGAAAGGTTCATTGATATAATTTGGGCAGAACAATTACCTCTGTTGTAGCCACCACTGCTTGCAATTCCGTCTGTGTTACATTCAATCTTGTTTTGTTTATGCTTCTCAAATGAAGCTTATAATTTGAGGGATAAAAATAAAACCTTTCAGTACATGCTTTCTTTTTTTTCCCCTGGAACAGCCAAAAAGCACAAGATATACTTCATACTATTACAAGCACTTTCAAAACAATGCACAAATATATCTGATTTTTCCATAATCAATTTTTTTGTTTCCACATAACACCAAAGTTAAGGATTTTGAGTTAAATCCTTAACTCAAGTAAGGATAACTGGGATTCCAGAAGCAAGAAGAGTCACTTCTCAGCCTCATAAAAAGACCCCCAAAACCTCCAGATCCATCTCTGTTCACCTCTGCATACAGTAATTTGCTGCAGTACAGCCAAACACTAAAAGTAAACAGACAAGAAGACAGCCTAATTTAGCAAGGAGAAAGGTCCTAAGACATCACAGGACTAAAAGAAAAGAACTTTATTATGATGCCCTCCATGCAGATAGTGCCCAAGGACAGTTAAAAAAGAAAAAGAGACATGAATTGTCCAAACAATTTCCAACAATATGCTTCAAACAGAAATGGGATCTTATGCTGAAATGACAGGAGAGAGATCCAAGACCTCCTTTAGCTTTCAGCTAAAATGGCATAGACTTATAATAAAAATGTTTTCCTGAATACGTCTAATGACTTCAGTGGTTTTAATATGAAGCAAAGTAATATATAATGCTTGCAGGCATCAGCTTTTGGACTATAAAGCAGGTCCTGCCCTCTAGGTAATTTTAAATTTATTTCCTTTAATTACAAGTCATTGGTGTGTACAGTATAAAACATGACCTCCAAATAAGAGTCTGAAAAAGGTGTCTATATGTAGCCAACTTGTTGTATCTATGACCACGAAGGTACTGAATGTAAAATGAACTTAGTTTGTTCTCTGGTCTAATCAGCCATCTATGAAGAAAAGCAGCTCTCCATAAAAAAAATTTGGGAACAGTTTCTAACCATACTTTGAAGTTTCTCCTAGTAGACAGAAAAACTCTAGGGCACCTGAAACGCAGCCTATGCTTTCAGTTCAGGAAAAAAAGCAAAAATTCAGCCCTTGAAACACTGCCTGGAGCCTCCAGTTACCGCTTTATGCTTGCTGGTCTTCAAGCCCCATCTTTTAACCAGCCAGGTGAGAACAAGCAGTGTACAGCAGCACTGGGTGTTACTGGTGAGTATTTCTTTTCTATCAGCAGGATCTTCACACAGGTAGAGGAGAACATGGAAATGGTTTTCTGTTGTGAAAACAAACATGCCATTTGGAATAGAGTATGAGAAGAGAAAGTATGGCCAGAACATTCTTCTCAAGAGTTAGGATTCTGCTCAGAGAAAAAAAATAAATTTCTTGTAACATGATTTCATAAAAAAATGACAACGAAAACAAACAAAAAAACCCCACAAACCAGAATGATATTCTGTTTAGAGAAGAGAAGAACAGAGTTTAGCAGCTGTCTCCACATGCTCCATGTGTTTATCATTACTCTGTGGTTTCAAGGGCTTGACATTTGAACGAGCACTGCATCAAGTCCTGCACCTTGAGTGGACTCTCCTCAGAGCTGTGCTAACTCAGCAGGCTGAAAAAGATCTGCCACACGTGCATGTAATAACTCATGAGTATCAGCACTTCATCCCTTGTCCAGCAATTCAAATACAGAGGCACATGTCTGTGTGGGCACCAGTAAAACCTAAAGAGCATATGTGTACTTATTTTCTTGGCCTTTGAGACCATTCTAGTGTCAAATAAACTCATTCAACTACTGTTTGCGGTAGAAACAAAACTGAGGTCAAAGCACAGCTCCCCAGTGACCAAAAAGCCTGAAAAAGTCTGAAGCAGGGCGAATGTACGGTCTGGTGTATGGGTAGCCATCCAGCTGATAAATTCTTATCTAAAGAGCAGGTTATTTCACACCCCTTTTGAAAACAAAAGGCAGAGAGGGCACAATGGATCTGTGAAAGGCAATGGATGAAACGCAACTCTTTAAAACATATGCCTCCAACAGACCATTTCCTCAGCAACAGAGTGGCTCTGCTTGGAAAGAATGAAATAATCTGCCTGACTACAACACTCCAGTGTGGGGGCAGCACAGAACTTTGCCTTATCTACCACTGTCAGGGATATGTTCCTATCCCCTCAAACAGCTGCTGCACTTTGATGAAGGCTGGTTATGGGATTCTTCTCAGTTTTAACTTGTGAGAGAGGGGTGGGACTGCTGTGGGGTTGGTTGGTTGGGTTTTTTTATTTACAGCCTTCCAGAATTTGGCAGCTGTTTTCCACAGAATGATTTAAAACCCATTAGCTATTCAGGTCAGACCTGAAACGGATCTGGTCTACCCATCACTCCTTCCTAGCAGATGCCTCTGGAACAGCATAAGAGGAAAGCAAACATATAGCAACATTTCTCCTCTTGGCTTCCAGAAACCTGCAACCCAGAGACTTCCTCAGCTGGGATGGTCCAGGATGGGGTTTAAGTTACAGTGTCAAAAGTATGTTTTCAGGGTAGCTCGGAGGTATTCAATAACTTTGTACAAAATGTCAGACTGCAGCTGATGTGTTAGTACTGTAAGGAGATCTACAGGTCAAGTGCCTGGAGATTCAGTTATGGATAATTAACCTGACCCAATGACTACATAACACTCAAAACCTCCATATCAGAAGCTGTGCATGCTACAATTGGGTCCCTCCCTAGTTAATATCTAACCAGAGAGAGGATGCAACTCCATATCACCATTAGGTAGGTGTCCAACTAGTTTAGCTTTTCACAAAATGAAATTCAACTACCTGGTATTTTATATGTCCTTATGCAAGTAATGATCTTTTCTATTATCCCAGTGTGACTGCTTGAAAAGTTTATGGTAAGAAGTCTTGTTGTGGGACCAAGTAGACCATTCAAGCCTTCAAATCTGGTGATTTTTTTCCCCCTAGAATCACAGAATTGTAGAATTGTTTAGGTTGAAAAAACCTTTGAGATGTGCTATTAAGTCAGCACCGCCAAGTTAACCACTAGACCTGTCCCTCCCCAAGCACCATGTCTACATCTCTTTTAAATCCCTCCAGGGATGGTGATTCCAACACTTCCTGGGAAGCCTGTTCCAATGTTGGGCAAGGCTTTCAGTGAAGAAATTTTTTCTAATATCCAGTCTAAGACTCCCCTGGCACAACTCAAGGCCTTTTCCTCTTACCCTATCACTTGGTATCTGGGAGAAGAAGCCAACCCCCACATGTCTGCAGTCTCCTTTCAGGTAGTTACAGAGAGTGATAAGGTCCCCGCCCCAGCCTGCTTTTCTCCAGACTTAAAAACACTAGCTCCCTCAGCTAATCTTCATCAGCCTTGTGCTCCAGACTCTCCACCAGCTCTGTTGTGCTTCTTTGGACACACTCCAGCACCTCAGTGTGGAATGAGGAGTATAAAACCAGACCCAGGATTCAACATGCAGCCTCATCAGTGCCGAGTACAGGGGAATGATCCCCTCCCTAGTCCTGCTGGCCACACTATTTCTGATATAAGCCAGGGTGTCATTTGTCTCTTGGCCACCTGGGCACACTGCTGTCTCATGTTCAGCTGCTGTTTAACCAACATTCTCAAGTCCTTTTCTGCCAGGCAGCTTTACAGCCACTGCTCCCCAGCCTGTAGCACTGCTGGGGTTGTTATGACCCACAGCCAGGACCCAGCACTTGGCCTTGTTGAAACTTTTTCCCATTGGCCTCAGCCCATCAATCCAGCCTGTTCAGATTTTGTGGTGTCTTCCTACCCTCCAGCAGATCACCACTCCTGCTGGAGTTGGTGTTGCCTGCAAACTGCCTGAGGGAGCACTTGATCCCCTCATCGAGGTTGTTAATGAAGATATTAAATAGAACTGGTGCAAGTACTGAGCCTCAGGGAACACCACTGGTGATCAGCCACCAGCTGGATGTAACTCCATTCACCACCACTCTCTGGGCCCAGCCAGCCAGCCAGTCTTTTAGCCAGTGCACAATGTGCCCATCTAAGCCACAAGCAGCCAGTTTCTCAGGAGAATGCTGTGGGAAATGGTGTCAAAGGCTTTACTAAAGTCCAAGTAGAAACTCCCACAACCTTTCCCTCATCCACTAAGCAGGCCACCTCATCATAGAAATAGATCATGTGAGTTAAGCAGGACCTGCCTAATGGGACCCATTGGCAAGAGTACACATGTCCTATTAATGTGGCATGTAGCAGACAAAGAATACATGCAGTACATCACACAGCAGCAGGATCGGACAACGACAGACAGAGTGGAGCAAAAGATGCTACAGTCAGTTGCACAAAAAGATCTCTCTCCTACTGTTGTGGAACAGGCTGTACCTGGTGTCTTGTTCTATGGGCTGACATGGTCTGGCTAAGCCATGCACATGCTTGTAGAGTTGTAGCCTTACAACTTTTGTCTGCAAAGGTATAGATAAGTAAGTTTCCCCTAATTGTCAATAGTGCATCTTCCACAGCATTGAAGATGGGTTGCCTGGAAGCCTCTGAGTGCTACAGGCAGAGCAGAGCCAGAAAAGGGCTGGATATCTGTCAGTGCTCTTCAGGGACGACAGACGTGGAGAAGTCCCCATGTGTCCCCTGGGATGAGACCAAGCACTGGAGATAGGTGCTGAGAGGAGTATCAGAGAACAAAAATGGAAGGATGAGTATCCTGAATGGTAGACACATTGTCTGAGAGAGAGGAAGGGAACAGGAACCATAACTAATGATGGAAAGGGAGAAAGTCTACAGGGCAGTGCCATGGATGCACACCCTTGTGACTACATTCAAGTCCTGGCAATCTTAAAAACTATGTAACAACCATCTGTCTCCATGCACAAAAACCAGAGAATGGGAGCAGAAGAGAACAGTTCTAGAATACACCTCTTTTTTAATCTTTTAACTTCAGATATGGAAAAAGGTACCTCAAATTTAAGAATCACAGTTCTGCTGGAGGGAGAGGAGAAGAGGAGAAAGGACTTAGTCATGGACTTCTTGAAGGGAAAAAAAATCTGTTGATCCTTGTAAGTCCTTGAAACCTGACTGCCCATATCTTGTCTTTATGCTTCTATCATATGGAAATATTAATCCACTTTTGCAATCATGGTCATGCATTTTACTCTATTTTCTGCACTGTACTTTTTTTTTTGAAAGCTGCACACTTTAGATTTACTAAGAAGCGTACATGAAGTGTTAAAAGTTGACCTATTTGCTAAGATTAGACCTGAAATTCCAGTAACAGCAGCTAAGTTGCACAAGTGTTTCCTTTCTATTATTCAATCTTCTGCAAACCGTATGACAGTGCTCCAGGCAGAGGGGTTGGTAAAAGGGGGGAAAGGGGTAGGGAAGGGGCTAAGAGTACATCAAGAAAGATGCCCCTCAGCTATAAGAGACTACTCCAGACCAGGGATGTCTGGTTTACATAGGGAGTACAATCTGTTCCCAATTATCAGTTAATTTGATCCTCACCTAACCTGACCAAATCTTCAAACGCGAACATTGAAGAGTTTCCACCCCTTCCCTCCATCCCTCCCTCTCCTACTTACAAATAAATACTTAAAGGCAATGCAGAAATACCACAGAGAGGTCCTTATGTTGAAGGAAAGCAACATATTGCTATAAAGGAAAAACATACAGGAATATATTAATAAAAAAGAGATGACAATTGCATAAAACATTAATTACAGTGTGAGATAATTAAGGAGGAAAAATTGAGCAAAATAAAGGGATGAGCTCTGAAAGGGGTAAAGGTTACATTACCTACTTCAACAGGTAAGAAGGTTTTGCAAAAGTGTGGAAGGATGGGCTGAAAGCACGAAGAATATTACACTCACCTACCTGTCCAAGTGTCAAAGCACTTCGTTTTGTTGAAGTCTGTGTGAAGAGTCAAATGAAAAAAAGTCCCAGAAGACTGAAAATAAACTATGAAGAGTTTTAAAGAGTTAGAGACTGATGAGGAGCAGCAAAGCCCTTTTGGACCTGGCTGATCTGTAAGTCCTCCAGAGATTACAACCTACATCCAACGCAGAGGTCAACCATTGCTTTCAGCCAACATACTCAGTGCAATTTCTGGTTGAAATCAAAGGAGGGAATGGCAGAAAATGTGGGCAGGATGGACACAAGCATGCTTCTCTCCTGAAGCTCAGAGCTGGTCACACAGGGACATCCTGGCAGGAATCTGCACTCTGCCACCACGGGGAGTCATGTTTCCAGAGGAAGGAAATGGAGATACAGCAGCAATGCACACGTGGGCAGCCTGAGTGCTCACTCAGCCTCTAAAAGTGCTGTGAAAACACGATACGGGAAGGACTGCCCTTCTGTCATCTCTAATCCAAAGCCTTACAAATGGCTTGAAGTGGGGGGAGGAGAGAGGTCACCGTTACAAGAAGCCTCCCAAGGACTTCTGCTCCAATAGTAACCCTTCTGTAGGGAACACATTTCAGTCAAGGCACTCTGTGTTCACACATAAGACAACCAAGTGCAATCGGGCTATTTCCATCTAAGTCACTTTCCTGAGGGACCATAGTCTTTTAAAGGCAACAAAATACCCTTGCTTTCCACAGAGAGGAAATACTTATCATTGTTCATAAACTGCTTTCTGCAGGAGAATCTGGGAAGTAAGTGAGGAATACTGTAGAATAGTTTTGGAGAAGATTTACCAAGTTGTGTATTTTAAGAGTGGGGGGGGAGGAAGATGATGCAGAGAGAATAATTTTTCAAGTCTGGAGAACATTTATTCTTGGTGTTTTTCCCATGACATGTACCTGCCCTACTACTCATATTTGCCCCTTGCCCAGCCCCACAGACTGCTCTTCCACAAAGGCCCTTCTCACCTGACTGCCACTAGATAGTGCAAAGCAGTGACTTCCATCATAAGAACTTCGTGATTTTATCACTGTTAATTCCCACCAGTTCAGTAAGGTTGCAGGGAACCACTAACAGCAAGGTGTGCTTGGTAAGTCCCTGGAACACTACTGGCTTTAAAATACAAGATGGTCACCCTTAACTGCCTCCCAGAGTGCAGAGGGTATATATCTCTACAGGGAGCAGCAACAGGCCACAAGAGAAGGTCCAGGTGCTGCCCATGCAAGTGGGTTGCAACAGCTCAGAGAAGGAAAGGGTGCATTGCTCCAAGAGCAAGCTTTTGTCAGAGAGAATGAACATTGTTGTCTATCTAGGTGAGAAGTAAGAAGCTCCTGGGCAACTACAAAAGATAATCCAGAACACAATTGGAGTAATCTCTGAACAAGAGACAGATCAATTAAATCTGTTCCTTTTCTTGTGGCACTTTGTCCTTCTGCCATCAGCACCTTCTATGGTGTTGTTTCTTGGGCCATCTGCTTCCACCACATTTAATTTCCATTTCTAAGGATTAGGCTATCCAGACCAGACTGCTATGTCCTCAAGCTCCTAATGACACTATATTTACTGTATCCTGTTTAAGTTCTTCCTGCTCCTTCCTTTTACAGCAGATTCCAAAATCAGACCTGTAGGGCATTCTTCAGGCAACAAGTCCTGTGTTAAAGAAGATGCATGGTCCCTGGGCAAGTACAAGTCAGTGCATTTTCAAGCTTTCTGCTGCTGTGGCAAATGCACCCTTGGATTACAGGTATTAACTAGTAATCACAGAAACAATTATTAATTCAAGTAAAAAGTTGGCAATGGCTGTGAGATTGTGTGCTTTGGCTCCAGCCATCTGTCCTTAAGGCAGATCTCACATCAGTTGAGTGTACTACAGCATACTGATGAAAATTTTGATAAGCTTTATGATAGAGATTATATGAAATCACTGGAGGCTCACTCGCCCTTCACTGCATAGATTTCAGGGTCCCACCCTAACTTGTTTTTACATACTGGGCATCACCAAAGTGACTCACAAGACAACTCATGGATGAGGTAGGACCTGGATCCCAGTAACAGCTCTGCATGCCATCTGTCCATCCAGAAAGCATGGCAACTCATCAGGTCTCCTGATGGCAAGAGTCCCCAACCTGCTTTAACTCTGAAACGGGCACTGAGCAGGGAGCATGGTAGAGGAGTAGGCCTAAGTTTAAATAGTCTCTCATGACACAGTCCTGTTTCAAACAAATTACTCTCGCTTGCACGGCTGATTTGCCAAAAATACAAATTCACCTGAATCCTAGTCATTAACATCTGCTAAAGTAAGCAAACTGAGAGGGTGCTGAGCTCAGAGCTTGAGATGTCAGTAGCACCACGGTGATACCTCAGTGACACCGACCTTGCAGGAAAGCAGTGGAGGGCGGCTGTCAGCTGGGATCTTGAGGCAGGCACCTGTAATACTCAGGAGGAGTAAAGGCTCCATCAGACTGATGACTACCTAGCAATCAAACACTTCCAATTGCTAACTCTTTCAGGTCTGTAAGTTCCCATTTATCAACTGATGGTCTGTAATGAGAAATGGTGGCTATTCTGCTAAAGTTAGTAATAATGGTAATGTCCTTCTGGTGGACAGCACTTTCCTCCTAGACTATACTTCACATCGTTAGGCTGGAAATCATGCAAAACTGTGTGCATATTGCCTAAGATTATATGAATCAGGAAAATTAAATCATAGGAGAGACTGAAAGAAAAGTTGTTACAAATCAACGCTGAGGATATGTATGATAAAAACATTTGTTCAAAGTAAATTTTTCTATTTATTTGCTTTAATAAAAAGGGTTAATAAGTCAACAGGAGTTTTCATAATACCTTACAACAGTTGCTTAAGCATTTGTACACCAGCAGATGGAAAACACATTTATTAAACATTTGGTCTTTGAGTCATGCTGACGTTACTATCTCAAAAAAAATTAATTCAGGCAGCAGCCTCTTGTAACAGCCTCATTCTCCAACTAACTGGTATGTAGTTATAACTTCACTTAGAAGTCAAGAAAACTGCTCAGATACAAAGAAAATCCGACTGAGTGCTGCAGAGTTAACTGCATATATAAAATAACCAGAGGGATGCCAGGCTGCTGCAGAGGAAACAGCAGTCCAGATACACTTTGTCAAAACAACTGTGGTTCCACAGTGGATGGCATGTACTGGAGAATGGAGGTGGATGCCCAGATCCTCTGGGAGTGAAAAGAGTAAACTGGTAACAGACACTTGACAGTTGCAGACTGGCTATTACAGCAGCAGTTCCTTGTTTTACAGGAGCAAGGATACAGTAAAAATGAAGTTCAGATGCTATGATGCCATTGCCTTAAGAACTTAAGAACATCTGAAGGATGTAAAGCACAGAGTTAAATGTGCAGGGAAACAGTTCCAATGAATCCGTGTAAGATATAATGCTCCTGTATAATATAATGCGTAGAGGCATGTAAAAAATGGAAATAGGAAGGCATGAAAACATAAATCCACAAACAAGACCAAGGAGAAGGCACAGACAGAAGGGAGGAAAGAGAAAGGATCAGGGAAATCTCAGACACTACGTATAGAAAACAATATGAATTTGCTTTACAGCAAAATAAAGAATGGGTCTGTGCAACAGCCTTGCTATACTGACCCCTGCAGCCTATCCAACGCAGGAAAACTGGAAAAGTTTTTCTGTTGAAACACTTTTTTATGTCTGTTAAAGAGATGACTGACAATCTTGCAGTTTCTGGATACAAGACCATGACATGCTTAGACAAGTAAAATAAAACAAATGTTTTCATTATGGCTAATAACAAATACAGTTTTTAATCCTTTATGTTTTTAAGCCAGTCTCCTATTATTGTTTTCATTAAATGAAATTGGACTGGAATTTTACTCCTTCCAGTGCTTTTCAGAGCACATCTTTTGAAAAGGAAGTTCAGAAAATCAGCTTTTAACGAAAGGAATGAAAATCTATCCAGAACAATTTCCAAATTGCCTCATAAGTTTTCCACTGGTGTGCACTGTGCTTTTTGTAACTGACTGGAAAACATTTCTACAGATACCACTACAGAAATGCTAGCAGAACCTCATTAAATGAGTTATGCATCAGTCCTAGTAAGTATAGAAGCTAACAATTACTGGAAGTTTCACTCAGCAGTTAATGGAGACAACAATACTATTTAGAGAAGCAGTCACCTACTTACTTTATTTATTTTTTCTTGTACTATGCAAAGAAAAATTAATTTGGATCATGTACCAAACCAACTCCAGCCTCCTAATAGCTCCTCACAGATGTAGGGTATTTCCTAGTTCTTGAGGCAAGCTCCTTGGATTACTGCACAGCACACCCTGGACTTGCACCATACTCCTTCATTCTCTTACTGGACTGAGCAGCGAGCTCACATGCCACCAGGGCAGTCTCTAAACAGCAAACAGTTGTGACTACTCAACACTTGACTGATAAAATAAAGCAAATTTTTCTGCAACCATCAATTTATCTATCATTAGTGTTAGAGAGACTTCAGCTGTTTTCTAAGCAGGTGGCACAACTTGATAGTCTAGTCCAAAATCAGTACCAAGTCACAAAAACAACTTCCAAAACATATAAAAATGAACAAATAAATTTGCAGCTCATAGAAATACAGTTCACTACAAGACCACTGTGCAACGAAACCATGGACAGAGTGATGAAACTTGTAAGTCAGCACCAAACAAAAAAACCTATTAACAAACAGTACTGAAACATAAATCACAGTCTTTGTTACTTATTCACCACATATAAAATTCATGTCTTTACTGAGATAGGCAAGAAACAGGAAAATTTATGATACATGTTTTCATGATAAAGTCATCACTTGCTTTGTATACACTCTCACATACATGCTCACTGAAAACATTTACAGCCAATGGTCTTTCCATAAATATCCTTCTAAAAAAAAAAATCTCTATACAAATGCAAAATAGCTAAATCCTTTCCTGGAAACAAGTTCCAAATTCAAGCATTCCTCTACAGGTTTTATCTGCAGCAGCGGTAGCCCATAGAGACTTATATACTGAAAAAAATTACCAAAATGGCACATACACATAATAATTTAATGCAAGTACTCACATTCTGGAGTTAACCAAAGCAAACCACGGCTTCTTAGTCACTTCATACTTGAATGAAGCTGAACATGTGGTCAGACTTGCCAAAATATTCAAGTACCATAAATGCAGCTTAGTAGTCCCTAACAAGTCTTTCTAGTTCTTTTTCCTGTTGCTGATTGATTCAGAGGGTACAGAAAACACCACCCCTGAAGTTTGTCTTTCCATTCTTAGAGCTCCATGCAATTAAGAAACTTGCTTCAATACCTCCAACGCCCAAATCAGTTCCTGCTCATCCAAAAGCATTCTCTCCCAGGCAGCACAGCAGCACAACAAATCACAGGTATTTGCAGCCCAATACTCTGCCTGTTATGAACTGCTGAGGATTGATGCATGTTAGAACGCTGGCCTCAAGGATTTGCAAAGCCAACAAGTCCTGACAATCTCTGCAAAATGTTGTCCAATTTAGTTTTGAATTAAGTAATTGCAATTTATTATAGCGTCTTTCTACGGAAGAAACAGCTTTACCCTGCAAGAAGCCTTGTTTGCATAACAATCCTGAAACTTTTATCTTGCATTTAACACATCCCTCAGTACAAGCATTGGGCTGCTTTTGGACTTCTACCTCAGCTCACTAACATTTTCAATAGACAATTCTACTGCAGGGAAAAAAGTTAGTAAACCAATCAGTAACACTCCATGCACAATTTTTCTTTCCTTGTAAGCAGAGAAAATTGTTCTGCATGACTTAAGTTAAAGGCATATTGCTACAATTCTCAAAATGATTATAAAAGGTTACAAAAGAATATAGTTTCTAACTTAGAGAATATATTTCTAAATATATAAGAAAAGGTGTGGAGGAGGGGAATAGAAAATATCCTATTTCAGCCGTCTCAAGATTTAACAATGTTGGTAAATTTAACCTTAAATCATCAATATGCCTTAATGTAATTTCACTAGCCTTTAAAAAAAACTTCTTGTTTTGCTTAAATTGTACATAATGACACTAATTTTCTGCACACAAAATATTTTAATAATTTTAGAGTTATCACAGTGAGTAACTTAGTATTTGTTTCTATACACTAGAGTATACTTGCAAAGGAGGTTGGTGTTAAAATCCACCAGATAAGCCAATTCTGTTTGTGTATGTTATGATCTAGCAGGTAGCATTTGAACTACACAAGCCTTATGGGAGAAAAAAAGCGCTGACATTTCTGTCTATGTGGACAATAAAAAAGATATTTTATGTCCCTTCCCAGGATATTCAAAGCTCTCCAAACCACCCCAGCCTTCACTGATTAAGTCTCCACAGATTAATTCCTATCATACCTATATTAGGAGGTCTCAAAAGAGCATGCACAGGCTTCTACCATGCACTTGAAATTTTCCATGTAATCCCATTGTAGCAGCCTCAGCTTTAAGTGGGCTAAAACCATGTTTGTGCAGCGATCAGAAGAGGAAAATATTGACACAACTGCAGGAGCAATACTGCTGATGTGCTGTTATCAGTCCTTCTGCAATCTCTGCCCCCTCCTGACCTACCAGTCTTCCTCAGCAACCTTTGAACATGCCAAGCGATCTGTTTCACAGAGTATCATCCAACCAAAATAGACACTTTGGGAGCTTCTTAAAAGTAATGAAAAAATGAAATGAACACCTCCTTTTGATATTGCTTGGGAAATGCTTTTATGCTTTGCTGACAGTCAAGCAACAGAAATCAGATTGACCAGTAAGGCCGACCAGGAAGGGCTGAGGATTTGATGTGTAAAACCTGGTTAATCTCACAAGTTAATTACAGACACAGGATAAAAACCACATGATTTTCTGCACCAAAGCCCTAGGTCTCCCAGAGTCTGGAGTAAGCCTGTATAGGTCTTTGAGAGCAGAGTATACTGCATACTGAATGACTGAGTGCCAGCTCTTAAGTCTTTCCAAACAACTTTCCACACTTTAAAAGATAATTTGGGCAGAGGGTGAGGGGAACACAGAAGCTCTGATCTACCAAGGAACTGGTTTTCAGTATTTAAACTTCCACTACTTCCTTTTCCTGTTCTCACTTTTTTTTTTTTTTAAATAATTAATAATCCAGAAGGGAAGAGTGTTCTCACTTAGTTACCTGTAGCACTGCTGTTAGTATTTGCTGGGTAGGCCATGTCTGTTCAGTGATACATCCAGAGCTAGGCTGTTTGGTGTCATGCAAATGCCATGCATCAAGTCCAACCAGACATGCAACCTGGAACAGACAATTAAAAGGCAGTTATAAACATACAGTTTTATGAAGTTAGGTACATTAAGCAATAGGCATTTCTGAGTATTTAAAGTCTCATCTTCAGTGCAAACTTCACCACAGCAGTAACATGCTCCTTTTAACCAGCATTCTAGCTACCACAAACCCCACAGCTGTCCTTGTGACTGAAGCTGATGTATTTATTCTCTGACACCTTCTGGATCTGCCCTCAGTGAGGATGTAACTAACTGAATTTGCAATAGGCCTTATTTTTTTTTTCTGGACTGCCCTCAGCTTTTCTACAGCTTGTCTCTAACCTCTCCTGTACCACCCCAGCTTTCTCACATTTGCTGGCACCTATGTGCTTAGTAGGAATGGTTGCAAGATTTTTTGGTGAAGAGCACTTACAGTAGACCTATACCAGCAAGCAGGGGACCAGCTGCAATTCTTGAGCTCCCTAGGGAAGGTGAGGGCAGAAGAACCCCACCACAGATGAAGCCAGAGCAGGCACACATATCCCACTGCTCATCAAACCCAGACACTGACAGCTACTGTGTGGAAGATGGCAGGATAGGGTAACTAAAGGTGGCATGGACACTGTCAAGTGCACGTTTGACTGCAAGACCTCTCTGCTGCAAGTCCCAGCAGCAACAGGTTTTTTTGGGTGTGAGGTTTTTGTTCAGATCACATGTGGCAAACTGAACCAAAGCGATGGCCTGAAGCTCAGGCTCTGGGTACAGGAAAAGGGTCCTGTTGCCTTGGGCAGGTGGCTGCCAAGAGAAGCCAAAACAGTTTTGTGGCTAGCAAACAACGGTGTTCTCACTTTATGCCACCCTCATTAGCTCTGCAACAGGGCTTCTGCTCCTCCTTCCCTGCCCACCATGGGGGCAGCCTGATTACAACCCTCATCCTCAGAGCAATATATCTGACTTCTCTACCTCCTCTTGAATCTGCTTCAAGTTTTCTACAGTACAAACAGAATTTCATTTTGTTGACTCAGGTAGGTGGAGCTTAGGTGTATGAAGAACACCCTAATTTGCTGACCCCCATCTGACTTGGGCTGATAGCTCAACAAACCAGTCACATTTTTCCAATTATATTTGATTTGGCTCTTACAGTATGTGCATGGAAGTATTCAAAAGCTAAGCAGATTAGCAAAGGAAAAGACAAATCGAGAAATTAATGAGCGCAAGCACCATGTGAATTTGAGTCAAAGGTACACCAAGTGATAGAGAAGCTGGCTGTCTCTTAAAGCTGATGGATCTCCATCACACAAGCTAATAGAGCTTTGTTTTCCTCTTTAAGGAACACAAGCATAAATTCCTTCAATTTTAGTACAATACTGACATCAGTTTTCCAAGAGTGCAGAAAGACCTTCATTGCAACTCCTCCTCTAGCTCTGCTGTATTCCCTTACGTTTACAATCTCTTATTCAACGGAGGGCAGGACATGAAGCTGCCAGGAAGACTGTACAAGTGAAGGACTACAAGCAACAAAATAAAGTAGGCGTCTACCACAGGCTGTGGTGCACAGCCCCATCACAAGAGTCCAGGCATAATAATTATCAGTAATTATCAGATTTCTGAAACAATGAAGCACGGCAAGAAAAAATAGAAAAACATTGCTGGCTGAGTTTGCAGCCAGGACAGAAGTTTTAAATTTGTGAGCTTTTAGGAAAATATTAACTACTTTCTTTTAAAGGGAGAAATTTTAAAGCATCCCTCTTATCATTGCCATTAGGATATAAATTTATGCTTTAAATTGAAGATAGGCAATTTTTCCTGAGTCATAATGAAGGCTTACTGAAAAATTTTTATCTGTCTCCACATCAAGTTTCTCAGTACAGCCACTGTCTCAGGCACACTGCACTTAGCAGGGCACTGGACTCTACCTGCATTGTACCTAAAGGTGAAGATGACTGAATTAATTTACCCACTTCTAATTTATTCAGTACAGCTCTGTGCTTTCCCAGTAGCAGTGTAACAGGTGTGCTTCCCTGCTTTCCTTGTATGCATTGTACAAGGGAGACCTGAGAGCACGCACGCAGGGATGGGTACGGATCAGTGAGTGGAAAGGGACTCTGAGGGGGGGCCCATCTTGTTTAAGTGCAATGCAATCCCAAATATGAGTGTGTCAATACAGAAATGAAGCCTGGCTGTGGTGTGCCTGGAAACTCATCGTAAGTTTAAAAGTAAAATCTGTTAGAAGATTAGTCCACATTCATGGGCACACATAAGAACTTCCTAATAGCAAGAAACAAATGTAATTAAATTGAGAATTGACATGAAGTTAATAAAGACACTGCTGAAAGCCAAAACAGAGCCTAAGATCTACATTTTGTAGTGGCTTAAAGAGATGCAATTGACCTGGTAAAAACTCCTTTGTGAGTATGCGTCCACTGGTTTCAAGCAGGTTTAAGTACCTCAAGGAAACTCACTTTTAGTTAAAATAATGATGCTTCCAAGCTTAAATGAGAATTAATAAAATAATTGAGGAAGTAAATTCAGTTCAACATATAAGGGGGGGAAAAATAAGAGGAAAAAAAAGAAAAAACATAGGATCTTATTAGGATCTAATAATTTGCTAGCTAAGTGGACAAATTGATTACTTTTTTCTTTTTTTTTATTAAATGTAACATAACATTATGGGAAAAGCCTGACATAGCTCAGCAGACTTATGGAGGAAGGGAATTCATACTGCTTTGAGCCACAACAATACATTAGGAACTGAATTTCTGAAATTGCACTTACATATACGTGGATCATTTTTAGAAAGGCATCACATGCGATTCCTCAGCAACCCACACCCCAGTACCTTGCACTTGGACAGAAATCTTTCATGTGGGCAAGGTACAGGACAATACCAGAAATCAGACAGAATACACAGAGCAGGAAAACAGCCTGCTCTCCAGCAAAACATAATCTCCAGTAGAGACATGTTAGGGAAGAAAATTAGTAGAGGAGTTTATATATTCTTGCATATTATATATTCTTATATATACAAACTTATATATGGCTTATTTGGTAGGAATACAAAGATGCAGCTTGTCACTGTAGGGACAAAGTTCATGTGGCCAAAGTCCAACTCAAATTGAAGCTGGCCAGAAATGTGTGGGAAAATAAAAAGAGATTTTTCAAATACGTAAATGGCAATAGGCAGTGTAGAAATATCATCAACCTGTTACAGGATGAGGATGGTCACCTCACAAATAGGGACACAGACAAGGCAGAGGTGTTTAATGTTTTCTTTGCCTCTGTCTTCAACATGGATGATGGAAGAAGGGGCTCTCAGTGCCCTGAGCCAGAGGACCATACTCCAAGAATGATCAACTTCCAGGCAACCCTGAAATTGTGCAGGATCTGCTGCTCTAGCTGGATCCTACAACTCTACGGGGCCTGGTGGGATCCACCCACGAATCCTCAGAGAGCTGGTCAATGTCATCACAAAACCTCTCTCCATGATTTTTGAGCAGTCTTGGGAAGCCAGAAAGGTCCCAGCTGACGGGAAGCTGGTGAATATTAACTTTACTTTCAAGAAGGGTGAGAAGTAGGACCCCACAACCTACAGGCTTGTCATCCTCATTTCAGAGCCTGGTATGGAGAAGATTATTCTAGGAGGTATTGAAAAACACTTGAAAGACATTGGTCACAGCCAGCACAGCTTCACAAGAGGAAAATCCTGCTTATCAAACCTGATTTCTTCCTATGCCAAGGTAACCCTCCTACTGACCAAGGGAAGCCAGCTGATGTCATCTTTTTGGATTTCAGTAAAGATTTTGATACTGTCTCTCACAGTATCCTTCTGGACAACATGTCCAGGACACAGCTGGATAAACATATCATATGGTGAGTGAGTAACTGGCCGACGGGCTGGGCACAGAGGTTAATGAGGTGACATCAGACTGGTGACCTGTCACTAGTGGGGTTCCACAG
Organism: Serilophus lunatus; assembly: GCA_013399895.1. Lineage (NCBI taxonomy): Eukaryota > Metazoa > Chordata > Aves > Passeriformes > Eurylaimidae > Serilophus > Serilophus lunatus. Next base: position 21,489 of record VXBA01002925.1, on the reverse strand, counting down.
GGCTCTATCTTATGCCCTGTGATCTTCAACACCTTCATAAATGTCTTGGACACAGGACTGGAAGGGATACCAAGCCCGTTTGCAGATGACACAGGGCTCAGAGGAGTTGTTGACTCTCTCAAAGGCAGGGAGGCCCTGCAGAGAGGCTTTGGCAAATCAGAGGACTGGGCAGTCACCAACCATGTGAAGTTCAACAAGGCTAAGTCCAGATTCTGCAACTGGGATAGGGCAACATTAGATATATGTACAGCCTGGGGAATGAGATGCTGGAAAGCACTGCCATGGGAAGGGATCTGGGGTACCAGCTCAACAAGTTGAATATGAATCAGCAGTGCCTTGGCAGACAGGGAGGGCCAACTGTGTCCTGGGGGGCATCAGGCAAAGCATCAGCAGCCGGTCAAGGGAGGGGATTGTCCTGCTCTGCTCTGCACTGCTGTGGCCTCACCTTGAATATTGTGGTAGTTTTGGGCACCCCAATATAAAAAAGACATGAAACTTTTAGAGATCATCCAAAGGAGGACCACAAGGATGGTGAAGGGCCTTGAGGAGAAGTGATGAGTGGCTGAGGTCACTTGGTCTGTTCAGCCTGGAGGAGAGGAGACTGAGGGGAGACTCTACTGCAGTTACAACTTCCTTGTGAGAGGAAGAGGAGGGGCAGACACTGATCTCTTCTCTGTAGTGTCCAGTGACAGGACCCAAGGGAATGTTCTGAAGTTGTGTTGGGAGAGGTTTAGGTTGGGTATTAGAAAAATTTTCTTCACCAAGAGAGTGGTTGGGTGCTGAAACAGGAAATGGTCACAGTACCAAGCCTGCCAGAGTTCAAGAGACATATGGATGATACTCTCAGGCATGAGCTGTGACTCTTGGGGATGGTCCTCTGCAGAGCCAAGAGTTGGATCTGATGATCCTAGTGGGTCCCTTCCAACTCAGCACGCTCCATGATTCTGTAATATTCCATTTCCAACTCTTCAACTTTCTGCCCGTGTGTTTTTACATGCTCACGCCATGCCTGACTGTGAGTACTGTGATTTACAGAACCTAGGGCAAATGCAAAACAAGCAGAGACTAGCTATATGAAGTGTTATTGCTCAATGAAGCAGTTGTTTAAAGTGTTTTGAATTAGATATTCAAACTCTCTTCTGCCCTGAGGTTCAATAGCAGAAACCTTAAACACACATGATTCTCAGTTTCAACAAACTTTTATGACACCCCAGCTATTACAGGTTTTTCCAGAATGGTGATTTTTTAGGCAAAACATAAAGCCTATGTCCTAATCTTGTCCTAGTCAGAGGGGACAAGAACCTTGTTCCTCCTCTGTAATGCATCTTGTCAGGTCACTGACACCAGTACTAGTGTTTCAGCATTTTAAGTATTTGAGTACATACACATTAGCTCTGCCATTCACATAACAGATATGTAGCCTTAAGAGTCACAGACTTTACAGAAAATCCAGGCTCATGCTTTAGTCTTACATTTCCAAGAGACAGCTAAAATAGTTGAGGTTTGATCTAACAGCAGTTGTGGACAGCATGTTGGCAACACAGTAATTAGAAGAGAAATACAACTTAGCTGTTAACCCAGAAAGCAATTGTGAAAGTCCTTTTGTCCAGGAGCTGTAGTCACATGTGGGAAACAGTGATGGACATACATTTGTTTGTGGGATTCAAGAAGACAGACTTTGGCTTCCCAGGCAACAGGGCTTTAGGCTAAGTAGATATGCATATACCTTCTTTTTTCTCACGCATGCACAGACTCTTCAGAGTAAACAATCCTGTCAGCCACTCATCACAAGCTCTAGATCTGCAGATATCTTGAACCACTCACAGGGTAAATGTGGCTCAGACAAGAAGATTCCATTACTTAAGGTCTGCACTGAAACTGAGAGCATTGTAGTGTGGAACTGTGAAGGATTCAAAGGTACTGACTCCCAGTTCAGACGGGTTCAGTGAGGGGATAGTCCCAGAAGGAAAACCAGCTCTGCAGTACTGTCCAGCAAGTGCACAGTGGTGATTAAGCAGGCCTAGAATAGAGGGGCTTGACAGAGCAAGTCGATCCATGAGATGCAACACTCAAGAAGAACTGGTACTGCTCCATTCCTGTTATACATTAGTGCAACAAGACTTGGCCTGAGACTTCTCTATCACATGTGGGTTGTCCTGGCAGTAGAACTTGCCTAGTTTCATTCTGCAAGACACTGATAACATTTGAAAACAAGAGCCAAGATACATGCAAAACCCATCTAAACACACAGATGGTAATTACCTGTAAGAAGAAATTGGCACTGGAAATCCCTCTCTCTGCTCAGCTAGAGTGGCAAGCATTTTCCAAATTTGTGCTTCTCTACAGGAAACAGGAATGTCTGCAACCCAACTTGTACACTCAATCAAATATGCCAGGTGCAATTCAAATGAAGCAAGAGCTGAAGCTATCAACAGCAAAAGAGAAAGTATGTGGGGAGTTGCTCTGTGGTTGATATCTACCCTGGGATAATGACTGTATCACACTAATATTTTCTTTTCAATATTACCCCAACGTGTTTTGTTTTTTGTATCTTTACACATCTCAAAACAAGTGGACAATAAACTGAGAGGCAAGATTTGTAAGGGAGAAGTATTGGGTTTTTATGTATGCCCTTTTAGAACTTTTAGAAGTTAAAAACCAATTAAGAAAGCAAGTATATAAGGATTTTTCCAGGTCAGACACAAGAGTAATCAACTCTGAGAAAAGGATAAACTATGAATGATTTTACATTTCACTTAATTATTTAACCATGTAACAATTTACCCATTTGTAGACTTTCTAGAGCAAGTGTTTTTTTAATGTTGCATCCAAATCACACGCAAAACTATGCAAATTGGTGCTTAAAACTCACTAACTTAACAACATACATCAGCAGCACAAGCTGCTAGGCCACCCTAAAATGCAGGAGTAAAAATTTCCTGGGACTGGTGTTTCCTGTAGTGTCTCTCAGGCAGCATGTCAGTTATGACTCAGTTTCTCCATCACAGAGATGATACAGAGACAATTCTTACTATATGCAATACAACAGGCAATTTATTTCAGACTATATTTAAGCAGTCAACTAAAAGAAGCCACTTCTTATTATGGGTTTTTTTTCCTGCAGAATCTGCAGTATGATGAGAGCTAAAGAAGCCTTGTAAATCCTTTCAACAGGATTTAACCAAGCAAGTTAATTAACAAGATATGGCTACGGTCAGCATAAATTTACCTGCCTGCCTTCCTCACTCCCTCCATTTATGGCACTGGCCTGTAAAAAGTCTTTTTTTACAGCAGAGCTCCAGGCAAAGCTGAGCTAAGCTCTGTTAAGAAGAGAGTGATGGCTTAGAAGCTGTGGGACCTGAGTCAGCAAACTGAAGAACAGCCAGTGTGCTCCCAGCCAGGGCACATGCTACCCTTTTGCCAAAAATCAACAAATACAATCAGACCCAAAACTGAGCTTCGTTGCTTTTGAACCTCAAACTCCCAACTACTGTAGTGCCAGGCTCCAATTCTCAAGTTTTATTGGAAGTTATGTTGAACGTTAGTCACAGTCATGGGGATGTCCTCAACTTCCTTCTCTCCCTGGTCCTCGCAACACCATCTTAAGCAGACTTGCCTTAAGCTGTCTGTCTGCCCACCTTGTTATTACTGCAAGCAGAGAATAAATATACAATTTTCAGCAGTGTAGGGGTATGAGATGTTTTCTTCTGCACACTTGAAAATGGTCTTCTCATCTCCTGAGTTAAGCTTCTACAAAGCTTTTACTTCACTCTCCCAAGCCACATACATACTGAACAGGAGCTGGGTTTTACTGGGCAGCTTTCAGTACACAAAATGCCTCAGAAAATGGTCATATGAAAGTCTTTGAAAGGCACTGAATCCTGCTAGCTAGTCCAAATTACTCAGCAATTTTCTGAATTTCTCCAAGTATTGCTTTGTCATGTTTGCTAGCAATGACAGAAATGCTCTCCCATCAGCTGCTGGGTTTTACGTACCCTTCCATACAGAATTATCCAAACTGTATCTGAAGGATCCAAAAGAGAAACAGGCTGTCCTACACAAACCTTGCTGGTATCAAGGAACAGGGAAAGGATTTATAAATAGTACCTAGCAGAAACAAACATGTGAAAGTTCTGTGTGGAGCAAATGATCCATACAGACTATGTTGGTTTCAATACTGACAGCAAGAGATACTATTTAAGGAGAGTATACATGCCTGATGATATGTCCATGCTTCTGTGTTCTCCCAGTATCAACAAGGATTGGATTGAAAATATTTAAAGGTATGTCCTTACTATGTAATTTTAATATCCACATTAATTGCCTATGAATTTGACAAGCCTCTTTCTGACCCTGCTGATGCCACCTGCCTCTGCTGCCTTGTGCGGCAGAAAGTCCCAGGTTGTCACTAGCCACTGCACTTTTTTCTTGTTTTAATCTGATGTCCGACAAGTTTTACTGTCACTAAATTCTAGCATTGCAGGGCTTGGTGAAAATCAGTGCAGATTCAGTATATCCACGCTCTTTGTGATTTTATAAACATCAATCTTCTCTCCCATCTTACAGGCAACTCCATCCCCAAATCTTTTTACTTGCCCTTTTTGTACCCTTTCATATATATTCTCTTGTGGAAGACCCTCATCATGAACATTGTCTCACTAAAAAGTTGTTTGTAAGAATGATCTTACAAAATGGGGTGGAGTACATTATATACTTTTCCTAGTGTAACCAAGCTTGGCTGTAACTAATATAGGGAAGGAAAACCTCACTTACAGTAATTTTTGTTGAGCCAATGAAGATTTAAGACAAAACAGAAGTTACAGCCAGCACAAGCAGCTTTCCCTAGTGTAGGCCAGAGATTGAATACAGCCCACACAAGTATCCCACAAGACATCAGCCTAATGGACTTTCAGTAACCATATCTGTTCTCCAGATCCAGCAGACTCACTGTCAGCCAGAGGTGGCAACTCTTGCTATTTTCTCACTATCAGTATCATCATTCACTGGTAAGAGGAAGTCTTGGCATAGATTCTGTACATCATAGATGGTATGCTTTTGTCACTTGTGATAAAGAGGACACACCACCTGCACAGAACTGGGCTAATATATTTTTGCTTTTTCCATTCTGAAGACTTGGTGGCCCTTGTCTAACATGCAAGATCATGATATTTGCTCATGTGCTGTGAGCCTAAACACAGACAGGTATGTTTGGATAACACCCATCACACAGTGCTGCAGTCTCCCTCACACCCTGTGAGTATTCTCAGACCCCCTATTTCTTTTGGAAATCATTCCTGACAACATCATTGTCATCATGTTAAATTACAGAAGAAAAAAACCTTCAGAAGACTGGTGTTGCAACTCAGAAACCAATTTCTGTTTTTATTAGAGGAGGAAAAAAAATCAAATAGAAACACAATCCAAGGTAGAAAAAAGAAAAACACCCAAGCTTTTTTTTATACCTGAAATTCTTAACGGGTGATGTAGAAAACACTCCCTTTTGTTTATGCCAGTGGATAATGAGTCACATGAAAGTACATGAATTCAAGCTAGTATGGTAATTGCTATGGGTTGTAATGCTTGCTGTGATAGGGAACCCAAAGGATGCAACTGGATAATTCACATTTTTCTTGTGGAAAAGTGGGAGGGATAATCCAAAGACTAAAATCCAGCACCAATAACAAATGAAAAAGCTTCCAAAAAGTTAGGAGAGGAATGAATGCATGTTGAGGATGATGCATGCATGCCAGCTGCCTCATAGTGCTGACAGTCTTGTAATTGCTCTGTCTGAGACAAGAAGCAGTTCCACCTTCTCCTCTACAGCATATACATAAACTGCCCATCACATCTGTTCATTCAGAGAGGCAGGACAAAACAAAACATCCTTTTCACTCTATCTTTAAACATTAGAAGCCGAACAACAGGCTTAAAAACACATATGCAGACCCAAATATTTTAAAATGAATCCACTTATTTAGAGTGAATTTAAAGGCAGATAAACTTGAAGGCTGAGATGATCAAACAAATCGAGCCTGTTTATTAACAGTTTAAGAAATACACTATGGTCTCATCTAGACTTTGTATTTAAGACAAGTTGCAAGAATTTTAAGGCACAAATGGTGGTAAATAGACAAATTTAACTCTTCTATAAGTGTCCAAGTGTATAGCCTTTGGTGACATTTCACAGACAGTGGCATAAGCATGCAACATATTTAGAGGCAGACAGCCAAATCTCAGTCTGTCTCTTTTTTCTGATTTTTAGGACTGAGATGCTATACATAATCAGGGCAACCATAAATCTGATGTGACAAAAGGGCAAGGACATAGGGCAGTTGGCAAGTTCAAAGACAAAGACTTTTGTCTAGAAGTATTTGCCCATCTGAATGTGTATGAGACAGCTCCAGCAGATTAGCTTTGTCCCAGCCTAGCCCTAAATGATGCTTCCTCCTCCCCTGTAACACTCAAATCCTGGTATCTCTTTTGTTGTTTTTTTACTTCTAATAAGGGTATTGTGGACTTCGGTATCAACTCTACACAAACAGGGAAATTATAGGCTTTTCCACAGTGAAAGTGGAAAATTCTAGGGACAAGGAGACAATATTGCAAGGGCTGGGCTCTGAGTTTTTGTCTGTCAGCAAAGCACTGTGAAGTCCTATTCTCCATTAGATTCTGTAGCCCGTGCTGCCAACATCTATCCCCAATATTAACAGGGGCTGACTTCTCGTGAAGTTGCTGTGGCCCTTCAGAAATGCAGGGGGACCACACTTACCACATTTCCACTGTACTGAGACCACAAAGCCACAGCTTCAGCTTGGCCAGAGAACACACTCCAGACATCCTCCAGGCTGCTCTCCTGCATCTCTCAGAAACAGTCAGCATGTGTGCACAATTTTTCTTCCCTCCTCCCCCAGTCACAAACTCTCTCTTGTGAAGCTTTTCACTTTCATCCCAGGGTGAGCAGGTTTCTCTGGTCCTGCCTCCAAAGCCACCATACCTCCTCACCACAACCTATGGACTGCAAGCCTGGCACACTCCAGCAGGAGGGAAACAGGAGACATGGCAGAAAAAACCTGCCAGCCAACCCCACCACATCCCAAATGAGCCTCTTGTTGCTGACTATTAAAAGGGTCACCAAACCCTGCTGACACTTTGATTTGGAGCTGGCATGAACCAACTGGAGACCATTTGGCAGCATCTGCAGCAGAGCATAGTGGCACCAGGCTAGCTGGGTATGTCTGAAATCTTCCTGTTCATCAGTTCATGGAGAGAGACTTGTCAGCTCGTCAGGGAAGTGTCACACAGCCTCTGCATTGTATGGGACCAAAATAATTTTGCTGCATGTGGTCCCCTGCAGGGAACTTACCTATCCAAAGGAGAGGACCATGAGTTGAGGCAATGCACCTGTCTCTCAAAGCAGCATTAAAACAACGTATTCCTAATGCTCAGGGACTTTCTTATTTAATCTGTGTAATTTAAGTCAGCACAGAGTTCACAGAACCTGTCTACCTCATTCTCAGAGAAAGGGTGACCTAACACTTGTATTAATTATTCATGGCATCTTCTCATGCTCACACTCCCCATCTTTTTCAAACAAATGTATAGTGGCAAAATCTTAGACTGCCAGTGTGTGCCAATCAACTTATTTCACAAGAACTTTCTACCTTAGGGAGCCAGGACTTAAAACTTGTTGAATTGTGTATCTCAACTGAAAATTCTAATCTAAGGCCCTGCATCTGATTGCTGGCATGCAGTACACCACCTATCTATCACAGGGTACCAAGAAGGAGAGCTGCTGACAAGCAAGCAGGTATCCAGCTGCTGGGACATGTTTGGTACGACTCCCATGTGCAGTGTTGAGGCTGGCAGCACTGACACTCATTTTTGCACCAGTCAGTCACATCCCAATAAACTCAGCTTTCACTCACATTGTCAGCCAGTCAAAACTACATCTCAGCACTGACATGAGCTGATACACTCTACAGATAAGAAGCCATCTTACAGAATGTGTGAAGTTAGAATCAAACCTATGATTTCCCAAATGTGGTATGGATCTGAAACTCATCTTGTAAGTCAGAGACAGTGGCTCAAGACCAGCACAATCTGCAAAAAAACCACCTTTCTACAGACATCCATAAATATGTTACCTTTAAAGCCTTTTTAGTTATTATTAGGTAGCAGAACACTAATAAAGAAATTGCAAAATAAGATATATCTTTATCAGTCACCATATGAGCAAACAGATAAATAGATGGCAGTGCATCTTGCACAATAAACGAAATTCTGGGAAAAAAAGCAGTGCTGGAATTTAAGCTTCTGAAAAGCAACACAGAGGACTGCCAGTGAAAAAATGCATCTTCAGTGTGATTCATGTGTTTCTTCACAGAAAGCAACTCCTAAGCAGGAAACTATGTGGTGTAAATAAAACTGAAACTAATTCAGATGTTCTTAGTAATGAAAGAATGTCTTTCATATTCCCTCATACTATCTGGAAAGCAGAATAAGCTGTTGCACAGTTATCAATGCCTTCTTCAAAGATCAAAAAGATTCAAAGAGGGGCACTTTCCTTTGTTCAGATTATTTCCATCCACATCCCACTGCCCCAGGAAGCTAATCTGTATTTTGAGCTCTTCCCAGCACCAGTGCTCAACTAGTGGAAAACACCTGGCCACAGTGAACAAATCAATACAGAGCTAACAGCACATCCACCTGTTTTCTTGTAAGAACTGCAAAAAAAGAACAGACACTATTTATACCTGTCCCCCTTTTTGTCATTCCGTGCATAATTCCAAAGAGAGCAGCTCAATTTGAACAAGGTCCGTTTTACAGTCAGATAAAAAGGTAAGCTTTTAAGACATAGGGTCAGGTTTTCTGGGTCAGTGCAGAACTTAAGTGTCCCTTCTGCAGTCAGAAGGGACACTTAATTTCCTTAACAAGTCTAAAAAGAACACTTCTTAGCAATACAGACAATCTTTTACTGATTTTAAATCTTGAAAAACGTTTTTATAGGAGAGGGGTGTTACAGCAGGGGTTGTCTCCCTGGCTTTGTTCTTCAATGTCCTGAAGTTCCTTTTCCCCACCTTACTGATTTGGAGGAACTATTTATTTTCACTATTCTGTCACCAAGGATCTATTGAGCTCACTTAGGCTAATCAGCCCTAGTTTTCACCTGTTCTCATTCTTCAGAGTAACAGGTCCCGTACCAAAGAACAAGCAATGAGAATTGTTACACTTCAGCACATTTTTACTGCAAGAAAAGACAACAGACAACGAAAAATGTTACGAAACAGCACTGCATAACAGGATTAAAGACTTTTGCAAATCCTCCTCCTACTTTTAATTTCTTAAGATTTTAAAGCTATTTAATCACCATATGAAGAAATACATTAACTTTTTGCTCCTCTATACTGGAATGACTTTTTTTCCCCTCTGCTCAATACAGTAACGAAAGCAACCACTGAACTATGGACACATTTATTGCTAATTATTAATCCATGTTTTGCCCTTTGTTTCTGACAATATACATCCAGTATCAAAAAGTTGCCAAGAAAATTAACAAAATGAAGGCAGCATGCTGATGTTAGCCTAGGCCAGCTAGGTCATATATTAAAATAAAGTTCTTAAGGGGTGAAAACTAGCATTTATTTCCTTATAAATATAGCAAAAATTTGTCATAGGATAGCTCAGGCACATGAGCCCTCAAGGACACATACACAAGCACTATTTTCATCAGCAACTGTCAAGTAAGGCATGCTCTTAAAGGGCCAGTTTAAAAAAAGGCAAACAGCACTTAAAACTCCTGCGGAAGCTTGCAGTTTACATTGTCTCTATTTGCACCAAAATAAGAAAAGAAAATGTTAAATGTGGCAACTCTGAACAGTTGGTTAAACCTTACTGGGCACGATGCATCTCGCAAACTGATGTGCCAAGTCACATCACATTCTTCACTGTGAACCATGTTCAGGGCTGAAACTGAATAAAGAATTGCATGATTGCAAACTTTATGCTTAACTGAAGTTTAAGCAGCAGCATAAAACCTCAAAACTTTGCATGTATATCTCTATTTGCACAGCTAAAACCAGCTCTCAGCTGGGTTGAAGAGAATTGTCATATTTGTCTTTTGATGCATAAATAACACATCAACAGTTGCTTTAAAAAAGGAAAGGTTAACTTAGCTGTGGACACTGCAGCTACAAAAAGCAGACTGCAAATATTCAAGAGGTATTTGGCCCTTCGTTTTCCACAAAGAGCTCACACAGGGCTTAAGAGAAGCAGCAAAGAACTTTCAAAGCTTGCTCAGAAAGCTGCTGATAATCAAATGACAGCAGGGAGGACTCTCTGAGCTGCAAGAGATGTGACTATCCCTCTCTGTGATCTAGTCTGCTCCCAGATGCAGAGAAAGGAGCATAAAAAAGCAGGCAAAACAAATTTTGTAGCATCAGTGTTAACAGCAAAATTTTTTGTTCCATAACTAATGGGATTTTTGTCACAAGTAGGAGTTGGCCTTTCATACAAGAGCTACAGAGTGTTTCCCACCATCATCTTCCCATCAGCTCAGTGACACTCACAAATGAACTGCTCTTCATGGTGTTTGCCCCTCTCTGCTGAGAGTTCAAGGCAGCTGGCTTTGCTACAGGACAGGCACATAAACCCTGACTCCCTCCATAAGGTGACCTACAGTTGCACTGGGGGTGCTGCTCCCTTATAGCCAGTGGATTTTGGAGTTGGGCTGTTTTTCACTCATACCGAAACAAGCACAGCTGCATGTGGGAGCTCCACCACCTCCTCTCCTGAAAGATTTTCCACGTGGCTGCTGTGCTCCAAAGAAGCTGAAGAAACAATCCTTCCCAAAAGTGCCAGTTAGCAAGTATGTGGGAAGGCAAAACCTTCGGTGTCAGCAGCTCTCTGCTTGGAAAGCAAAGAGCCCTAAAAGGATTAAAAGGGGAAAAAAAAAAAAAACCCGACCAAAAAGGCAGCTTTAAGAAATTCCACTTTGTTTTATTGAGTTGCAGCAGTGAACAGTGGCAGAAGGGAGAACATTTTGTTAATTCTCAGCAGCACACAGGTTGTTGAGTCTAGGTAGAACAGCAGAAATTGCTCCCTGTACTCTCTAGACCTGTGAAGACACCAGCCAGTCCCTCCCAGGAACCAGGGGATTAGTATGTATTTACCTTGCTGCAATAACAAAATAGCATTCAAAGCAACAATGTCGATAACACACTTAAAAAAAATCTCTGCTCCTCTATGTATATGAGTATTATATGTAAACATAAATTTCATCCTATTAATTTCTCCCCATGAACAATTTTTGAGGCCTTAGTTTCAGAAAGATAAATATTGCAGACTGAGTTTTATAGTTACTTAGAAATTAGACGTTAATCCATTTGCCTGTTTCTAAAGGGAGGACAACAAGCAGCACAAAGACGCTTGGGCAGTCCTTCAGAAACATTTTTAGTTTCATCCATTTATCACACAGAGTGAAGTATCTCTTCATCCACATTATCACGTGTGATGAGGATGACAGATTCTTGAGCTCTTTCCTCAGAAGCACCGAGAAGCAGCCAATATGAGCTGCTGCACAGCTCAGTACTGATTAGAGCTTATCGTAACAAAATCCTGATGGGCTACTGACAGCCATCCTCTCTCCAAAACTGGGACACACTCTCCACAACAGACTTGCAATGCTGTGTGATATCATTGAGTGGCAGCTGCATGGCTGCATCTGTGTAAAAAGGAACTTAGAAAAACCTGATCCCAAAGTAAAAAAAGCATCTCAGAGTGAGATTTCAGAGTACCAAACCAGAGTATATCAAAGCAAAAGATGGTTTTCACAAGAATAGAAGTTAATGTTCGATGCACCCAAGAGTAATCACATTTTCTACAAAAATTGGCTTTTTTGTTTTTAAACAAAGTCTCACAGTTCCAGGAGGTGACCTCATTAAAAAGTTTACCATGACACCCTCTTCAGCATCCAAACAGTGATTAATGGCACTAAAAATTCACTTTTAACATTCAAACTGCAACTCTTAAAACCTATTTGTGGGACACTATGAAGCAACTATTTTTTTTATTTTCAGCTTTGATGTCAAGGCTGGTGGTTTCTGCTCCCTTCAGGTGGAACCTACACAGTTTATTCTGTATTTGCCAAAATCCTCAGTGGGCATGCAGTGCATACCTCTACAGAACAACCACTAAAGGAGTAGGGATGGGGAAGAGACATTAGGCTTCCCATCATCTCTCAGGACCAGCTGTGTTTTGCACCAGCTTGTAGTTACAGCATGGGCAGAAATTTGCATAGTAAAAAGTAAGAGGAATAAATAATAGGAAAAAAGATAAACAAATGTCCCAGTGAATGTGTTTTAATTATTTCCAGCCAACTCTCTCACACCAACATCTAATCCTAGATGAGATTATTTATCACATTTATTTATTTATTGTCTAATCTTTATGTGCTAATCAGTCCTATTCTTGACCTCGCTAGAGGTACAGATTAAACGACAGTTATTTACATATATTACAAAATCAAAGTGAATCACAATGACTCGTGGCAGCCTTATTCTAGTTTTAGCAAACTTTTATCAGAAAACTTGAGTCTGTATATGTGTGTAAACAGGAAAATACCTCTGCCCTTGGTGAGACTATAGCTCCTGCTCACATACCAGCACACTGCCTAATGTTCCCAGCCAACACAATACAAAACAAAACAGAATAACAAGACATGTTGTAAGGCAAGAGATATGCCATTTTTGCCAAGAACATTTTCTGTTTTTCAGCTAACGATGGCAAGATTTAATGGAATTACGAGGACCCCGTCTGATTTTCAAGAGGTAGGAACTCACTTGAGCAGTTAGGCTACTAACATGCTAGGTGTGCATGCTACACCTTAACATGCCTAAAAGCCTCTGAATTCTGACCCAAACATCAAGATCTGAAGTACTCATGAGCTTCAGGGGAGCAAGTTTTGCAGGAGACGGCAGCTGCTCCTGCACAGTTTGGTGGTAGTCTGCATTGCTACTAGTTTGCCGTACCTTGCCTCTTATCCTCCAGAACGGTTAAAGATCCCACAGCAAGCCTGTTCAGAGTGTTAACAGGAGCAAGAACATCCACAAGGAGACAATACCAATTTAGTAATTGGGTAATTTATTTCCTAGACCAGCCTGCAGTGCTGGGACGTGCTGAAGGCAGCATGCATATGCCCCAAACCATCCAGCCCTACAGCCCAGCCAGGGGATAGCTTTTAGCCTAAGCCAGGGGATACTACAAGCTGATAAACTGACAGCTAACAGCAAGTGCCAAGGTATTACTATTCCCACCTATTTCACAGAATGTCATAGGGAATATTAACATAGGCAAGTACAGGAGGCACAAACATACAACTTTCCCAGGCATTAGCGGTAAAAACGTGAAAGCAGTGACCCGTGCCAACTGATAAGCAGCTGTTTCAGTAAATTCACAACCACGTCTAGCCCAGGTTCAGAGCAGTTGCTGTGCACACAACACATTCTGCTGAGGTCAGAGCACCCACGTGAACAGTGTGGCTGACCTCATATACATCTGTTTCTTGATATGATGCCCAAAAAATTCACTGAATGATTGAACTTCATTAAGTGAAACTAAAATTTTGAGATAAAATTTCTCTCAGATATAGACATCCCCAAAGTTGTAAACCCTGACTTTGCTACTTGCTTCCTAAGCTTGGTCAACCTCTCTGGGCAAAGCATTCAAAGTGATGACCACTCCCTTCTGCTGCAGATGCCTCTAATATTTTGCAAGGTGTGACCATTTTTCACTAAGTAGTCCAAGACTCAATACATACAAAAGTGAGAGCTTATATACACACATACATATATTTCTCTTCTCTGCTTTCCAGCACAATTTAAACTATTGAAGGCAGAACTGGGTAAGACATTGTAAAACCTGGTGGTAATATCAATCTTAGTATTGTGAATAATCAACACGATTTCTAGCATTGTGTGTCTACTTCTTGAGGAAACTGTACGTCCCTCTCAGTTCAAACTAATTCAGCCAGTATGAAATCGAGACACTTTTCTAAAAAACTATGCTTAGAGAATGGGGCAGAGTTTTCTTTGGAATAACCTGATCTTTTCCTTTAGAGGCTTCAGTTCTGTAGGAGACATCCTATCAGCTGGACACAGCTGCACAAATCCAGCTTCCTTTTGTCCCTAGTCAAAGCACTGGCACTTAACAATTGTTCCTGTCAACAAATTCCTCCTCTCTTACTCACAGAAATACATCTGACTTTGAGCACACTCAGGCCAGTGGTAAACCAGTTATTACCCAATTTTCTATAACTTTTATATTATAGTATGTATGCACTTCCATTTATCTTTGGTAGACCACAATCACGGGCACTGCTAGCTCTCCTTTAAGGTCATGTGTAACTCTAAATTGGAAGGAGTTGAGTTTCCTGTTTGTTTGTTTAGAATGACAGTGGAAATAAAGAGCAATGATTCTTAATAAGCACCCTTAGGGAAGCAGTTGTCCAGAAATATTCCCCTATACTGGATACAGTGCAAATAATGTATTGGTGGATGAGATTATGAAAGAGAAACAGAGCAAAAAGGGCGTGCATTTTTATTCATTTATTTTTACTTAAAAAGTAAAACATATTGGTTTTGCTATCCTTTTCCAATACAAGGCAGGCAGAGAAAACAGGTTTGTATGAGATGAAAACTGAAACATCTTTTTTCCCTATTTTTTTAACTTGGACATATTGCATCACTTTATGGACAAAACGAACTGTTTTCTCTTTACCCAAAATACATTTTCTTTTTTTTTCTATGAAACCTGTCACTGCCTATTCACTCCAGAAGGACACCTGGACACTTACATAAACGTACACCGATCTGAACACATAATGTGTTGTGGCTCTAACCTCATTATCTCTCAGAACAAGACAAGGTTAGAGAATGTTTTATTCTCTATTTAAGCAAAATCCTAGACATTTAAAATAAGTCACACTATCTTCTGAGGACAGCTCAATGAACTGCAACCACAACATCAATTAGTTTAACAGTTAAGCAAAGACTGACATTTTTTAAGTGGCTGGAAGTCCAATTTTGTTAGTAGTATGAAGGATGGCAACTTTCAGCATGGCTGTGAATTGTTGCAGAGACATATTTAAGAGGGGAATAAAACAGAGGGTGAGAAGCCGAGCATGTGCCAGCGGAGCCACGGTCTCGTACTAACTGTCTGCACAGCTCCCTGCAGAATCGCCAGAAAGATTAGCTGAGGCTGCAACCACAAGCTGTGCTTAGATGTGACATGCTTTTTCAGAGAGAGCTGAATCTTTGCCTGTGATTTCAGTTAACTTGTAGTTACAAGAGGACTTTTTTTAAAACACACACTTCCTGGAGTAGCAAGATTAGAGTTTCACATTCAAGTGGTAACTGTTTTACACAGTCCTCTAGCTTTGCTTCTCAGTCGAAGACATACAAAGTTCCTTTATAACATCTGAGCTCCTTGTCTGCCCACAGATAATACTTTAAGTCACTGCCTAGGTGGGACGGAGCTGTGACAGCACCGGCATTTTGCCAATTTTCATTCAAGGAACTGAGATACAGACCATTTCTCAGCAGTACCCCTTACGATCATTTATAGAATGCAAGTAAATGTCATCCAATTTGCTCTCTTTGCTTGAAAGAAATTCATTTACATATCTAATTCAGCCTAGATCAAACAAACAGCAATTTCTCCCGATTATGAAACTTTATATTAGGAAGCTTAGTAAGAGCAATAGGCAACAGAAAATAAACACTTGTTCCAATACCATAAATGTATGGACAAATTCTGAATTGTATTTAAATTAATAGTCCAGTGTGTTTATTAACAGACATCTCAGTAAGACAAAGCAAGAATACTGACCCTGCAAACACAAAAATTAAGCTTGTTCAACATTCTGACCATTTTATTTCTACTTAACTGGCCTTAATGATTAAAGCATTTTTGACATTAAATACATTGCCTAGGTCAAGAATACCAACAAAATAATTTTATTTTTCTCAACCCTACTTGCTTTCGAGTATTTTTACAAAAACAAGGTGCATTTTTATTTGAAAGCTTTTGTTATATCAACATGTGCAACATTACATGTGTTATTAGACACATACAATATTACACGTCTTAATTTTGCTTAATAGACGTCAGGTTTGATAGTCTGCAAGCCAAGATTTATTCCTACAGTTGACTGCTTGCCTGCCTTTTTTTTTTTTAATTATTTTATCTTTTATACTTTTACCTCACACAGATAACATAAGTCATGGAAAAATGCTGTCACTTCAGCATGAATACATATTTACTGGATAACTATTTGCAATTAAAAGTTTCATAATTCTCTTCTCTATCAACATAATTAACTTTACCTTAAACCCTTCTGATAATCAGTCTCAAATCACTAATCTTCATTTCTTATTTGTGTTATGTATGAGAGCTAAAGGACATACAACAAAACACTTGGTGAAAATATACTGTAACACATCTAAGACAAATACAAATTTTCTGTAGAGATGCCAGCATTGTACTTTTTCTAATAATGCACAAGAGATAGGTTGAGCAGAAACAATTTCTTACACCTGATAACAACTTTTATTCCTAGCTCATAAGAAATGCTAACCCTTGGCTGGTAATGTGTAATCATAGCCAATAACTTTAGCTTACTTCTCACTATTTAGTAATTGTCTCTTTTCATTCAACAGAATCTTCCGCAGAGCTATTTGCAGGATAACAGCAATACATCTTTAGAAGTGAGGAGAGAAACACTCAGCCCTATAGGACCTCAGCTCTTCTGAGATGTTAGATGAGGACATGAACAATACAATTATTTGCAACTCCGAGAACTGGCATGTCCTACCCAAACTTTTCAGATCTGGAATACTTCCACACATATGTATGGTGGACAAGTAGCAAAAAGTGATTTTGTCATCACCAGAAGGTGTTTTTTTATGCTGAATACTGTTTATCCTCATTCTTACGATCTCTTTAAATAAAGTTTCTCATTAAATTATCCACACTGCCATCTAGTGCAAAGAACTGCCCTTTCTTTTAAAGATGAAACTGCTAGTGTTAAGGGAGTATGTTTTCAGCATGTTCCTCCCATAAACAGCAGCAAAAAGATGTTAAAATTACAAAACTCTCTTCTCCTGTATTTTCAATAGCCAACACAGATTATCTCTTAATGTTGGTAACTCAGACCACAATAGCCAACCAAAGCTGTAAGATGAGGGCTGGGAAAAAAACCTTGCTCACAGACAGAAATGAGAGTTTATTATTCTGTCAGGTATTGGGAACAGAAGAGGTTTTTTCTGTTCCCTTTTTAATAAGCACATCAATTACAGAGAAACCAGGGTGTGTCTGGGAACGTAATGAAATGCATCCAGCAACTGTCAGCCCACGGGTGAAACACACAGCCTCACCCCAAGAGGATGGCAGATGTTACGACAAAATTATTATTTGTGTGTTACACTAATCACTGCGCTACATCTGAAGCCAGAGCTCTGCTGGCTGTGCTTGCTGTTAAAAGTAGACGGCACAGGATGAAGGTTACACAGCTGCAACATGGAAAAACTCAACATGGCATCTTGTGCTTCCTGCAATGGTTTCTGAGCCACTGCTGGCAAGTGGACAGAGAGACAGGAATGAGCAGGTTAAGACAGTGAGCAGCACCTAAGGCCAATTTCTGTCCAGCTGCCAAGGGCAAAGCAAAGCTGTGGGACATAGCCCTGGTCACTTAGTGGTCTACACTCTGCCAGGATCATTGTGGGATGCTGAGGGATCCACATCAGCTATTTGACCACCTTTCTGGTAAGCAAGCTGAGTAAGGAAATCACATTGCTAAGTAGATAATGAGTCAAGCATCACTGTCTAGTATCCCCAAAAAGAACTGTTAGTGCAGGCTGTGTCCTAACCAAGGAATTTTCATTTCTCTAACATTTAGTTCTCTATTTACATCATTAAGTGTGGAGGCCTACCTCTGTCCAGTGGAGGGGAAAATGGAGCTCCTTCCAAGAGCCAGAGTCAAAACTTAATGAATGCTCTAAACTGTCCACTGCTTGCTTTCCCCACCAACTCTCAAAACTCAAATGATGAAACTCATCCCTTTGATTATATGCTCAAGTTACACTATGTTTATGAACCAGGATGCTTGCATTTCACTTGAGGTCAAGTGATGCCACTGCATGACCCAGGATGCATATCAGTTCTAGCATTTTGAGTTTTTCTAGGTAAAAAACAGGAATGTTCATGCACAAACTGTAACGTACTCCTGCAGTATGGCATCTGAAAAAAAACACCTGCAACAATGCAAAAAATTCTTAAATCAGCAGCTGGCTCACTTATTTTTATTATGCCCTGATATGGTCACCAAAAAATTACACCTGAAGATCCAGTGTCCATGTAGGTGTCCATGTAAGTCTCCCTACCCATGGCTCTCAGGCAGGACACTAACACAGTTACTTTGCTTAGTATTCATGAGATCAGAGTGGTTTTCCTGCAATAAAACAATGGTTCTCTTTAAAGCAAATCATCCTTATGCATTTACCTTGCAGCTGGAGACCTTCAAAGCAGTGATCCAGTGATGCTTAGTCTCTCAGCAGCATCCCCACAAGAGAATGGAAAGTTCTTCTTGTTATAAAAAAATAAGGTCCACCACTTCACAAAAAATAAACAGGTGTGGAGTCCAAAGCTTCCTAAAAAATACTTTGCTAACTTACTGGCACAGTCTGAAGGAGATTTTGCACTTTTATCAGATATTAGAGGGTTTACCTGTTCTGCCCCAAAACCACTGGAAAGGATCCCATTGAGTCAGTGTGCATTTGTATACCATGGAAAATGGTTTGCTTTCCATGCCAGTTAGCTTACCTGCGCTGACAAACAGCCCAGGGAAGCAAGATCAACTATCAGAGGATGTGCCCCAGTCTGGGACTTTTCTTTCAAGTGGCATTACAAAGTTTTTTTCCCTTGGTAATAGGAAAGTCTTTGCTTGAGGGGTGTGGATGGCACTCCAGAGAAAAGTAAAATAGTCTATAGTACAGATAGCTGCCCGGTAAATCCTTTGTGACCAAGAGACTATGACTTGGTGTGTGTGGACAAGGCACCAGTCACTTCTATCTATCCTTCTGCTGTCCTTCGCCAACAGAAATGCTTTGCCTAAAACGGAATAGATCCTACAGTTGACCCTTTATGCAAATTTTTTTTTAAAAACAGCCCTCATCTTTGCTAAATTCACAAAAAGAGTGGAGGGTGGATGTTGTGGGGTCAGTGCTGAGTCAAATCAGAAGTCTTCACAGAAGTAATGGTGAAATGCTCGCTTATTGCAGAAAAAGGTGCAGTTTAAATAATAGTTCATTTTCCCACACACAAAGCATGCATCCCAACTAACAGTTAATTGGTTATACATTTGCATATGCATATGCACACCCCCTATGTTTACATTCTTCTTACCTTACTCTTTCTATTTTTGTCTAATTATTTTTCTAAGTTCTATCTTCAACTTAGCTCAAGGCCGAGCCGTCCTTGTTTTTGAGGCCCAGGCACTGCTTGAGCATGTAAGCCTTGCTGTGCCCTCTCTCTGTTAGAAATCCCTCTATAGGTGGAGGCTAATGATCCGGTTGAAGACACCATCTTAAGATGACTGCAGTAGCTTTCTGAGAGCAGTCACCCACCACTAGCTGTACCATCTGCAGGAGCCATAGTGGGTATCTGTTACAGCCCCTCTCAAAGTCACAGCTGTCACCTGGTACAGTGACTTTAGGAGATTCTACCTACAGCTTCACTCCAGTATACCTGGGTCCACAACAGCCACAACCCATGTGACCACCTGGTCACAACCTAGAGGGCAAGTACTCAGGTCATCTGATACCAAGCAGGCTCCTCATTGACATTTTATCCTGCCAACAACTCCTACTGATCAACCATAAAGCTGGATGGGAAACAGTCTTTTGGTCTAGGAGGGAGGAAGACTTGGCAACTTGCTGCTCACCAGACCGGCAACTCAGGTCTCACCAAGTGCCGGCAGAGCTGAGGGGTGGTGATGTGACTGACATTGCAATTGAGAGACCAAACTTGAGCTGCAAGAAAGGAGAGGAATTGCACAGGCAGACAGTGTTTCCTTCTCTCACACTAAAACAATGACTACCTAATGCTATGAAAAAAGGAGCAAGTTGTTAAATATGTAAACACCTTAATCTCTGCTATTGCATGCACAAGTAGAACAGGATCTCCTTGATTCCTGTCACCCTCCTCCTTGTTCAGTGCTAGAAATACTCAAGATACTTCACAGTGGAAGACAAAAGAAATACATCTGAAAGCTCCAATCATAATTTTACAGTTTAGTAACAAGCCTTCAACAGCAGCAGGGAAAACCAGGCATTTTCCCCAGTATTCAACTATCAAAACAAGACAAGCAGAAAGAAGAAATTAAGTACAACACCAATATACCCCTCTATATCCACCTCCCTGTTTTAAGTATTATTAATTTGCATTTCATTAGTTATTTTTTTATTTTTATTTGAGATACAAAGATGCTGCTTGCCACTTTAAGTAGAAAATTTGTGTGGTCACAACTCAATTGGACTTGAAGCTGGTCTGTACTGTAGGGGAAAATAAAAAGAAAGGCTTTGAATATATTAATAGCAAACGGCAGTGCAGAAATAACATTGGCAGGATGTAGATAAAGATGGTTACCTCACAAACAGGAACATGAACTTATGTGGGATCTGCTGTTCTACCTGGACCCCCGTAAGCCTATGAAACCTGATGGGATTCATCTGAAAAAACATAAGTAAGCTGGCTGATCTCATCAGAAGGCCTCACTCCACGATTTTTGAACTTCTGGGAATCTGGAGTTGTCCCAGTTGACTGGAAGCTGGCTAACCTTGTCCTAGCTTTCAAGGGCAAAAAGGCCTTGAAACTACAGGCCTGTCAGTCTCACCTCAGTGACTGGAAAAGTTATGGAGAAGATTATTCTGGGAGGTATTGAAAAACATCTGAAGAACACCACAGACATTGGTCAGAACCAGCATGAGCTCATGACAGAAAAGTCCTGTTTGCCAAACTTAATTTCCTTTCATGACAACCTACCTCATTGATAAGGGTTAACCCGGTGATGAAATCTTTTTGTATTTCAGAAAAGCTTTTGAAACTGTCTGTCACAGCATCCTTCTGGACAAAATGTCTAGCACACAGCTAGACAAACACATCACGTAGTGGGCGAACAACTGGCTGACAGGTGAGGCACAAAGGGTTACAGTAAATGGGGTGACATCAGGCTGGTGACCTGTCACTACTGGGGTTCCACAGGGTTCCATCTTAGGCCTACTGCTCTTCAACATCTTCATAAACAACTTGGACAGGACTCAAAGACTAAGCAAGTCTGCTGACAACACTGAATTGGGAAGAGCTGTTCAAGGCAGAGAGGCCCTGCAGAGAGGCCTTGACAAATTGCAGGGCTGGGCATACTTAATACCTTTTTTGTTT